>PITA01001330.1:85035-201722 GCA_004023965.1 Spilogale gracilis
ACAAGAGCACGCCTGAAAGCAACCTATCGGGCGCACTTCCCCTATCCCTTGCCTATATAACCCCTTCGTGTTTTAATAAACTTTGCAGCTTGATCAGAATCCTGTCTTGCTGCCATTCTTTCGCGCCTCCTGTCCCATCCCTTTCATCCGTTACAGGTGTCTCGGCGGACCCCGTTGATTGCCTCGCGGGCCGAGGCAGGGGAGTGTTGACTCTATCTCAGTTTGATTAACAATAGACTCCCAGATGCTAGCCCTTTCACCTATGCCTGACCACATGCAAGCAAATGAAAAGCCCAGAGCTGCTTTCCTGTATCAGAAAGAGGTGCCCAGAATCAGGATCGCAGATAAAGGCTGCAGACATTTGGCAGATGGCAGCAGGGTCTGGGGGAGAGGAACGGCCATGCCAGACACGGACAGGACAGTGTTTATGGACAAAGAGGGTTATGTAATGTGATGAAATGAGAAGAGGCAGAGCCATCAGAACAGTCACCCTCTCCTGGATGAATGCTCAGCCATTCGAGGAGAGGAGCTCCCACCAGCATTTAGTGTGCCCGGCAGGCATCCGAGCTGCAAGGAGGAAGGCTGGCCCAGCCCAGGGAATCCCATCAGAGCAGGAGGGAGCTTCTGCGCACAGCGGCTCCACTGTGGATGGTGCTTACTGGCAGAGCTCTGTTCATAAACCTGCTGTTTGACGGATCCGCTGTTCTCTGGTACCTGAACTACCTATGGGTGGAAGGAAACACACACGTGCACACACACACACATGCACACACACTTACTGAGTACCTAATACATGTCATGCAACGGCATACCGCATTACTATGCATTAGCTGACTCTCAAAACCGCATACATATTGCAACAGAGGAAACAATACCACGATTACACGTGTTTGTATTTGCATGCTTCCACATTTTAGGAGGGGAAATTAAGGCACTGGTTTATGAAGTTAATGCACAAAGAGGTTAAACTGGTGCTTAGGGTCCCATGGGAAATGAAAGGAATGAACATTTGAACAGAGGATTTTTTTCTTTTTTTTCTGGTCTCCAAAGCCATTGTCCTTTTAGTCTAGTAGGTTCCCTTGACATCTTCTGGAAAGAAATCTTCAAGAGCCCACTAAATTATAGCTACTCCCCAACCTGAAAACTCAGATGGCTCCCTGAGCTCTCCAGAAGCAGACCAGACTACTTGATCTGTCAAACAAGAGGTTGGTACAACCCGGGCTTGCTTTACCAGATGACGCTGACTTCTTGTCACCCAAACCACTCTTTCTCTAGTTTCTTCCGCAAACAGCATTTCCATAGCACTCCATGTCTGGGTGCCTAGAATGTGGGAGAATTTAACTCTACCTCTGCCAGGTGGAAAGACATATGCGCCTCTAGTCCTCACTAACCAGTCTCCTTGGGGCACCTCCTGGGCTACATTTTAAGGGTGGTTGTTTGTGTTGATGTCCTCCTGGCCAGAGTGGGGATGGTTTGTTTACAAGGGAAGCTGTCTCTTCTTCTCTATGTTAAGTTTAAGCAGTCCCTGGCATACTATAGATGCCAACATGTTTGAACTAACATTTGGCAATTTTTTTTTCATGATTCTGGTGCAATATACATCAGTGTGTATTAAATATAGCATCGTTAAGAGGTTCTACAAAGGTTCTACCTCCATCTTTGAGAGATGGGCATGGTAACTGCTAGAAGGGGAGATGTGGAGTTGTTTGAAGTTGAGACTTTCCGGAGAAAGGTCTATGGGCTTGGAGATACCGACCAGGAGCAAAAGACTCTTGAAAATCACACGAAGAATAAAACAAGAGTAAAACAGCCACCCGAGAACCAAGCTGCCCTCTCCTCCTGGACTTCACTTGAAAGTATATTCATTTCATTCTGATTCTCTACTTTATTTACACATACCTCCCACTGAGGCTTGCTGCCTGAGGAAAAATCAAAGAGCAGTTCTCATCTTATAAAAAATACGAAGGCAAAGGGAAAAAAATAATTAATTTGTTCCCTTAGGAATTCAAAGAGCTATTTTTATTCTGATTGGTATTTCAGTTCTAGGTAAGAGCAGAAAATAGTTCAAGGTTGTCAGGGAAAGGAAACAATACAATCTCATTGGTGGAAAAGAGTCTGAAAGTGTTTTATCTTGTCTCAGGGGCTTTCTGCTTTCAACATCTCCCTTAATCTTAGTTAAAGCTCAGAGGAACTTTTCTCCTTACTCCGTAACTTAATTTAATTTGGTTTGATTTTCTGTGTTTCTTCCAATTTCTTTCTGATTGCTTACCGCTCACCATGACCTTTCTTTCCTTATCAATATAGAAAAATCGGGGGCTAAATGCATTTAAACCACCTCTGATGAATTCGCACAAGGATTTGCTTTTCCAGCTGCTACACCCGTGTCATCTAAAAACTATAAAATGATGTTGCTCTCTACCCACAGAATCATATAATTTTAGAGCCAAAAGGTATGTAACTCGGGGGAAAAATCTAGGTCAAACACCTAATTTCACAGGTGAGGAAGCTGACGACTCGAGTGGTACGTGCTCCACTGAAGGTTACAAAACTAATTAAGAAAACCCTGAAGACTGCACCACAAATCTCCTAACTCCCAAAGAGGCGCTCGGCTTGTGGGGCTTTCCATGCGAGCTCACACAGTCCTTGGATCGAACCATTCTCCCATCCCAAGCTATAGATGGTTCACCCTTGGGCTTGGTCTAATGAGACTTGGAGGTAGAAGGGCATGAACTTGGCATCAGAAACAATTGATCTAAGGTTTCACTTTGCTGATTTGTGATACGTACACAAGGTTGATGGCAAGGCAAAAATGAACGGATATATAGAAATCATTTAGCTTAGTTCCCAAGAAAAGGTATTTGAGAACTAAACTTTCCCTCAACACCTCCCCTCTGGTTTAAGGATGTTCCAATTCATATATATCTCAGGCCTTTAGATGACAATCTCTACCTCTTTCCATTTGCTTTAGTCCTAGAAACCTAAGCCATATGCCTCCCCCCCCATTCTGGTTTACTAAGAAACAAAGTCATCTTACCATAGCATTCTAACTACACAGAAATGTTTTAAAATTTTAACATTCCCCATAAACCAGCCTGTTCTCCTTGGGTAAAAAAACAGTGTAATATATACAGTGTAATATAAAATCTGGGCACATAGATTTCTACTCCTATCTCTATCTTTATTCTTCTCTCTGTGTCTCTTTTTCTCTCTGTGTGTCTATTTCATAGTTGAAATATTTTATGTAATATTATAAAGCTTGGCCTGTTTCATTTTATAATAAATCATTGACATTGTATCAGGCTGTACTTCCTGAAAAGCAGAATCTTAGAAAAGGACTTCTATATGGTACTTAGTCTGGAAATACGATCTCGTGAGGTAAGAGTGAGGGATGGGGAACAACAGGCTTTGAGGAAGAAAGGCGGGATGCGAGTCTGACACGGTCTGCTCTGGTATCATCCAGCAGCTCCCCAGTCCCTTTTGTCACCGCTCTGGTCTCAGTGTTGTGGGAGAAAAAATGTCCTTGTTCTTCTCCTGGGAAAGTAGAGATACTAGTCCAGTCTGCTGCACAGTCTGCTTGGGGATGGCGGTCAGCCCCTGTCTCTGTAAATACTGAGAGCAAACAGGAAATGAAACTGACGACCGTCCCTATGGCCATAGGTCTCAGCCTCAGCCCAGCCATCACCGCCTTCTGGAAACACCCCGCCCACCCTTCAGTCTACCTCGAGCAGTCATTCCACTGCGCTGGGTTGATTGTGGGGAGACACAGCCTGGAATTTACCCCAGAGGGAACCGAACCCATGACCTCCCTTCTCTGAGGTCTTGGTGCTCTAACGCACCATTCCTGATAGCAGTCAGAAGGAGACACCGAGAGACAGTCCAGAGCGTGCCCCGTCTTCCCGACTTATGTCTGGATGTCAGTGTATAAGAGCAACCTGAGCTCTCTACGGTGATCAGAAGAACTCACTCTCAATCCCATTGGAAGGGGGACCCAAAGTGTGAGGGTAGCAATTCTTTCTATCTCCCCAGTCAACACAGTGCACTTCCTGGGAATCAGGACCCCTGAGACTCTGTTCAGAGAACAGGAAACACAAATCCCTAAATCAAGGCCTAGGGAGTGAGAACTCCTCCTTCCATCCCTTAGCTCCTGGCCTGTGTCTGCCAAGTTACTAGGGACATGGTACCATTTGTCAGCTCTTTCACGGGGCTGGTTTGCTTTGCCACTGCCCTTTAGAGCACACCACGTCCCTATATGCGGCCATATTGCAGTATAATCCTCTTCTGTGCTGACTCCAAAATACATCATCTCATCTGTAGGCCCAATCCCTCTTTTGTCACTTATTTTTAGGGATCCTGCTTATAGGACAGACTTGCTGGTTGAATATAAATTGGGGGATACAGGAGTCTAAGCACCATGTCCTTGTGTATTCCAAGGACCCAAGGGCCCAATTCCACATACACCATTCAACCACATAGTTTGGATTGCTAGTGCTTCCACAGGAACAAATAGAATTTGGATTGTTCTGTTTATGCATATTTAAGTATGTGATTGGGTGACTCTAATAATCTTGGGTCCTATTGGCAGTTTTAGCAACAGACAACACACAACATTCCATGTGCTCAGCCTTCCTTAGGACCCAGAAGCAGAGCAGAAACTGTTTGATCATATGAAAAGTTATTTATGTTGTTGCCAAGGACATGGTATTCTCCTGAAATCTAGGGATCTATCTGTGCATGAGATGCAACTTTTTTTTTTTTTTAATTTTACATAGAGGGATATGTCCGCTTCTCGTACACCTTGGCAGCCCCAGATCTCAGCAACAGGGCAGGTCAGTGAATCCTTTAGACCTTTATCCACCTTGTGGAATTCATGCGTCATGCTGGGTTATTAACGGTACTTACCATGTGTTACTCAGGGTTTAGTATGATATCATTAAGGTAGTGTACCCACAGGAAGCTTTACAGAGCATCAAGGAAACAAGATCCTTAAAGACTATTTATTGTGTGACAGAGTTCCAGACAGTTAATACTGTCCTCGGGAGGTAGTGAATGCATTCTCCTGAGTTTCCCGTATAAAGTCAAACTGCTTTTGATCAACCCTACGGATGTGGATCAAGAAGTACACATTCACAGATCAATGGTTATATAGTGAGTGCCGGCAGCTGTATCGATCTGCTTCAGTAAACTACCACATCAGCACAGCAGCTGTGATTAGAAAAAGCAATGCCACCTAGTTACATCTACAATAATCCTCCTTCATTTGTTACAATTCCTCTGGTTTTGGCAAGAGTCAGAAAACTGAATTGGACTGGATATCATGTCACTTACTGATCTTGCGTCTTTGCGTCCTGACTTGGCAAACTTTTCATGTAGAGGACCAGGTACATATTAGGCCTTGTGGATAAAAGGTCTCTGCCGCCATAAAGAACCCATGAATGAATGAGCATGGCTGTATTCCAATAAAATTTTATTTCAGAAAATAGGCAGTGGACCAAACTTGGCCAACAGAACATCGCTTGTCAAATCTTGCTACTGATTCCCTCTTTTTTCTGCACATAGGTGAATAGCTTCAGGCACTTCCACTTGGGCCCCCATAGTATGTTGAATGGTGTACCCCCAAAATTCATGTCTGTCCAAAAACTCAGAATGTTTCTGTTTGGAAACAGGATCTTTGCAGATATAATTAATGAAGTTATAATGGGGTCATGTGGATGTTATCCAAGACCGGGGTCTTCATAAGCTATTATCCAAGACCGGGGTCTTCAAAAGCTGAGGAAACAGAGACATGGAGGTACAGAAAGAAGAATGCCAGGTGAAGAGAGGCAGTATTGGGAGGTAATGGTTCACAAGCTACCAAGTGTCAATGATGGCTAGAAACCAGCAGAAACTGGGAGAGAAGCACGAGGTAGAATGTCCCTCAAGGCCCCCAAAAGGAACCAACCCTGCTGTACCCTGTGCTTAGACTTCTAGCCTCTAGAACTGTGAGAGAACAAATTCCTGTAGTTTTAAGCCAATCAGTTTGTGGTACTTTGTACCGTTAGCCTTGCAAACTAATACACTTGCTTGTCTTAACTGCTATTACTTGAGGGCTCAGGGACACAACCTGAAGGTCTTGACTACTGTTTAGTATATTTATCTGAATTACACACTGAGGAACAAGATTCTCAAGAGCATGGTGGGTACACAGTTATTATAAGTTGTTCTAGAGTTCATTTATCACCTGGCCTTCATATTTTTCTATGCTAACCATGGGATTATGATGGTCCCCTTGTATTGATGTTAGCTCTGACCCCATACTCATCAGTCCTTAAACATTTTGTTAAGTCAGCCTTGTCAAGGCATTGTTAGCCTGGAAAAGAGCCATGGTGCTTTGTAAAAAGACCAGGGGAATATTTACTTCAAATACTTGCAATGACTTTGTAGGATCTTTTGGTCAAAGAAACATGGGCATTCTCTTATTGGATGAGCTCAGGCTCTGACTTAGATCTCAAAACTGACAGAAAGGTCATGATTTTCTGTTGCAGGGCATAACATAAGCTTTCAGATCACAGTATTTTGGCTTTTTAATGCACATATAGCAAGACCCTAGTCAGCTATAATCTATATCACCCTTCATGCCGCATGATTCATTAGCCATTACACATCAACTACTGTGAATGCTTCCTATTACAGGAATCAGATCAACCTTGTCCTTCAATGCTGTTTATTTTTCCCCTTTTGTTCCATACAATGAATCTACCGCAGTTGGAAAAAAAAAAAACCCAAAAAACAAAAAACCCTATTATCTTGTTGATAGATATTTGGGCTATTTCCTGTTTTTGATTACTGAAAATTAAGCTGCTATGATCTTTGGAAGTAACATAATCCTCATTGGGATGTGTTAGTTGGGCCCATCTACCAAGCACCACAAAAGCTGCTGGTTTTGATCAGAACAGGAGAAGGCTCTGGAACTGGTCTAGGCTAGCTGGCAAGCTGCTCTGCCACTTCATGGGGCACCTCATCTGATAGATCCAATGGTACTTGGCACCTTCATGGTTCACAAAGAGGTGGTTGGAACCTTTGTCAGGTCCCTCCAGATGCACTGCAGTGGGAGACCTTACAATTTTTTTTTTTTTAATCTATGTATTTGAGAGAAAGAGAGAGAATGAGCAGGAAGGGAAGAGAAAGAGAGAGAGAGAATGAGCAGGAGGGGCAAAGAAAGAGGAAGAGAGAATTTCAAGCAAACTGTGAGCTGAGCACAGAGCCTGACTTGGGGCTCGATCTCAGGAGCCTGAGATCACGAGCTGAGCCAGACACCCAAGAGTCGGACGCTCAACTGACTACACTGCACAGGTGCCCCTGGTCTTTAGCATTTTTGGAGACAATTGTACCTCTTCCTTTTTCATTCTGATTGCCCCTTTTTTGTTCCTTTACCAGACATATTGCACTGGCTGAAACCTCTAGTATGATGCTGGATCTATGGTGATAGTGAACAAATGAGTACAATTCCTGATCTTAAGGTGAAAACATTCAGTCTCTCCCCACTGAGTGCAATGGGAACTGTGGGTTCTTGCTGGAGTTCTTGGTCAAGTTCAAATATGTCATCATGTTTTTTAATATAATTTGTTACTGTGACACACAACACTTAATTTTTATTTTCTCATATCTTTGTCTAAATATGCAGATCTCATAAAATGCATCAGAAAATGTTTAATCCCCTTCAAACTGTCTGTAAGATTTCATGCTACTGATATTGTTTCTCTCTCAAATGTTTGTTAAAAATTTACCAATGGAAAAAAACTATGCAGGAGATCAGTAAAGAAATAAAAAACTTGAACAATACAGAACAAATGAATCTAACAAAACTATATAGAGTGCTCTATCCAACAACAGCAGAATACACGTTTTTTTTCTCAAGACCACGTGGAACATTCTCTAGGATAGACCACATGCAAAGCCCCAAAACCAATCATAGCAAATTTAAAAACACTGAGTTATACAAAGTATTTGTTCTGATCATAAGAGAATGAAGCTAGAAATCAACAGGAAAGGGAAAATCTGGAAAATTCAAAATCCACAAATACATGTAAATTAAACATATGTGTGTAGATGTATGCAAATGAAACATATGCATGTAAATAAAAACAGATCAAATAACACACTCTTTAACAATAGGGACTCAAAGGAGAAATCACAAGGGAAGTTGGAAAGTATCAGGACACCCGGGTGGCTCTGTTGGTTAAGAGTCCAACTCTTGATTTCAGCTCAAGTCATGATCTCAGGATCCTGAGATCAAGACCCATGTCAGGCTCCATGCTGGGGGTGTAGAGTCGGCTTGAGATTTGCTTTCTCTCCCTCTCCCTCTCCTTCTCTCCCTAGCTCTCTCTTTCTCTCTCTCATAAAATAAAATAAATAAAATAAAATAAAATAAAATAAAATAAAATAAAATATAAATTAAAGAAAGAAAGTACCTTGGCACAAATTAAATAAAAATGCCACATGATAAAACACACCAAAATGTATTTGAATCCTTACCTTGCCCTACATAGAAAGATTAACTCAAAATTATTCAAAGACCTAAACACAAGAGCTAAAACTATAAACATATGAGTAGAAAACATAGGGAAAGCATGACTTTAGATTTGACAATGACTCCTTGGATATTACCTCCCACCAAAGGCAACAAAAGAAAAATCAGATAAATTGGATGAAATAAAAATTCAAAGCTTTTGTGCATCAAAAGACACTACCAATAGAGTGCAAAGGCAACCCATGGTGTGGGAGAAAATATTTGCAAATTATGTATCAGTTGGTAGCTGTAATCCAACAAAAACAAAAATCCCCAAATAACTCAATTAAAAAAACGAGCAAAGACCTCGAACAGACATTTCTCTCTCTAAAAAATAAGTGCATGAATAGCAACAAGCACCTAAAAAGATGTTGAGCATCACTAATTGTTAGGGATATGAAAATCCGAATCACAATAGACAGTGCTTTACACCCATTAGAATGGCTATTACCAAAAAAAAAAACAAGAAGAAAAGGCACAAAACCCCAGAAAACATCACGTGTTCATGCAGATGTAGAGAAGTTGAAGCTCTCACATTGCTGGCTAGATTTCAAAAGCTGTAGCCATTATGAAGCGTAGTATGGAATGGTGGAAAACAGCATGGCTTAATTTCTTAAAATTGAAAATAGAATTACCATATGATCCAAAAATTCCACGTCTGGGAATATACTCAAAACAACCGAAAGGAGACTCAAACAGATATTCGCACACTTATGTTCAATGCAGCAGTATTCGCGACAGCCAAAAATGGATACAACTCTAGTGTCCACTAGCGCAGGAGTGGGTAAAGAATGTGGCACATACATACAGTGGGATGCTAATCAGCCTTAAAAAGGGCAGGGATTCTGATGAACTGTGAGAGTATTACGAGAAGTGAAATCAACCAGTCTCATCAGGACAGTACTGTATGATTCTACTTGCATGTGGGACTTGGGGTGGTCAAAGGTGTAGAGGCAGGAAGCAGAATGGCAGTTGCCTATGTCTGAGAAGAGACAATGGTAAGTTACTGTTTCATAGAATGGGGTGTCAGTTTCAGAAGATGAAAAAGTTCTGGAGATGGATAGGGGAAACGCCTGCACAGCAGTGTGGATGTGCATAATGTCACTGAGCTGTACATTTAAATGTAGTTAAAATGATAAACTTTAGAGGCACTTGGGTGGTGCAGTCAGTTAAGTAACCAACTCTTGGTTTTGGCTCAGGTCCTGATTTCAGGGTTGTGAGATCAAGCCCACCTAGGGCTCTACACTCAGGGTGGAGTCCACTTAAAATTCTCTCTCCCTCTGCCCATCCCACTCATGCTCTTTCTCTCTAAAATAAATAAATAATTTAAAAAATACAATAAGATGGCAAAGTTTATGTTATAGATCTTAAACATAAACATAAAATATGCTAATAGATTTTAAATAATGCATTATTATATAATAATATAAATACAATATATTAATATTAATATAATGATATATTATTAATATATATATTTAAATATATATGTCTTACACGGCTTTTAAAAAACCAACAGTGAAGACTTCCAGGCCAAGAACACTGGGGTGGGCTGGGGATTTATTTATTATAAATAAACTTTCTTTAATAGATATAAGACTGTTTAGGTTATCCATTTCTTCCTAGATGAGATTTGAAAGCTAGTATGTTTCTAGTGCTTGTTATTCTCTTAATTTGCATATCTTAGGTTAATTATGGCTTTGAACAACTTTTATAGGCATATTATCTAATCACATTTATTTGTAATGAAAAGCCTAGTTGATTATTTTCCCACTTTGGAGTTGTCTGTTTATGTCAAGTGGCATTCCTGACAATAATGGTAATTGAAAGTATTGTGTTATTTATCAAGTTATCGTCATGCTTAGTGGCTTAAAACAATGAACATTTAATGTCTCACAATTTCTGGGGGTCAGAAAAACCACAAGGTGGTGCTTTGTCTCAAGATCTCCCATGAAAGAGATGCTACTGGTCAGGGAGGCAGGCTGCTCAGGAGGCTTGTCCAGGGAATGACCCACGGCCGAGGTCACTCCTGTGGTTTTTGGCCACCCGAGTTCCCCAATGGCTGTTGACAAGTGACTTCAGTGACTTGTCAACAGGTCCTTCTCATGAGTTCCTTAAATGTCCTCATGATAGGGCAGCCGGTTTCCCCAGAACGGATGATTCAAGAAGGAGAGAAAAATAACTCAGCTTGGTTGGAAAACACAGTCTTTTTGTAGCCGAATATTGAAAATCGCACTCCTTTAATATCTGATACATTCTAATCATTAGAAAAGAGTCAGTAAGCCCAAAACAGAGAAAGACATCAAATTCTGCCTTTTGAGGTAAGAATTATCAGATAATTTGTGAACATTTTCTTTTAAATCACCACTAATTTTGTGGAAAATCATCTTTAAAATTTGTTACTCAAGCTTGTTTATGTGTGTGTGTTTCCACATAAAACTTGTTATGCATTTTATGGAGTAAAAAATGGTAATTTTTCTTATAATTTTTGGCTCTCATGCCATGTGACAAATGACTTTAGAGAATATTCTAGTTTTTCATGTTTTTGTTGTTACATTGCGCTATAATTTAAAAAATAAAACACTTGCGAGCACCTAGGTGGTACAATCAGTTAGGCATCTGACTCTTGGTTTCAGCTCAAATCATGATCTCAGGGTCATGAAATCCAGTCCCATGTGGGGCTCCGGGCTCGGCATGGAATCTGCTTGAAGATTCTCTTTCCCTCTCCTTCTGCCCCTTCCCCCCTTCTCTCTTGCTATCAAGTAAATAAATAAATCCTAAAAAAAATACCCACTCAGTTACTTGGTTAATCTCAAAATCCGCATGAGTCAATAGGTCTGGTTATAAAATGTTAGTGGATAAGCATTGTTATGGGAATATGATAAATGCTTTTGATAAAATGATATAAAATAAAAAAGTGAAAAATAGTCAAGTAAATGTGAGATATAGCTAATGAAATTAATAATTCACTAGGGAGCAGAAAATAGAAAATGTGACAATGAGGTTTAGATACATTGATAGTGTGAAGAAAAAGTATAATGTATATTGCTAAGGATTGGAAAAATATATACACATATAAACTCTTTCTCTCTTTTCTCTCTGTCTCTGTCTCATCCATATCCATATATATTATATATATATAAGATATGCACATACATGCATATATATTCCTTTACCTAAATATAGGTTATCATAGGAAAAAGTTGGCAAAAACGCACATCAATATATTAGCAATGACCATCTCTCATTAGTGAGATTGAAAGTAACAAGTGATTGTTTTTTTTCTTTTTAAAATCTGTTGGATCTCTTGTTTTTTGAAAATTCCCATGTATGATCTGTCAAGCAAAAATACTTTGGAGAATAGAGAAAAATGCTTTATTGTAAATAGCTGAGCATCGAAAAGAACATGGGGATAACCCTAGAAATTACTGTCTGGCCGCTTCCCCTCCATTCTGGTCTTGAGAAGGATCCAAATCTGGGAAGGGGGTTGGAGTATCTTTCTCAAGGATGGGAGCAGAAGGCAAAGGGAACAAAGACGTGCAGCACCCCTAGCGGTGCCTGGCATTTATTAGGTCTCTACAATTGCCAGTTGTATTAGAAACCCAGTTCCAGGGTTTGGTTCCTCCCATTCCTTCCACCTTCAGAGCAACTTGATTCTTTCTGTTCTTCTCCTTCATTTCTCCTTCTGAATAGACATTTCCAGAGCTTGCCTACCTCACCCAATTTTCAGTACCTTTACTTTACCTGACCCGTCCATCCACATATTCAGTAATGGGAAGAGACAGTGAAGTCTCTGATCATGGACTCTATACTTGTTTGCCATTTGCACACATGGCCATTGGGAAAGCTACTTCACCTTCCTGGGCCTCTGTTTCTTCCTGGAAGGATGGCTCATTCCCCAAATCCCTTTCATATAGACACAGAGTTCTATTCTGCCTGTACCATCATCCCACTATTGCAACTATCTTCTTCATCTACCAGGGTGGAAACCCTATGTTTCTAGACAGACCTATGTGTTTCTACCCTGGAAAGAGCTTCTGAAATTACCCCCAACCAAAATGTCCATATCCTCCCTTGTTTTAGTCAACATTTATAACACAAGGTACCAAACCTCCTCACTTGGTGAAGAGACTGAGAAACACCAACCCTTGGAAAGAGAATTGGCAAGCCTCTGTGGATGGAGTTCATGCATGAGAGCAGGTAGCATTAATCAATCTTGACCACCAGCATGACTAATAAGATAATACACAGATTTTAGTACAGCTGTTATCCCTAGTTTTTTTGAATCTCCTTTCCTTTACCCCAATTCAGGAAGGTAGACACTATTACAGTAATAAAATATATTACAGCAGTAAGCATACACAACTTTTTAAAAAAGATTTTATTTATTTATCTGACAGAGAGAGAGATCACAAGTAGGCAGAGAGGCAGGCAGAGAAAGAAGAGGAAGCAGGCTCCTCGCTGAGCAGAGAGCTCGACTCAGGCCTTGATCCCAGGAACCTGAAGTCATGACCTCAGCCGAAGGCAGAGGTTTAGCCCACTGAGCCCGAGAGGCCCCATACACAACTCTTCTAGACAGAAAAGAACTTGGAACATTAAAAAACAAAACAAAAACAAAAAACAAAAAACAAAAGCAGTGAAAGTGCATGATGAGTAGGACCAACGCTTTCCATACTCTGAACTGGATGTGCACCCCTGGAATTCTGATATCTAAAAAAGCTGGATTGTGCCATTCCTTCCTCGTGCTGTCCCAGAAGGGACAAGGACCCAAACGGCAGAGAGCTGAGTCCTCCTACTCAATAAGAACTCGAGGAGTTGAAAAACCCCAGAAGGTGGCTACCATGGGAGTGGATTTAGATGGATAAGCCTGACACAGCCTTCTGATTTTCTGTGGCCCCAACAGAGTTTCTCCCCCAGTGCAGTAAACCATCAGAAACAATGGACCTAATAAGGCCTCCTGCATAGGAATAATGCATGCAATTCAACGGCTTCCATGAACTGACAGTTGAGAATCAGGTGGGATCTTACAAACCTCTATGGCCCTGGTACCAACAAATGATCCAGAAGAATCTCCCCAGCATGGCTGGCATCATGCTAGCCACCTGAACTCAGATGTCACTTGGACATTCCCCAATCGGAGGCACCAGCACCAACTGCATGCTTGCTAGGATTCCAGTTTGGAAACACTGAATCTGAAATGTGGTGGGAAGCCCAATGCTCTTCCTTTGAACGATCCTAGCAGCCCCTTCCGATGCACATTCTGTTTATTATTGGTCAAGATGAGGAGAAGCTCAACTCAACACAGTGGCTGATGGAAGGACATCATGCTTTTGCAGCCCAAAGGGACTGACTAAGCTTAAGTGTAATGTCAGGAAATGTAGATGTGGCTAATTGAAAGTATTCAATGACTAACTTATTACTAGAAAAATCATATAATTAGCAAGAAATCCCTTTTCCTACAAGATAAGTGTCTGAGCTCATGGATCCATTGGACTGAATAGCGTAGTTTGCATTAGCTTTTGCTGTGGTTGCAACTATATTTGTTGTCTATCTCTCCATAAAGCATCTGATGCTGAAATTCTGATCAACAGGGAAAACTTCCACCAAGAATCTACTTTATTTTTCTCTTTTGAATTATGTGCATTTCAAACCTATGGAACTTCAGGGTAATCCACACTCTTAACAATAGTGCTTCATCATTGACATAATGTGTGATGGGCCCCAATGTTGATGAAAAATCCCATCTTAGAAAAGCATTTCAGAGAATGGGTGCCAGGAACATAACATATTATGACTCTGAGGACACAGTGTGCCTGCTAAAATCTTCCTGAAACTCTGTGTATGTGAAGGCTGAATATGTGGGCAGGGAGAGACTGAAGGGATCATTATGTTTGCTCCCATAAATGCTGTTCTCAAACTCACCACAACCTGAACTATTAAGGTACCCAGTAGTAAACTGAGAAATACATAAAATGGTATTTGTTATATTTTTAAAAATATTTTCATGTTTTACATTTTTACATAAAACTTAAAACTATGTTAGAAATAGTCTTTCATCATAAGGACCAGACCCATCAGTATCCCTCTGTTTTCTCTACAATTTAAACCAATTATATGCTCATCCCTCCAGCTTTTGTATTTTCTTACCCTCTTACCCTCTGAGATGGGATGTCAGGATAAAAATCATAAACACCATAGAAATGGGAGGAAAGAAGCAGCATATATTGGGAAACATACCAGGCTCTTGCAAATACTGTCGCATGTATTTATGCTCCTTATTTTACAGAGACGAAGAAAACTTAGTCACCAAGCATTTAGCTCACAGATCGTTGGTCTACTAGTAAATGGCAACATCTGGGTGCCAATACTGGTCTCGAAACCCCTTGGTCATCCTCAATCCCAGGAAAACAGCAATACTATGTTGGCCATTTAGAATCTACACAGAGAAAGAAAACCTGTATGTCATGAATTATTGTGAAATTAAAGCAACCAAAGACAAATGAAAATTCTAAAGTTTGACAGAAAGATCACAAAAATTAATAGGAATTATATTGATGACAAGATTCTAAACAGCACTACCAGATGGCAGAAGATGGCACAGTCATATTTTTAAAGTAGTGAAGGCAAAAAAAAGAGGAGGCTATAATTTTACATCTGGAAAATATATCTTTCAAACATGATGTCATAGCAATATTCTTACTTAACTAAGAAGAAAAACAATCCCAGAAGATGCTCCAGATTTGAATAACCAAACCTCGTGAATTTATGGTTCTCCAGAACATCATTAAACTGAGAATTGAAAGAAAAAACTGAAAAGTATGATCAGAAATTGTATTTCTAAATACCCAGAACCAACCTATCGGCCTCTATCATCGTGATTCTGGGTGAACGGGGATGGCAGATTGGGGACACACGGGCCCGCTGAAGCATTTGCCCTGTGTTAGTTGAAGATATGAACAATATTGAGTTTAAGAAATTAACTTAGGGGGGCACCTGGGTGGCTCAGTCGTTAAGTGTCTGCCTTCGGATCAGGTCATGATCCCGGAGTCCCAGGATTGAGCCCTGCATTGGGGGGGGGTCCCTGCTCAGCGGGAAGCCTGCTTCTCCCTCTATCACTGTTCCTGCTTGTGTTCCCTCTCTCCCTTTGTTTCTCTCTGTCAAAGAAATAAGTAAAAATAAAATAAAAAGAAAGAAAGAAAAATAAATTAAGTTAGGAGTAAATAAACATAAACATGAGTCTTGGGAGGACATCAGAAAGTGAAAAATGGAATAGACATATTTGCTAACCAACAGAAGTCATCTGTGCTAAGCCGTCACAGGCCAGCCTAGAAAGGAATTGGGTCCTCACTGGTTCATGATCATCTGTTGGATTTGACTGAAAAGAGTAGAGGCCAAATGACAGTGGCATAAACAAGGAAAAGTGTTTTTCTCTTCCATAACAGTGCAAAGGTAGCACCGGGCAGAGTGATGTCAGAGTAAGAGCCCAGACTCCTTGTGTCTTGCTGCTTTTCCACTCATCCACTCAACGGGTCAAATCATGTTCTGTGCAAATAAAGCTTCTACTTCGGTCATTGCATCCTGCTACTCAGGATAGTAAAGAACAACCGAGCTACAGGGTTTTGTCAGCAATCTTCTAAGGAACATTTCCACTAACTACCACCTCCTCTTAATTTCCTTGGATAGACTTAATCCCATGGTCACACCCAGTTTCAATGGAAATGTGTTCTGGTGGCCTCATGCCTATTAAAAATGAGAACTTCCATTGTCAAGGAAGAAAGAAGAGATTGATATTGGATGATAACTTCCAATTTCTGTTACAAATTCTACTCAGTAATATTATTACTTTTCTTTCAAGGGAAAAGAGATCTGAAACTCAGAAAGAAAATTGATTTCCCACTGTCACACAGCTTTTCAGTGGTAGACCCAGATTAGACCCATATATGTTTTACTTAAACATATATGCTCTTTCCAAAAAGCTATACAAAACTGCAGCATTCTGTTTGAGGGTCATCTAGCCCTGTGCTGAGAGTGGGGTCTGGAGTCTGACTGCCTGGGAAGGAATGCACTTTTACAAGCCACTTGTAAAAACTGTGTGACTATGGGAGAGTTCCTCACACTTCACTCATTCTTTAGCTCATAAAATTCTGCTAAAAGTTCCATCAAACTTTGAAATTAAATGAGTTGACATGCATAAAGACTGTGGGTACAGAGAAAATTATCTTTGAACATTGACAATAATCACTGTCTTTTTTCTTTTCCTTTACAGATGAGACAACGCCATCACCCCAATGGGAAAGGGATTCACCTGTAATTGCTGATTATGTTAACCTAGGAATTGGGACTTGATTTTATTTGCAGTAGAGGAAATGAACCCCAGTGGGTCTCTAAAGCTAGGTAAGAGAATTCAGAGGGTTCTTGAAGTACTCCCCAAATGCTCTTGGACGGTAGACTTCATGGCCAGTCTGATTAGAGAGGGAGATGGATAGGGACAAACACAGTCAGCTTCTCAAGTTGGTACTTGGTTAATTATGGGCACCCGGATAAGGAAAATAGGATGAGTTGCAGGTTCATGGGTTAAAGGATGAGTCCGGTTTGACACATGTTAGGCTTGAGATGCCAGTCCAGCATCTTGGGAATTTTCCAATTAATTGCTCCCACATGCATCTGTGGTATCCCATCTAGCCCCATGTTCCATGCAGTGATGCCTGTGGATGAAAGGCAAAGCAAATTGGTCACAGGAGCCACTCTGGAACTTGGGAGTAAGAACCACACTGAGAAGTGGCAGCAAGAAGGTGAATGTGGACGTGACAGAGAAGCGTGTCTCCTGTTGTTGGAGTCTCATCTCCGTCACCAAGTGGTATCACCTGGATGTGACTTCCCTTGGTTACTTCCCTTGGATGGCATCCAGCTTTGGTTTCCCCATTTGGGATAAGCAGATTGATGTTGCTTCAAGGACTGCCTCTGAGGCTGAGCCAGCTCCCAGGAATTAAGCACTGAGTCTATGGCTGAGAACCCTCTAAGTATTCACTGCCACCATTCCTGTGGGCTGAAAGTCAGGAGAGAAGAGCATCCCGCAACCCACGGGAGGAGGAAATTTTAAGGACAGAAGATCAAGAGTCTCAAATGTCACATATGAGTCAGTAGGTCAAGGAGAAGGCATGTCCTACTTTGGTTCAGTTCGCCTGTCAATGCATTTGGGGAGAACATTTCCAGAGAATCGAGGGCATTATAGGGCAAATGGATGATAACCCAACAGATAGAAGATACCCAGAATGATTTTCCATCATCTTAACTATGAATAGGATAGAGGCCAACGGATAGAAAATATGCACTCTTATCAAGCTTTTTTATTGTCTGTGTGTTTATTTTGTTTACCATTCATATCATTTCACCAAGTAGGTTTCCTGAGAGCAAAAGTCAGCAGAAAGAACAGTGGAGGAATGATGAGGGAGGCGGGTCAGCTTCTAGTTAAGAGACTGCGGCAGACAGGAGTTGGTTCAAGGTACCGGATGTGGATAATGATATCAAGAAGAATACAAATGTAAATGTGTATCTCTAAATGCATCAGATAGAAGAAATTTTCAGATAGTGGGATAAACGACAGGTACTTCAGAAATATAATTGGATTCAAAATGTAAGAAGATTAAAGCAGCTTTGAAAAATAATGGGGCAATTGCAAAATGCCTGCTAGGATACTTGTTCGAGTAATTAGTGATTAAAACATAAATGTCCAGGGCACCTGGGTGGCTCAGTTGGTTGGGTGACTGCCTTCGGCTCAGGTCATGATCCCTGAGACCCAGGATTGAGTCCCACATCGGGCTCCCTGCTCGGCAGGAAGCCTGCTTCTCCCTCTCTTACTCCCCCTGCTTGTGTTCCCTCTCTAGCTGTGTTTCTCTCTGTCAAATAAATAAAATCTTAAAAAAAAATAAAATAAATAAATAAACAAAAACATAAATGTCCAATTGCCTCTGGTTTAGACAGAATATAGACTGAATGATTTTTACCCTCAAATAGCAATTCCGGGAAGGATAAGTGTTCAGAAAAGAATAATAACGAGGTGTTTACTTTGTAACATACCCAAACTATCTTTGGAAATATATATGTTACTGTTCCATTCTCATCACTGAAATGAGTCCGAACTGTATTTTCTAATAAAAATTGTGGATGTTTAAGGCATATAACATGATGATTTGACATATATAAACACAATGAAATAATTACTACAGTGGCGCTAACATATCGTTATGAGATTTTGTGTCCCGAGGGTCCGTAGTTTTTGGTCATGCTGCTTTGAAGAAGGAAGAAGTAGACCAGATCAAGAGTGATGGGCAGCAAAGCACAATTTATTGAACAAGAGTATAGAGCTCCTGGAGAGGGAGGGGGGGCTCCAAGAGGGCTGCCCCTGGAGTTTCTAAGTTTAGGGACTTTTATGAGCTCTTTTGGAGAACTTTCTTAAGCAATCAGGGTGTGCTGAGTTGTGCCAACCAGGGCTTTCGTCACGTATCTGTCTACCTATTAGGTTCATGTCCAAGTGCTGGTGGTCTTTTTCTGCTGACATGGGGGCTTAGGTCTTAACTGCCTCTTGCCCATGATACTGACAAATGTTTTTGTGGTTAACTTGCGGAAGTCATTTCTGCAAAGGTTACAAAGCAGAATGTCCCTGTGGTCTTGTGTAAGCTGCAGAACAGGATGTTGGTCCTGTTTGATCTTAGCTGTCCTGATTCTGTATTCCCTTGTTGTGATTACCTAACTGTCCAACTCACTCCTAACAACAGCATCTGTTCACATAGTTACCGTTTTTGGTGTGTGGTGATAGCATCAGAAATCCCCTCCTAACAAATTTCCACCCCTGGTAAGTCTAGTCGACCTGCAACTTTGTAGCAACCACTTCCCATTTCCTCCCTCTCCCTTGTTCTGGTGACCTCTGTTTTTTTCTGCGGCTATGTATTCAACTATTTTAGATTCCACATATAAGTGAGATCATACAGTTTTCAACATTTTTGTGTCTGGCTTATTCCACTAAGCCCAAAGTCTCTGGGACCATTCACGTTGTTGCAAGTGGGAGGATGTTCCTCTTTATTAAAGGCTGCATAAAATTCCATTGTATCTGTAAACTACAATTTCTTTCTTCATCCTGACAGTGGACACTGAGCTCGTTCCATATCTTGGATGTTATGATTAACGCTGAAATGAACACGGAAGCACATATATCTCTTTGAGGTACTAATTTCATTTGTCTTGGGTATAAACCCATAAGAGGGATTGCATGATCATGGGATAGTTTATTTTTAGTTATTTGAGGAAACTTCACACTCTTTTCCATAATGGCTGCACCTTGATGAATGGACACATGAACGAAAAAATAGACGTAGATGGTGAATGCAGACATCCATTTAAGGAAATAGAAAGAGCTTGGTATTAGTAGAGGGAAAACGACAAGGTGTAGGGCTGGAGCAGTTGAAGTATCCTCCCCTAGGCTCATATAATGGCTAATGTAGAGGTGGATTGTGATGCAGGAGAAGGGCATCTCTCGATTTTCTGCACGTACATCTACCACCTCCAATAGTTAATGGTAGTTTATATCCATCACAGCCTTGGTGCTTATCTGTACTGATATAAACAAAGGTCTGTGTTTAAATAGGCTGTCGTTGTCCCAGGGTAATGGGAAATGGGAAAGAGGATTCCTGGAACAGAGACTTAGATCACACTGAGCACGCCCTGAATTCAGAGTGACCTCCTATCCTCAGACCCTTAACTTAATCACGCCAAGTCCCTTTTATCATAGATAACATATTTATGGGTTTCTGGGTTTTGGCCACAGAGGGTGTGGAGGGAGGCATTATTCCATCCCACATCATTTTTATTTTATTTACATTATCTCATAAGCTATGCAAAAATTTTTCAGCGTGATTATAATTAATGATCAGAAAATTGAAATCATATCTTCTCTATGCAGAATTTATGATTTGCATATAAAGGGTATGAATCCTCATCCATCTTCAAACCCAAATCTTTCCATTAAACTCCAAAACGTTTGGTCATGGTCCCTCAGAGTACATAATGTTGGCATCTAATGCATCTAAAATCTCAAAGGAAAAGAGCAAATACTTGCCACAAGGCACTATCTCAGCATGAGAAAAGTAAGTCTGAAGCCTGGGGGAGCCTGGGAGCCTGAGTCAGTTGAACACAAGACTCTTGATCTCAGCTCAGTTCTCGATCCCGGGGTGGTGAGTTCAAGCCCCACATGGCACTCTGCACTGAGAGTGGAGCCTATTTAAAAAAAAAAAAAAGTAAAAGAAAAAGAAAAGAAAGAGCCAACCAGTTAGTCAATACAAAGAAATAAGACATGTTTTCCTGAAAATGAAAACAACCAAACAAAAAACAAGTCTGGCAAGCACGCAGTTGATTTTCACAGAAGAAAATACTACCAGAAAGATGGATTCCTTAGCTCATGCTTATTTACATACATTTGTGAGCACAGATGACACTAGTCTTAAACCAGAGAGTTTCTTGGTGCCAT
This sequence comes from Spilogale gracilis, assembly GCA_004023965.1. Taxonomy (NCBI): domain Eukaryota; kingdom Metazoa; phylum Chordata; class Mammalia; order Carnivora; family Mephitidae; genus Spilogale; species Spilogale gracilis. The sequence continues at coordinate 106,101 of PITA01001330.1, forward strand.
TTTTCACTTTATTAATGGTATCTCTTGTTGGTTTTATTTTATGTTGAGAGAGAGTTCGCGAAGCTTTGCACTTATTGAAATTCCTAAGCACAAACAGTGCATGTGTTAAAACTTATTTTCCTCCGTCAAATTGGACTGAATCTCGTTACGAGGCACTGTATTCATGAGAGCTGCCTCCATAGTCATGGATAACGTGCTGCACCTTGCAGATGCCCAGAACAAATTGGCTGTAAATGAGTGCAGGAAACATTCTCACACCTCTTCATTTGAAAATCTGCCAAAATGTTTCCATTTGAATCATTCTCTATCAAAAACCAATGCTACCCGGCAAAATCAATTCCAGACCAATAGTAGTGAAACAAGAAGTTTTGGGAAACAACATCCTAGGCTTTCAAATATTTTGGGACTAAAAAAATTAATCATGTTCTTTTATGTCAAGTGCTTTTTTCTTATTTTTTGTTATTTTCTTTTAATTTTTTAAAGTTGAAGTATAATTGACATGTAATATTATACTAGTTCCAGGTATGCAACACGGTGATTTGACAATTATATACAGTAGAGAATGTTCTCCATGATGCCCAATTACTCTGTCGCCACACAAAGTTATGACAATATTATTGACTATTTTACCTATGCTGTACTTTTCATCCTTGTGATGTATTTACTTTATAAATGGAAGTCTGTACTTCTTAATACCCTTCACCTATTTGCTCCCCCCTCACCCCCAAACCATGCACCTGGAAACCACTAGTTCTCTGTATTTGGGAATCTGTTGTGTTTTTTAAAAAGATTTTATTTATTTATTTGAGAGAGAGAGAGAGCACAAGCAGAGGGAAGGGCAGAGGGAGAGGGAGAAGCAGGCTCCCCTCTGCACAGGGAGCCCAATGTGGGAGTCGATTCCAGGACCCCGGGATCATGACCTGAGCCAAAGTCAGATGTTTAACCAGCTGAGCCACCTAGGTGCCCTGAGAGTCTGTTTTTCTCTTTGTTGTTGTTTGTTTTGCTTTTTAGATTGCACATACACGTGAAATCATATGGTATTGTGTTTCTCTGTCTGACTTCACTTCGTTGCTGGGAATGTAAATTGGTACAGCTACATAGAAAACACTATGAATGTTCCTCAACAAACTAAAAGTTGAAATACCACGTGATCAAGTTCCACTCCTGGGTATTTACATGAAGAAAATGAAAACAGTCATTTAAAAATACATATGCACCTCTATGTTTATTTCAGTATCATATACAATAGCCAACAGTCATGCAAGCAGCCCAGTGTCCACCAATAGGTGAATGGACAAAGAAGAGGTGATACATATGTAAATACACACACATACACACACACACACACATATGGGAATATTACTCAGCCGTGAAAAAGAATGAAATCTTGCCATTTGTAACATCATGGATGGATCTGGAGGGTATTTAGGCTAAGTGTCTTTTCTTGAAACCTTTAAGACATTATTATCTTTCCCTTACCTCCTTAAAACACTGTCAAACTATCTTGGCCTGCCTATTAGTGCTACAGCACCCTCTGTTTAATATTTGTATTTTAGCCAATCAAAAAAGTGATGGCCCACCAGTTCTTTTTAAGTGTTTATAATATAGTTCTCATTCTTATATTATCCTAATGAGTCTCTATTTCTGACAAAAGACTACAAAAGGTACAATTCCATCTCTATGAAATTCTAGGGAAGATATAACAGGTGCTGGGTCATAACTGGTTGGGGTTGAGAACAACTACAAGATCAAGAGGAAACTTCATGGGGTGATGAAATTATTCTGTATCCTGGGTGTGGTTGTAGGCACAATACTTTGTGCATTTGTCAAAACTTCTGCATTTTAAATGTTCAAATTGCATTTTATGTAACCAGCAAGAAAATATGGGCATGACAGTAAGCACCTGAACAGTCCAGCAATTTTAGAATGTTCCTGATCACTAGGGGCGCCTGGGTGGCTCAGTTGGTTAAGCAACTGCCTTCGGCTCAGGTCATGATTCCGGAGACCCGGGATCGAGTCCCACATCGGGCTCCCTGCTCGGCAGGAGGCCTGCTTCTCCCTCTCTCACTCCCCCTGCTTGTCTTCCCTCTCTGGCTGTGTTTCCCTCTGTCAAATAAATAAAATCTTTAAAAAACAACAACAACAACAACAAAAAAAAAAAAAAAAAAAAAAAAAAAAAAAAAAAAAAAAAAAAAAAACAAACAAACAAAAAAAACAAAAAAAAAAGAATGTTCCTGATCACTGGGTAGAGCGCTGGTGAGCCAGCCTTGGCCTTTCATGGGGGAGCCAAAGGCTTTGGGGCCACAGTCTCCATGCAAAGAGGGATTTTGATGCCAGAAATGGAAACTGAGACCAGGCTATGGATGGATGCCAAGAAACTGAGAGTAAGGAAGAAACAAATTTGGAAATAGCAGAGGCATCTTAGCCACATATGAAGCATTACAAATACCATGATTTTTTTCCAGCATACCTTAATTTCAAGTCCATGAAGGAGCTGTGATGAAGACAGCTTGGGGCACTTGGATGACTCACTCAGTTAAGCGACCAACTCATGATTTTGGCTCAGGTCACGACCTCAGAGTCCTGGGATCAAGCACTCTCTCTCTCTCAAATAAATAAATAAATTTTTAAAAAAGAAAAAGACTGCTGAGGTGTGCTCCTCCCAAAGTCAAAGCTAACCAGGCGTGGACTTGCATAGGGCTTCAGGTGAGCAGAGGAGAGCTGGTGCTAAAGAACAGCATCTGAGTTTACCTCTCCAACATAGATCAGTGCATGTCTAGATCTGAGCCAAGCAGCTCCGAATGTTTCAGCTTGCCCAGGGTTTATTTTGAGTCATAGGAAAGATGGGTGTTGGAGGAAAGAATTTGAGGATGTGTAATCCTGCCATCCTCTGCACATGCCTATCTTCTCATTCAGAGCAAAGTCTCGGAAAATATAAGCTTTTCTACAATGGTTACTTCTCTCTTCCTGCATTCTTTGGAAGGGTTTCATTTGAGGATTAAATTAGGAAAACAATTAATTGTATAGACAGTGATTTGACGTGTTGAGGAAGGGTGTATTTCAGCTTGCAGTGTTCAGAGAGTCCTTTTTGGGGGAAACAACCATGGGCTCTGTAACTGAATTATGGAGAATCCATCACAAGAAGGTCCAGTTTGCAGAGAGAGAGAGAGAGAGAGAGAGAGAGAGAGAGAGAGAGAGAAGTGCACAGACACAGAAATAAGAAACACAAATGGTTGACAGAGAAAAATATGACAGTGTTGGAATATAGTAAACCAAAAGATGCATCAGGCTAGGGGACCCTGCAGCTACCAGGGATCCAATGAGAATTTGGATTTCGCTCCATTTCTGGTGGAAGCCTACTGAAGAATTTTAAGTAGACCAGCGGATTTTTTTGTTTTATGTTTTTCATGATAACAGATAACTTTGAATATTTGAGAAATAGGCTATAAGTGAGTTAATACAAGTAGAAACATATGGATCAATGGGAAGGATACAGAAGCATCCAAACAGGAGTCAGTATGCTGGAGATGCGTGTGATAGTGGGAGAGGAGAAGACATGCTCACGGCATGTACTCTGCATCTAGGATGTGTCCAGCTGGTGAGGCTGCTGTGGCTAATTTGATGGTGAGAGTCTGGAAACAGAGAGCAGTGCTTGCACTCAGTATCATGGTTTTCCTGCTTCCTATCCTTGGAAGCTCTGTTCTCTCTCTCAATAATCAAGACCCTCCATGTTTTCATGAAAACATGTTTTCAGAAAAAAATTCACCATCATCATGTGTAATTCATTTCCTTATGTCCACAACTTTGGAAAAATTTCATTCTGTGCACATCAAAAACTATCCAATTGGCTTTAGCATGATTTCAAGGCAAAACTTAAAGGTTTTGTGAAAATTTCTGCACTTCCTAAATAAGATTCATTGGAATACTCCTCGTAATTAGAAGTCCTTCATGAAGGGAGTGTGTTCCTTCCGTGGCTTACACACAGGTGTTTCCAGATGTGTTACTTTCACTGCTTATCAAGTGAATAAAATAACAGCTTATCAAAGCAAGAGTGAAATGTGAAAACCTGCAATATTTCACAGGCTGCAAAATCATTGTGATGTGGGTCGTGTGCAGATGGGCAATTGACCTTATAAAGCTCCTGCATTTTAATAGACTAGGAATTGTAGATGTCTTCAGGTCCTTGTCACCAAATATCTTAAAATCAGTAGAGGCCAATTTGCATTCCTTTGTTAATAATGGATCCATTTGTATCATGGCAGAATCTTCTTTCATGGATAATTCAAGAGAATAAATCTATTATTCTCATCAGCAAAGTGAAGAAAGTAGGAGAAAAAGATCTTAATTAGAAACAGATAATGGTGTCTCTTCTGTAATACTCTTCAACAATATGAAAGTGACTTAGGGGGAAAACAGAACCCCAAGCAAGGCCAACTGAGCAGTCTGGTTTCCCAGACATGGCAGCTCTGGGTGCTTCTCACCCCCATCCCTACCCCCACGGATAATGGGAGTCTGACAGTAGGGACTCTGTGGCAAGAGGGTATCATGGCTGCATTCTCATATCATGATAACATTCTAGTGCTCTTTCATTTTGGGGGGAAACACTCAACAACAGCATTGTGAGTTATGAGTCTTGTACTCAGTTCTGGATTGGAATTTCAGCTTTTTTGTTTTTCGTTTTTGTTTTTTTTTTCTTTTTGGATCACATTTTTTACTTCAAGTAAATTACTTAATCTTTTCCAGTCCCTGTTCTTTCCATTTATAAAATAAAATAAAAAAAAAAGAATGCATTACATACTTCATAGACTAATGATAATGGTTAACTTGCATGAGGTGTTGGTTCGTTGCTGGGCACATGGCAGTAATGAAGGCCACCATTAATTGAGGAAATGTGATGTTCCTTTAAATATATTATGTACTGTAATCTCACTGCAGCTCTATGGAGTAAGCACTATTTGCCTTCCCTGCATGCATTTCTCCCTCTCTCATTCCCAAAGCAACCAGATTTGTTCCAGTTCTTCTTATGTGTCTCAGAGGAAGATGACTCCATCCCAGCACAGGTATAGAGTTGGATGAACTAAACCCCTGTGGACAGCCCTACTGTCTTACTAACAATGGATTTAGGAAAGAGTTTATGATCTAACCCTGACCAATGGGAGGTCATGTTTTGCAGTGGAGCAGGCAACTGCTAGAATCTTCTGAGAAAGGATTCCTTGTTCTTCATGAGATGGACCATCACATCTATTTTCTTCCTCTGGATTCTAATAGACTTGGGTGTGAGACCAGGGATGGCCACCATCCTGGGGGGAAGGATGGAGTCTACATAGAGGAAGTTGGGCTGAGAGAGGGGTGGGGAACTAATCCTGATTGCAGTGCCTGTAGACTGACTTCCCCAGGCCTTGCGTTATGTGAGAGAAAGCATCTTATTATTAATGAAGCCAATCGGGGCCCTTAAAGCATTCTGGCTGAAAATACATTTTTTTATATGAGAAGGATGATTTATGCATAAGTTATGTATTTGTCTTAAGTTGGCACAGGTAGAAGGTTCTAGAACCTGCATTAGGACCCAGAAGCTACTTTCAGGTCCATGTTCTTCCTTTTTAAAAAATGTCATTATTTTTAGTATTTTCATCCTTATTTTTGGAAGTTTGTCAGATTATTGGGAATGACATTCCTAGAGATAATGATAAAACAAAACCACGATTTTTGAGATATTTATGTGTACTTTAAAAAAAATTGCGTATAGTTGACACACTATCACAGTGTCACATTAGTTTTGCAGGTGCATGTTCCTAACCAGGACATCCTCCTGTCTTCTAGCTGCTGAGCTCACTTCATGTTAATGGGCATGTTTATCTTCTTTACGTCAATAGCAAATGCATTCTAGTATTTACTCCTTTTCCAGGACCTGCCTCATGTCCTCTGCTTTGCGATGGCAGGTGCCACTGACTTTCTTCCATGTTTTAGAAAGAGTGTTTTCATCTCAAATATCTCGGGTATGAAAGCTGGTTGTAGTATGTATTTATTTAGTTTTTATTCGTCTGAATTTTCTTATCTCTAAGTTTAGAATTATTACAACTACCAGGCATAAAGTATAGAGAGAATTAACATGGGGGAAGAGCTATAAATCACCTAGTCCCATTGTCTGCCAGTTTCCATCACCATGGTCCCCGTCATTAGTAATAGTTCACCTGGTTTCTTCCATGCATCCAGCCTCTTCTGGTAGACAGCTCCTCTGCTCTGCATCTCAGCTCAAACATCCTCTTTAATCCCTTGTTCTTCAACTTAGTAATTAATTTCTGTCTTGGTCATTATTAGAATTATTTACTCTGTTCCCTCTTTTCTCTTTGTGCCAGTCCCTGAAAGACCTCAATCCCTTCCTCTGAAATCTCTCTATGGAAAATCTGCAATGGTGAGAAATCTCTGAGATTCTGTTAACTCAATTCCTTGGACCTCAGAGTATTGCATGCTATGATACCCAGTACTCTACCTGAGATTTTTTCTGCTAGAAATTTTGATTTCACTTAGATCTCTATATCATGTAGAGTGGAGAACATTTACAAGTTTAAGAACACTTTTGTGAAAAAGGAGAGTAGGAGACCAGGAGAGTAGGTCAGGATTCCCACATTATTTACTTGTCTAGAAGCATCATATGGCCAGTTATTATGTTACACTATTACAATTATTCTACCACCCACATCCTACTATTTACCTCCCAGAACACTGCATACTCAGATTTGTTGTATCACAGATCTTGGTCAATACCCCAGCTCTTTGATTCACTAACTGAGTAATCACAGGCAAGCCAATAAGAAGACTTGAGGCCTAGGGTGCTCACCTGTAGCATGTTGATAATCAAGGTTACTGTCTCCTTGAACTGTGGGTAAAATACCAAGATGGTGCTCGACATTGAGGCATTGCTTGATCAGTAAGAATCATTGCAACTTCTGCTGTTAGTCTCACAATCCATCACTTTATTCTGCATACTCAAAGATCTCTCATGACTTCCAGGTATCTAGCAACAATACCAGACCTGACAAATGTCCTTACCTCTCAGCTTCTGTGCTTACATTCCTGAGAAGAATTCAGTGTCTAATTTGGGAAGGTCTTCAGTACCTGCCATTTGGGCTTAGGTGTATCTAGTTCCAGGACCCAGTCCTTCATTGTCCCCAGCTTCTCAGTAGAGGCAAAGACTTTAATATCAAATTCTATACTTAACATTTCATCATGGGATTCAAGTCTTCTACTGAGTAGCTAATTTTTGGTCACCAAAAGTAGCTCACAGCTACTCTGAATTCCTTTACAGTTCATTTAACTTTGGAGCCATAGGATTTCTTTTTAAAGATTTTATTTATTTCTTTATGAGAGAGAATGTTCAAGCAACAGAGAGAGAGAGAGTGAGAGAGTGAGAGCATGCACAATCAGGGGGGTGGGGGAGCGGGAGAGGGAGAAGCAGATTTCCCGCTGAGCAGGGAGCCCAATGTGGGGATCGATCCCAGGACCCTGGGGTCATCACCTGAGCCAAAGGGAGACACTTCACTGAGACACCCAGGTACCTCAGGATTTCTTTTTAATTTCATATTTGATGCTTAGATCTTTTTCCTCAACTACAACGATGTTTAGATTCACCTCAGGAAATTAACGAATATCCATGTAGCATTTCCAAAGTCAATGGGAGATCAATATGCACCGGATATTTAGTGTGAGGCTAAATAAAAAAAAAAATAATTAAAATTGTAAAATGCTAAAGTAGACTCTTATCTTGTATGCTAAAATTCCAGGAACTAAGCAATTTATGCAAGTCCATTGTATGAGTCAGTTATATGCTTTTCAAACATTTTTTTCCCTGGTGAAACAAGAAGATATTAAATAATCACAAAGGCCTCTTTTAGTAATAAAGTTCAATGTTGGGCATTTACAGAGTTAAATTTTCACCTATGCATTAAAATTTCACATGGCACTTACCAGGTAGCAGGTGCCCACTTTGATTCCTAGGTTTGGGTATAGAAAGATGAGCAAGTGAACATGGTCCTTGGTGTGACCGATTTCACCATCTGTTGGAGAAAGGAGATCTGCATCAAATCGTGACATCAGGGGATCCAGAGGAAGCTGAGAGGGTGTGTGAGAAAGAATTGTCCTAGACATGGTGATGGCTTCTTTGATGATGTCATGGTCCTACTACAAGCCAAAAGGAATTAACTAGGTGAAAAGTGAATGTGGCAGAAGCCTTCCAGGGAGACAGGTCATGGTCTTATGGAAGGACGGAATCATATGAAATCACGATTTTTGTAGATTAAAGCATTCAGGAGGCGCCTGGGTGGCTCAGTTTGTTGAATGTCCATTTCTTGATTTCAGCTCATGTCCTGATCTCAGGGTCCTGGAATGGAACCCCGCATAATCTGCTCACTCAGTAGGGGGTCTGTTGGAGATTCTGTCTCCCTCTTCCTTTGCTGTTCCCCTCCCGCCTTATGCTCATGCTCTCTCTCTGTCTCTCTCAAATAAGTAAATAAATCTTAAAAAACAAACAAACAGGGGCGCCTGGGTGGCTCAGTTGGTTAAGCGACTGCCTTCGGCTCAGGTCATGATCCCGGAGACCCCCGATCGAGCCCCGCATCGGGCTCCCTGCTCCGCGGGAAGCCTGCTTCTCCCTCTCTCATCCCCCCTGCTTGTGTTCCCTCTCTGGCTGTGTTTCTCTCTGTCAAATAAATAAAATCTTTAAAACAAACAAACAAACAAACCAAACAAACAAACAAACATTCAGTTGTCAGTCACGGTATCTGATCAACCTAATAGTGAAACCTGAAATAAGGTCTGTGGTTGCCTAGAGCACAGGGCACAGGAAAAGATGGAGAATGGCATAATTGGGGATTTTCTATTTGAAAATACACCATCAGAGTCAGTGGCTCTCAAAATTATTGAAAATCTTTAACTTCATGAGAAAGCTTTTCCTCTAGAACTGTTCTAAAAGCAAAGCTATGCAATCAAGTATCCACAACTATGAGGAAGTGTCTCTGTGTATTGGTGTTGTTTCTAGAATTGCTATGAAGTAAGGCTAGAGCCTCAGGGGCAATCTAAACCATGGTTTAGACCATGATGTCTAATTGCTCTATTGAAATTGGCTGGACCAATTTACACTCCGTCAGCAGAGCAGGAGAATTCCAGCTTATTCTTTTCCTCCCCAACATTTGACTTGTTTATGTGCTTCTGCTGGATGCAGGATCTATACACCAGGAATGGCATTCACAGTCGAGTTTTGAAGCATCTCTACTGATGTCAGAAACAAGACCAAAAAATAAAATCCCTGTCACCATTCTACCGGCCACTTCCAATGTATTCTAACCAATTGTGTAAAATAAAAAAGGAAGTAGATATGTATGAACAACTGAAAGGAAGGGGCTAAGCGATTCATAATGGCAGATGACAAAACTGTATTCAGGGAAAGTACAATAGAATCTAAGGAAACCCTATTAGAAAGAATTTTATGTTCTTAGAAATAATAGCATAATTTTTCTGTTATCCCCATCTCCAACCACCCATAAAGAGGCTGTTTTTCAGAGAAAGAATCTTGTTGAAAGTGCTGTGGCCAATAAGACATTTCCTCCACCCCACTACATAGGTACCATATGGTATCGTAGAGAAGAATATGGTGACAGTCTTTTTATTTTTTTGAAAGAGAGAGAGTGAGTGCAGGGAGGGGCAGAGGGAGGAGAGAGAAAATTTCAAGCAGATCCCATGATGACCACAGAGGCTGATGCGAGGCTTGAGATCATGTCAGATGCTTAACCAGCTAAGCCACCCAGGCACCCAGAAAAAGTCTTGTTCAGAGCCTGTCCTTGACCATCATGGTCCAAGCTTATGTTATTTTAGTCACTTTTAGAAAAAACTATTTTATCCATTAGAGAGTTTTGAAGCATGAACTTTTTGTGCTAATTTTACTGGAAATTTCAATTAAGAGTTTAATATCTTAAACTTATTTCAGCAATACAAGTCTATTGCCATATTAGCAGTAAATATTTTTTTCAAAGACTTTACTTAGTTATTTGACAGAGAGAGAGACAGAGCTAGAGAGGGAACACAAGCAGAGGGAGTGGGAGAGGGACAAGCAGACTTCCCGCGGAGCAGGGAGCCCCAGACGGGACTCTATCCTCGATCCCGGGACTTCAGGATCATGACCTGAGCCAAAGGCAGATACTTAACAACTGAGCCACCCAAGCACCCTAGCAGTAAATATTTTTAAAAACAAAACAAAACATGCCCAAACTCTCATATACATACTCATGTCTGTGTGTAGATTTAAAATGTTTACTATCAGGTATGATAGGCAAAAGGAAATTTTTGGGGAAAGGTTTATGAAGGAAGAAGATGTATATATTCATATGTGTATTTTCATGTCTGAGTGTACACATATGTGTACATACAGGGAAAAAAGGACCCTTTCCAAACTAGGAAACTCAACTAGGGTTAAAGCCGAAGTCAAGTCTACAGGAACCTGCCAATGTGATTATTAGACACCTTTTCTAGAAGACACATGGATGTGCACATATGCACATACACAACATACATGAAAATATACATAAATATATATTTCTCTTTTGTAAATCTTCCCCAAGTCACTTCTTTTCTCCTGTCAGAGCTGCTGTTTAGCCAGTATACCCATATCTGATATTAAAACATTGAAATGCATTCACGATGGCCAATAAAATAAAACCCCCTGGTTTCTACCCTCTGCTGCCTGTTCAGGGACAAGACTGCCCTCTGGTCACGTGCCCTTGGATTCTGGTCACCTGCCCCTGGATTCTGGTCCACTGCATCTCCCCGGGAAACCGCCAGTAAAAGTACTTGGCCTCTTTCAGAGAGAAGCTCAGGAACCTTGTGCCCACACATTGTCAGAGTTCATTCTGACTGATTAGAGTTCCTCCTGGGACAACTGTTAAATATTTAAAATACTGTCTCTAAAATTTATTCTCTGGACATGTTACTTGTCTTTATACTTTTTATACCTCCATTGCACTTATGTAAGCAAAAGACATATTTCATCTATTTAATTTTTTCTTAAATGTTATAAAATGTGCATGCGTTACTTGCATTCTCAATAGAGATGTACCCACCTGACAAATGTTCTGTAAAGAATTCATTGTATAACTATTTCGGGGTTCAGTGATCTATTCTGATAAAAATACAGATTATTTCCAATTTTTCGCTACTGTAGCATTAAAGGGAACATACCTATGTAAGCTCCCTTGCACACCTTGTTATAGAATGTTCCTAAAAGTGAGGGTTTTAGAAGAAAGGGAAGAATAATGGAATCAGAAACCCAAAGAGATCACTTTGCCCAACTAGTGGAGTCCAAAAGTCCAAATTGTGTATGTTGGAAATGAGATTATTCTGAGGTCAATTAAATGACTGGCTTGAGCCGGCCCAGCTGGCCAGCAGAAGGTTCTTGGGGACTGGCTGTTTCCTTTCAGTCCAAATCTGATACAGCTGTGTTCTGGCCTCAGCTTCAGTCATCGCTCCAGCTTTGCACTTGATGAGGAGAATTCCTAATCTTCCCAGCTCAACGGCAACAGTCCCGTCACATTTCCTGGCTAGCTGATGCATTTTGCACGTCTGACCTTTTGAGACTGAGCTGGGACAAAGCCAAGACTCGAAGACACAGAGTCTGTTTCCAGATTTCCCCAAAAAGCTGTTGCCCCCTCGCCATCACGTCGCAGTGTCCACCACCCCTCCCACTTTCCTATGTCCCTGTTGCATGTCACCATTACCGGCCCTTAGAGATAAGACCCTGAGTCTGGCTTGATTTGAGTTTGGGGATGTATTAATCATGTCGCTGGCTTCTGGAAACACGAGGCTTCAACATCCGCCCTGCGTGTATACGTTGGAGACAACTTCTCTGGACAATCTTCCGACATGTCTGAGACACCTGACACTGGCCTCCTGCCTCCCAAATCCTGTCCCACCCCCACCCGTCCTCTCCTCGGGTTCCAAATACAAATCATCCAATCTGCTCTTACCCTCCTCCTATGTTTGCGGAGGTCTCACACTCCTGGCAATGTCCATCTGTCCTAATCACTCCAGGGCCCGGAACTAGGCAACTGGGGGGGGGGGGGGTCAACCACTGCAGTCATTCAAACTCACAAACCCTGAGCCTGCTTGCCATGCTCAGACTTGCCCACGGAAACCATGGTGCAGGCTCCTGCCCACCGCTTCCACTCTTCCCCTGCCTGACTTCTGACCCTTGGGACTCCCCACTCTCCATGTGGCCCCCGGGGCATGGCACCCTCTCTTCTTGGGATCTCTGAGTCATAAACCATGCTTTCAACTGCAATCACCTCCTAAACTGTGAGCCTTACTATACCTCAGACTTTCTAATAATCCTTGAATTTTATACAGGGGGCCAGGTAGAGAAGAGGCTCCCTCCAGCTGCCCCTTCCGGTACACCTGTGGTCAGGTACATCCTCCCCCCCAGTTTTGCTGATCTCTGTATTTCCCTTCTCAATGGTTGTGCCACATGCAAAGTCACCTGACATGTGCCAGAGTTCATGTTTCTCCCCATCCTCAATAACAGCTGATTTTACTACAAATTTGTGTAAACTGCATGAATATAAAATGGTGTCTTTGTATATATTAAGTAGTATTTTGCTGACCACGAGTGGACTTAATTTAAGCATGTAGGGTTTTGACCATTCTGATCAGTTCTGAAAAGTGCCTTTTCAACTCCCCTATTGGGTGATTGTCTTTTTCTTTCCCTTACTGATTTGTAGGTGTTCTTCATTTGTATACATTCAAAATGAAAATATTTTCTTGGTAATGTACATCAAAAATATTTCACCATCTGTCAGTCTGAGTCCAATCTATCAGTGGTGGTTATGCTGTATTTTATTTTATCTCATTATTTTATCTCATTTTAAGTCTTAATTGACCACTGAATGATGTTGTTGTTGATCCCTACATTATATTAAACATTTCATTTAGTTATAGGCATGATATTACTCTTTTAGATGTCCCTGTTGGTTCTGACACCAATGTCAAGATATTGCCCTCTTAGTCATTTTTTCCTCCCCTACAATATAATGTCATCTGAAAAAAATAGTATTTTTTCCTCTTTAATGCCATTATGTTTACTAATTCATGGTTTTTATAATAAATGTGTTGTGGTTTATTGTACTATTTTTTTTTGCACACACCTGATTGTGTGCAATCATTTTGCACACCTTTTGCTTGCATATGATTTCTTTGCTTTAATGGCTAATGATGAGTTTTACATTAGTTGATTTTTTTTGATGTTGAGAATAAACACACACACAAATGATTTATTTTTATATGTTGATGTTTAGAATTTTAAGATTATTTTATTAAGAAAGTTTACGTTTACATTAATAAATGAGATTGATATTGGTTGTGTTTTCTTATACTCTTTTCTGTGGTGTTGGAATGAAGATTATTTTAATATCATAAAATTACGTGGGGTTTCCTTCTTTTATTCATATCTTAAAATATAAATTTTATGGTCGTATTTCTCCAAAGAAGGCATCCAGATGGCCAACAGACACATGGAAAAATGCTCAATGACATCACTCATCAGGGAATTACAAATGAAAACCACAGTGAGATATCACCTCACACCTGCCAGAATGGATAAAATTAACACAAGAAACAACAGGTGTTGGTGAGGGTGTGGGAAAGGGGAACATTTTCACACTGTAGGTGGGAATGCAAACCGGTGCAGTCACTCTGGAAAACAGCCTGGAGGGTCCTCAAAAAATTAGAAATAGAACTACGTTATGAATCATCAATTGCACTCCTGGGTATGTATGCAAAGAATACAGAACCACTAATTCAAAGGAATACATATGCCCAAAGGTTTATAGCAACATTATCAACAATAATTATTGTTATCACTTGGAAGTATTATCACTTGGAAGCATTATCACCGGGAAGCAGACCAAGTGCCCTTTGCTATTAGCTGAATAATGGATAAAGAAGAGGTGATATATATATATATATAAAATAAAGAAGAGGTGATATATATATATATATATAGAGAGAGAGAGAGAGAGAGAGAGAGCTGATATACATACATTTATTTATTTATTTATTTATTTATTTATATAGTGGAATATTATTTAACCAGGAAAAAAGAATGAGATCTTGTCATTTGCAATGACATGGATGAGATTAGAGGGTATTATGTTAGAAAAAATAAGTCAGAGAAAGATTAATACTATATGATTTCACTCGTATGTGAAATTTAAGGAAATGGCAGAAACAAGCAGAGGGAAAAAAGAGAGAGACAAACCAAGAAAGATTCTTACCTCTAGAGAATACGCTGATGGTGACCACAGGGGAGGTGGGTGGGAGATGAGAGAAGCAGGTGATGGGGATGGAGGAGCGCACCTGTCATGAGGAGCAGGAGGTGATGCAGGAAAGTGTTGATTCACTACATTGTACACCCGAAACTAATATTATAATGTATGTTAGCTGGAAATAAAAAAATAAAGAATAAATACAATAAAATAATTTAGTTTTCTGGTCTTACGTGAATTAGGACTCCTAAACAGAATTTCATTTTTTGCGTCCAAACTTCTACACATCAGCAGGGGGCGAGTTCATTTGGGACAACTGGCTAATTGTTCCCAGGAGGTGATGGGCACACATATTTACCACTGTGAGCACTTGGCCCTGAACCCAGGATGTGCTGGACAGGCGTCCCGGGCACAGGCGTCCACAGAAGATCTCAGCTATGGAACAGGTATGCCTTTTGCTTTTGTCTCGAATTACCTCAAATCCTTCGGAATCTGAAATTGAGTGATCTGTATTCCTTCACAACTATAGATACTCCTGAGCTTCCTGAAAGCAGTAGTACTCTTTTTTTAAAAAAATGTATTTTAAGGCTTTCCTGGGTGGATCAATGCTTTAAGTGTCTGCCTTTGGCTCAGGTCATGATCTCAGGTCCCGTGTGGAGCTCCCTGCTCAGTGGGGAGTCTGCTTCTCCCTCTCCCTCTGCCTCTCCACGTCTCTCTCAATCGCACATGCTCTCTCTCTCAAATAAATAAATAAAATTTAAAAAAAAAATGACCCACAATGCTGTTTTTCATAGGATCACATGGTAAGGATATTTAAGTGGAAGCTCCTCTGATTTCAATGTCTTTTCTTGCTTTTCTTTATGAGTCCTCTAAAAATTTCTCTGGGTTTTGTCAGGATTAAAGTACATAATTTTTCTTTTCTTGCTTTTCTTTATGAGTCCTCTAAAAATTTCTCTGCGTTTTGTCAGGATTAAAGTACATAATTTTTCTTCATTTTATTTTATTCTACTTTTCAAGACTTTATTTATCGAGAGAGTAAGCACCACAGGAGCGTGGAATGGGCAGATAAAGGGAGAGAATCTCCAACAGACTCGATGTGGGGCTTGATCTCAGGACTACAAGACTATGACCTGAGCCAAAATCAGAAGTCAGATGGTCAACCAACTGAATCAGCCAGGTCCCCCTCTTTTCCTCTTTTTTTTTTATTTTAAAAGACAGTTACACCTAATGATACGAATGCACTTAAAGCCACTGAACTGGACATTTGTAAATGGTTACATGTATTATACCACAATAAAAAATAAGAAATTAGAAATATACAAACATATTAATAGAGGTCATACGATACAAATTATCTGGCAGTTTTCTCTATCTTGTAATTATTCTCTAATAAGGATGCATTATTTGTAGAATCAGAAATAAAATAATAAGCATTGAAAAATATATTAACATCAATAATATTTTTAACATGCTCAACTCTCTTTTTAAAGTAAGAAAGATTTTTTCAAAGTACATACATATGAAAATGCTTTCAGGTCTTCTGCATACCATCATCATCATTTTATTTTATTTTTTAAAGATTTTATTTATTCATTTGAGAGAGAGCGAGTGCACGGGGGGGCGGTAGGGGCAGAGGGACAAGGAGAAGCAGACTCCCCACTGAACAGGGAGCCCCACGTAGGACTCGATCCCAGGGCCCTGGAATCATGACCTGTGCTGAAGGCAGACGCTTGACCGACTGAGCCACCCAGACACCCCTGGTCATCATTTTAGAACTCAGTTCCTCAGAAAAGTGTTCTATTATAAAGTGTATATTTTCATAGTTTAAAGTGGTGGCTGTTTGTACATCATGTTTTAGGATTTAGATTTTTTTAATAACTAGGTTAATTTCTCTAACAGCAATTCATTTCAAGAGATGCCCGTAATCGAAGTATTTAATAATACGACTATGGATTTGCATAGGGAGCCCCTGTTGTATTTCCAGCACCCAGCAGGAAGTCCTGATTGCAGAGGGAAGAATTACTTGCTGTCTCTGCCCTAGACAGAGTAACAATTGTGCACAGAAGCTGAAACAGTAATTCACCACTGCCTACTGAATAAAAAGGAGAACTTTTTTTTTTTAAAGATTTTATTTATTTATTTGACATAGAGAGAGAGAGAGGTCACAAGTAGGCAGAGAGGCAGGCAGAGAGAGAGGAGGAAGCAGGCTCCCTGCCGAGCAGAGAGCCCGATGTGGGCCTCCATCCCAGGACTCTGAGATCATGACCTGAGCCGAAGGCAGAGGCTTTAACCCACTGAGCCACCCAGGCGCCCAAAAAGGAGAATTCTTGCAGAACATTTCCATTACCCGCCTGCTCCCCCCCCAAAAAAAGTTGGTGCTCACTAACAGACCATCCCCATCCCCTCCCTCTTCGCTCCTCTCTACTGGCCGAGGGAATTTTCCCGTTCTGGGTGATTCATAAAAATGTACACCAAGAACATATGGGCTTTTGTGACTGGCTTTTTTTTTTTTTTTTTTTTTTCCCAGTATGATGCTTTCGGGGCTCAGCACTTCATTGCTCTTCATTATGCTCTATGGATGTACCAACTTCTGTTGATCCTTTTGTAAATGAGTAGATTTGGTTTGTTTCCATTTGGGGGCTATTATGAATAATATTGCTATAAACATTCTCATACAGATTTTTGTGTTGACATGTGTTTTCTATTTTGTTGGCACATATTTAAGGTAGGAATTGATGGCTCGTATGGTGGTCATGGTTAGTTATGTGTTAACTTGGCTAAACTGTGGTGCCATTTTTGGTTAAACACCAAGGTACATGTTGCTTTGTACATATGATACACATTTATAATCAGTTGACTTTATTTTGTGAAGATCTTATTTATTTGAGAGAGAGCACAGAGGGAGAGTGTGAGGGGACTCCCCACTGAGTGGAGAGCCCAATGCAGGGCTCCACCCCAGGACGCTGAGATCATGACCTGAGCCAAAGGCAGACGTTTCACTGACTAAGCCACCCAGTCGCCCCATAATCAGTTGATTTAAATAAAGGACCTTACCCTTGACAATTTGGTTGGAACTCGTCCAATCAGTTAAAGGCCTTAGGAGCAAACATTAAGGTTTCTAAGGCATTCTGCTTCAAGATTGTGACATGGAAATCCTACCTGAGCTTCTAGCCTGCAGGCCTGCCTGACCGATTTCCATCTTGCCAGCCAACACAATGGGGTGAGCCAGTATTTGTCTATGACTGTGCTCATATATACCCATATAAAATATAGATACAGGGGGCATGGTATAGATGTCTGATTAGCGTTCTATTGGTCTGTTTCTCTGGAAACCCCTGACACAGGGTAACTCTATGATTAGTCATCTAAGGAAGAGTCAAACTTGCTTTCCAGAGGGCTTGTACCGTTTAACAACCCTATGAGCAGTTGATGAGAGCTCCCCTTTTTCCACATTCCTGCCAATGCTTGATACCACCTGACTTTTGGTACTAGACATTCAGTGCCCATGAAGCCATGTCTCCTGGTTTTATTCTGTATTCCCCTGATGACTAGAGAATGTTTCACATACTAATCAGGCATTTGTATATCTTTCTTAGAGAAGCATCTATCCAAATTCCTTGCCTATTTTTTTTTAAATTTGGGTTATTTATCTTTCTATTACATTTTAAAAGTTCTTTATGTATTATACATACCAGCCCCAGGGCAGATATGTGTTTTGAAAATATTTTTACCCATCTTATAGGATGTCTTTCACTGTCTTCATAGGATGTTCAGTAACACAAATTTTTGAATTTTGATATAGTCCAATTTTATTGTTTTTTTCCTTTATTGGTGGCATATCTAAGAAACTGTTGCTGATCCAAAATCATGAAGATTTGTGCCTCTTTTCATTTTTGAGTTTTACAGCTTTAGCTTTTATGTTCTTCAGGTCTTTGATACCACTTAAATTTATTTTTGCATATGGTGTGAGAAAGGGATTTAACATCAGTATTTTGTATGCATATTGAGTGGTCTAAGCACCATGTTTAAAAAAGAATGCTATTTTCCTTTTGAATTTTCTTTTCACTGTGGAAAATCAATTGACAAATATTTTTAAAAGATAATAAACAGTTTAGACAAGGGTGAGGGAAAGTTTTATACATCTCAGTGTTTGGAGAGCAGTTTGGCCACACATGCATGAAATGGAAACACCAAAAATCCATTGGCCATAAATGTCAGGTTTATTTATGGGCTCTCAATCTCATTGTACTGGTATATGTGCTTATCTTTATGCTCATACCATGTTGCCTTGATTATCATAGGTTGTAATAAGATTTTAGATTGGAAAGTGGAATTCTTCCCATTTTATTTTTCTTCAACATTGTTCTGTTCTTACGAGTCACTTACTTTTCACATGCATTTTCATATCAGATATTCAGTATCTACCAAAAAGCAGCTGGATTTTGACAGGGATTATATCTAACCTGTGAGTGATTTTAGGAAGTGTTATTTTAATATTATGAAGTCTTTCGGTATATAAACATAAGGATATTTTTCCTTTGTCTCGAATTCTTTCAAAATATTTTGCAGTTTTCAGTATACAAATCTTGCATTTTGTTAAATTTAATCCTACTTTATTCTTCTGATGCTATTTTAAATGGAATTATTTTTAAGTTTCATTCCCAGATTATGTGTTGCTAATGTATAGAAATCCAACTAATTTTGTTCTTTTGATCTTGTATCTTGCAACCTTGCTGAATTATTTTTTAGTTCAAATAGATTTTATGGATTCCTGAAGATCTTCCATTTATAAGACAATGCCATCAGTATGTATTGTTTTAAACCTTTAAACCTTTTTTTTTTTTTTAATCTAGATAATTTTTATTTATTTTTCTTGCCTGATTGCCCTTGCTTGAATCTCTGGTAAATGTTGAAGTTGTATGAGAGTACATCTTTTTTTGTTCCTGATTAAAGAAAGAGAGCAAAGTCTTTCTCCATTTGGTATGATGTCAAGTGTAGATTTTTTTTTAAGATGCTACTTTTAAAATTGAGGAAGTTCCCTTCTATGCCTAGTTTTGTGTGTGTGTTTTTATAATTAAACGGTATTAGATTTTGCCAAGTGATTATCCTAACCCTATAGAAATCATCATATAATTTTTATCCTTCATTCTAGTAACATGATCTATTGATTGGTTTTCTTTTTTTTTTTTTAAGATTTTATTTATTTACTTGACAGAGAGAAACACAGCTAGAGAGGGAACACAAGCAGAGGGACTGAGAGAGGGAGAAGCAGGCCTCTGCGGAGCAGGGAGCCTGATATGGGACTCCATCCAGGGTTTCCAGGATCATGACCTGAGCCTAAAGCAGTTGCTTAACCAACTGAGACACCCAGGCGCCCCATTGATTGGTTTTCACATGTTAAACAAACCTTACATTCCTGGAATAAATATTATGTTGTTGTGATGAATAACCCTTTTTATATGTTGCTGGATTCAGTCTTCTAGTATTTTTTTGAAGATTTTTGTGCCTATATTCATAAAAAAATCGGTATGCACTTTGCTTGTGATTTCTTTGTTTGTTTTGGTAGAAAGGTAATAATGGTCTCACAAGGTGCATTAAAATACAGTCCTTCCTCTTTTATTTCTTGGAAGAATTTTTAAAAGGTTTGTGTTAATTCTTCTTTTAAAAGTTTGAGGAACACCGAGGTGGCTCAGTCAGTTAAGCATCTGCCTTCTGCTCAGGT
This sequence comes from Spilogale gracilis, assembly GCA_004023965.1. Lineage (NCBI taxonomy): Eukaryota > Metazoa > Chordata > Mammalia > Carnivora > Mephitidae > Spilogale > Spilogale gracilis. Next base: position 126,126 of record PITA01001330.1, read on the forward strand.
CATGATCCCAGAGTCCTGAGATAGAACCCCGCATCCGGCTCCCTGCTCACTAGGGAGTTGCTTCTCCCTCCGCCTCTGCTCCTCCCCCTGCTCATGCTTTCTCTCTCTCTGTCTCAAACACATAAAAGTAAAATCTTTAACAAAAAAGTTTGTTAAAAAAAAGTGAAAAATTTTCTTGTAAAAACTCGTGGTTCTAGTTTTTTGGGTTTGTTGTTTGTTTTGTTTTGTTTTTGTGGGAAATGTTTTTATTAGTAACTTAATCTCTTAGTCCTATTCAGATTTTCCATTTCTTTAGATTCAGTCTCACTAATTTGTTTCCTTCTAGGATTTGTTCATTTCATCTAGGCTAGACTCTTAGTCCATTTGGGCTGCTGTAACAGAACACTATAACCTGGTGGCTTATAAACAACAGAAATTCATTTCTCACAGTCCTGGAAGCTAGGAACTCCAGTCCAGGCTAGCAGATTTGGTGACTGGTGTAAGCCCACTTCCCATAAACAGCTGCCTTCTCACTGTGGCCTCACCTGTTTGGAAGAGAGGAGAGTCCTCTAGGTCTCTTTTTTAAGGGCACCAACCCCATTCATGAGGGATTCATGACCTACTTATCTCCCATCTCCAAGTACCATCACAGTGGGGATTACGTTTCAACCTATGAAATGTGGAGGGAAACACACAGCAGCTCTTGAATTAGCATGCATGTGTGTGTAGTATTTCCCTATATCGTTTTATGTTTCTGGAAGGCTAATGGGGATTTGCTCTTTACCATTCCTGCTTTTCATAATTGGAGTCACTACCATTTTGTTCATTTCAAAGAACTAAATTTTGTCGTGCTAATTTTTCTTTTTTTTATTCTTCGTTTCATCTATTTCTATTGGCTCCCAGGTAAAAGCCCTAAAATCACAACAAAGACTCTAGGAAAACTGAATAGATCATTCTGAAAATAGCACCAGGCACTTTGCTGTCTCCATTCTGAGTGAATTTCGGAAGGCCTGAGGAATGTCTGACAGCTGGTAAAATCCACAGTATCCCTTTCTTGGTAAATATTCATATTCAAATTTGTGCTCATATTTGCATAAAGAGCTTTAGGTTTATCTTGGGATAAGATTGTTTCACCATTTACATCGATCACCCTACCAGACCATATAGATAAATACAGAGACAATAATGACCACAACACCAGTTACATTACTGAGCTCTAACATGCATCATATTTGGGGCTAGTCTTCTCTATAAATGATCTGTAATGCTCACTGCATTCTGATTAATATTATTTCCTCCAATAATTATCTGATCTCTATTTCTGCTTAGCAATAAAGTATCTTGGTTTACATATAATTTAACATGGTGTCGTGTAGGTATTGACCATTTTCTATTGGGTAGAAGTAATTAATTTCATTTTTGTGTTGAGTGGTTTTGCTTTTTTCATAGAAATAAATCACTTCTTGAATACACATCCTCCCAACTTCTTGAAAGATATGACAAATTGAAAACTCTCTGAGGTGTGTTAAGATATTTTACTGACTGGTTATAATGCATTTTAATGTGGGACTCTCTAAAAGATTACTTAGATTTTTGTTCTGGGTGTATAAAGGTGCACTCAGGAACCCCTGTCAGAGAAAGGTAAAAAACTAATTAAGTAACAAATCCATACAAATTATTACAGTAAAGTATTGACTTCTGTGCCTTTTTTATAACAACAATACCATATTTAAAAAGTATTAGCTAGTACAGCAGGCCATAACTTTTCTGAAGACAACAAAAAAAGTCCTTTGTTCATTGGGATTTAGGTCATATCTGCTCAGTTTGGCTTGGAATAACTAAGCGGAAATTGTGCAACTCATCTACGTGATTGCAGATCCTTTAAAACTCCTTTGTAATAAAACTTAGAAAACAGGTCCCACATTTATGAGAAGTGTAATTGCATGGGAAATACATTTTTTAATTGTGGAAAATAAATTACACATTGAGATAAAATGATCAGAAACTAAACAAAAACAAAAATAAAAGCCCCCAAAACAAAAAAGCCCCCAAAACTTCAACAAACATTTATTAAACAGCGGTCACTGAAATGTGCCCTGTGTGTTGATAGGCATGTGCTTTAGCAGGCTAAAAAGATGGAGGAAGCTAAGGTGATACTCTCAAGAAAGTTACAAGTTACTTTGTATCGTAGACGACTGTGTTCCTGTTGAGTGATTAGTAACTAACGGAATCAGACATCTGGGTTGTATTTCTTCAGTTCAACACTTGAGAGCTCATTCTAGAACTTCTGACTCTGTGGCATTGAAGGCACCATAACTGACCTGTAAATAAGAACCTATGAAAGAAACCTTAAAGTCGCCTAAATAAAAACAGATGAAGGGGTCTTAAAAGACATAAGCATATAAGGGACAAATGACATGAAGCTTGTTCAAATGTATCAGGTTATGTGGGATAACTTTGTATAATGAGATAAATTTGGGGTCTGGCACACAGATTTTATTTTAACCAGTGAAAATGTATCAAGCACAAGGAATGTTACTGTATAAAAAGAAGTTCTAGACAACCTACTCTTACCGTCCATCCAGTGCTTGAAATATACTCCTCCCAAACACCTACAAGAAAGTTACATAATCATTTCCTGCACTAATTATTTTTTAAAGATAAATTTCTTTGAAAGAGAAAGAGTGCACATTGGGGGAGGGACAGAAAGGAGACAGAATCTCAAGCAGACTTTAAGCTGGGCGGGGAGCCCTTCACGGCGGGGCTTGATCTCATTGACCCTGAGATCATGACCTGAGCTGAAACCAAGAGTTGAGCACTTAACCACCTGAGCCACCCAAATGCCCCTCATGGAGTAATTATTAAAATAAATAGTCAAGGATCTTCATTAGGTCACAGGGACAGGCTACTGGAATAAGAGCATGATAATCAGGATCCAATAATAGTGTGGGCTGGGAAAACATGGAGACAAGGCGGGTATGGATCTAAGGGAAGTTCAGTAAGGACAAGGGAAATAAGGGCCGTGTTTGCTAAAGCCAGGATGGTGATGATGTTGTGGATGATACTACCAGATTTCCACATATTGAAAAGACATTGGAACGATGAATCTGAATAGTTGATCATACTGCGTTTTCTTGGAAAGCGGTTTGAGGTAGTTAAATAGAATTGAAATAAAAGGTACATTTGATCAGTGGGGAAGGGAAAGAAATCCTCTTCCTGTAAAACTATGCTAAGATAACTCATTGTAATAGCACAATTTCCAGGCCCCCAAATATATATATATATTAGAAAGCTTCTATTGCCTGATTCAAGAAATTGGAACTTATTATTCCTCACAGTAGAGTAATAATTTCCTAACTCTGAATTCTCAGAAAAATTTTTGGTACTGTGAAAAGGAGGATTTGTGCCTTCCTGTTTATCTAGCAGAAAGTAAGAATAAAGCTTGAAGAATCATGAGAAATAAATTATCAGAATATCCAACTTTTCACTATTCACAAAATATCAGTATTCTTACCTTGAGTTTTTACTGGTGTTTCATAGGTGATTCAAAATTTAGCTAAGTACTCAAACTGTAGGTTTCATGTTAGAGCTTTAAAGAAATGTATGTGCTGTAGATATTGACCAAAAGGGCATTTTGTAGTAGAAGTCAAGCGGCCTATTTCCTATACCAAATTAATACCCACCCAGAAGTGGAAAACCAACAAGGCAAAGAAATCTTTCAAAACATCGCTCTGTGTGTCCCGAAGGGTTCAAGGAATTGGTAAAGGGACAGCAGAATGTGAAGGACGGAGAGGAGAAATGAAGGTGAAGTGAGTGGCCAAAGATCAGTTATGTTTTACAGAGCAGCTTGGAGATTGACTGAAAATATGTAATTTGGAAAGATAAAGGCCTGATGCAGAATCACAGTCTTTCTGAAGGAAGGAGTGGGTTGAGAAGCCAGGTGTGAGACAGGCTGGGCGTGGGTGGGGGGTGGGACGAGGAGGCAGGGGAGCCGCCAGACAGCATGGCTCTGGACCCGGGGCCAGCCTCCCACCTGCTGTCCTCCACTGTGGCGCATAAAGGCCGGTCACCATTGGCCCCTGCCTCCTGAACCAAGAACAACCAAGGTGTCCCCCCCTGCCTACGGAAACACACAATTTGATTCCCTTGGATGATTTCATTCTGAGAAGGATGGCCTAACAGTGACTCTATCAGCAGTTTGGCCACAAATCACAAGTTCTCCAAGCAAAATTAGCTTTCTTCTTCTTCTTCTTCTTCTTCTTCTTCTTCTTCTTCTTCTTCTTCTTCTTCTTCTTCTTCTTTTTTTTTTTTTAAGATTTTATTTATTTATTTGACAGAGAGAAACAGAGCTAGAGAGGGAACACAGCAGGGGGAGTGAGAGAGGGAGAAGCAGGCTTCCTGTTGAGCAGGGAGCCCAATGCAGGGCTCGATACCAGGTCTCTGGGATCATGACCTGAGCCAAAGGCAGTCGCTTTACCAACTGAGCCACCCAGGTGCCCCAAAATTAGCTCACTTCTTGAACATATTTTTTTTTAATGTTATTCATTAAGGTAATGAAAAAAAAAAAAGACACTGAAAATAAGCACTTCACCTTTAGAAGAAAGAAAATGTTGAGCTGGATCACTGTGAGCTATTTTTGCTGCCCCTAAGGTCACTTGAAAGAGCTGACTATGTAAAATGTTCTCAGTGAAATCTTTAATTATCTATTCTCCTTTGTAAACGTGTGGAGATTTGGGTGCCTGGGTGGCTCGGTTGGTTAAGCCACTGCCTTCAGCTCAGGTCATGATCCCGGAGTCCAGGGATCAAGTCCAGCATCAGGGTCCCAGCTCCATGGGGAGTCTGCTTCTCCCTCTGACCTTCTCCCATCTCACGCTCTCTCTCACTCTCTCTTGGGTCTCAATATTTGCCATTATTCTTAATCTGTTCATACCTACATCAGATTGTCAGAGTGGCTCATGCCCCAGTTATCTAGATGGACAAGACACATTTGATCTGTTTAGGTTTTCTTCATATATCAACCAGAGTCTTCCTACTCTGCCATGTCACTTAAGAAGTAAATTATTTGGATCATAAATGTGCTTATGGTTTGAAATGTTTACTTAGTTCATGTCACTCTTGTTGGTTTCCTGATTTTTCCCTTCCATTTTCAATACAGAGCTGCAGAAGGATGTGGTGATGGTCATGGACAGTATGTGAACCAATACATCCATTTCATGGAGTACCCAAGACATGTAGGCCAATCATGGGGAATAGCTACTGTTGTCCCTCTGTTGGAAATGTGGGCCTATTTCCTAATGGGTTTTTCCATGGACAGACCTGTAAACATGTCACAATGTGGTTTTAGAGGAGTATGATCTTTTTCCAATCTTTTTATGTTAAATTATTTACCTTGGAACTTGCACACCATTGAAGATCTCTCATCCTAATACTGTTTTTTGTTTTGTTTTTCTTTTTAGGTTAAATGTAAATTTAGGCAAAGTTATTTCTGATCTTGTCCTTTATGTAATATGCAATCTGTATATCTGGTAAGAGATTCTCTGATTTTATGCAGAGAACAATTTGATGGTTGCCCGAGAGGAAGGGTGCAGAGAGATGGACAAAATAAGTGAAGAAGAGGATTTAGAGGTACAAACTTCCAGTTACAAAATTAATAAGTCACAGAGAAGAAAAGTACACCACAGGGAATAGAGTCAATAATATAGTAATAAGGTTGTATAGTGATAGATGGTGCAATAACATATGATTATCATGGTAAGTATTGATTAATGTATAGAATTATTGAACCACTATATTGTACACCTGACACTAATATAACATTGTGCGTCAATATACTTCAGTAATAAAGATATAAAAAAAACAATTTTAAAAGAATTTCAAATTGAAGTAGTCCAATGTTCTTTATAAACTCCATAATTGCTTTCTTTAGCAGATATTTGGATATATTGAGTATAAATTTTGATGAGGCTAAAAAAGTAGATGAATTGTGGCTTTCTTGAATTCATAAGGAAATTGAGAGCAATATAGTCAAGGTAGATCTTATATATATAGGAGATATTCTAAATATAGTTATTTTTAGGAAAAAAATAAATGTATTGGCTTTAATTATAAGAGTAATTCTTTTTTTTAATTAAAGATAAGAAAGATGTCTTTTATAGACACAGATTATCAAGTTGAATTTTGTTTCTAAATTCAAATGTAAATAATAGTCTCTATCTTTTTTTTTACATTCCTAATGAAGAGGGCAGCCTCTTGGTCTTGGTTGGAATGCCATGGGGATATCTCTCCACCACTTTCTATGCTGCCATCAGCGTTCAACAGAACCCATATACGGAGGCTCAGCAGGGTCTCTGGCAAATGTTAGCTGTCATGGTATGAAGACCCTCTGAGATGCTCCAGAGGACGTCAGGTCATTCCCGAGGACATCTGGAGGTAGCCTCCCTAGCTTTGTTCTCTGTGCCTGGAGATAAATTGGTACATGTTATTAGGTGTTCTTAATCCCTCTCGATCTACTCTATCCATATGTAACAGGAAGTGGTATGGTCTGTCTTGCATGTCCATCTTTTGGCCTGTGAATGGCCCTTTGCAGACCATAAGAGCAGGGTAACGGGTGCTTTACTCTTTGTCTAATCTTAGGTCTGTATCAAAAAATTACTTTATAAGTAGAACCATGTGCCTTTCATGGCGTGAGTTATACAACCTCACCTCTGTTGGTTGTGTACTTAGTCGGGAGCTGATTAACTGATGTAGCCTATAAAATATTATTATACAGCTCTAGAATGAAGTATCCATGTTTCTAGGGCAAGTTTTGTTGCTTAAGTGTGCTAAATAAAAAAATATATACATATGTCTTTACCCTTATAGATGAGATTTGTATTCAGCCTGATTTCCAAACAAGCACTTGATCTTGCTACTAAAAGCAGTAATGGGGCTCCTTCCCCACTCACACATCAGAGTAGAAGGCTTGGCCAGCCCTACATAATAGAACTGTGCCCCCAAGCAAATGGGGCAGAACAGCCATCACTGGGTTCATAATTAGTATCAGTGACTTTATGATTATAGTGAAGGGAATAATCCTTAATAATATTACAGATAAATGCTATGTTAAAGGTCAGAATTTTTAAAATCTCTTTGGAGGACAGAGTGTAGAATACATCCAACTCCTGATTTGATGTCTAAAATATTCCACAGTAATCCCTTTTGGGCCATTTCCTTACATTCCCCATTTGAAACAAAAGTGAGTCTCAGAATATATTTGAATAAGTTAGGTGATTACTCAATAAAAGGGAGAGCGTACAGAAAAATATTCAATTATACATAAAAAAATACAACTCAACAAAACCTCCAAAAGAACACACCATGAAGGAGTCAGTTGTGAGAGAGAGATGTTCTTCAAAGAAAACTAAAACAAATGTGCCCAATGGACCACCACACCTGCTGAGAGCCTGTGGAAATCATTTTGCAGAGAATTCAGAGACTCCTGTCTCTGGGCAAAGCAGGTATGTGTTGGACTCCCTGCACAATTGAGCCAAAACTTCAATATGCCACAGTGTTCCAAACATATTTTAGATGTGAAGTTCCAGGGTAAAACCAGAGTCTACTTGAAAATCAGTGGGGAGAGAACTGAGAGGAGGCCAACCTAAATCAACAGGGATGAGCTTGGAAGACTGGGTTATAGCCTCACCATACAGAAAGGTATGGTTTGAACTCCCTCAGACACAGCATCAGTGCGGATGTGATATCAAAAGGAAATCTTCTAGTTGTTCTAAGAGGCAGGAGACTTACAAAGTTAAGTCTGAGTTTGCTTAGCTTTGCAGACCCAGAAACTCCATTGTCTAACATTCTCCAAATGCAGACATTTGGAGATAATGCATTTTCCTCAATTTAGTTTGGTTTCTTGGGTTTTAAGTAGTCAAAATTAATGTATCCTATTTTATTCTAAAAGTTTTAAACATTTAACAAAGATTTATATTGAAAACTGAGTATTATCCATGACCATAACTTGGCTTCTCATTTTCAGAAATTTAAAAGAACTTAGCTAGTCAATATGTAGGCATCCCTATACAAGTATGTGTATACTGTGTACACATATATATACGTAAATATATACATATTTTCCAAGCGTGAGTATTATTAGCTACTTATCATTATATCAACTCTAAATCAACTTACTTAAGTGTGATACATCATTTAATCTACTACTGTCCAACCTTGATGATATTTCCACTTTTATTGCTATTCAATCAGAATGAATATTTTTTGTTTCTCACACTTATGTAAATATTTTTTTAAGATTTCTTTATTTATTTGAGAGAGAGAGAGAGCACACATGCGTGCAAGAGTAGGGAGTGGGGTAGAGGGTCAAAGGAAGAGAAATCATTGACTCTTATTGAAGCTTGTTTGACTAAGGACAACAAGAGTTTGTGAGTTTCTTGCCTAGGGATACTCCTACCAAACTCTCTACTTGATTTGCAAAAAAAGTACATATCTGCCAATTTCAGGGTGATAGTAAAAGTATGAATCACCAACTATGCAGTAAGAGGTCATAGACTCCACCTGGGAACGGTAGAGGTGAAGATGCACAGAATGGTCCACAAAAGGTGCAGAATTTGATTGGAAGAGATAGGAAGAGTCACTGTCTTTGTTTTTAGTCCATTGCTTTGTAGCAATGGTTCTTTACTATATAGACCCAACTTAGGACAAGCACTGGAAGCCAGACATTCAAAAAAATGTGGGAACCATAGATGGGCTGAGATAATCTATGCATGTATGCGTGGCTTGTTGTTAAACTTTATAAACTGGGGGCAGAGATGCTGAGACAAGACATAAAAATATGGCAGGAGACAGCTGGCTGTAATTTGAATAAGTTCTATAATCTACATACACTTTAGCTGGTAGAAGTTAGAAACTTACCCAGTTTAAGGGACTTGTATTAGGGTTAGGGAGCCACAGTGAAGTACCATAGTATGGGGGAACCTCATCAATAGAAATTTGTTTCTCATGTCTTGGAGGCTGGAAATCCAAGGAGGGTTCATTCTTCCTGAGGACCCTCTCCTCAGTGTGCAGACAGCTGTCTCCATGTGTCCACACATGGTCATCCCTCTGTGTATATCTGTGTCTTAATTTCTTCTTCTTAGAAGGATACCAGTCATACTGAAGTAGACCTCTAGGCATATGACCTCGTTTTACCTTAATCACCTCATTTAAAGTTTCTGCCTGCAATATTTTCACATTTGGAGGTATGGGGGATAAGAAATTTTAGGAGAAATGTAACTCAGCCTATAACAGTACCTAGGTATAATCTATACTCCCTCAAATGGTTGATCATTGGATTATGCAGGCCCATAAGTAAATTTCCAAGGGAAATGGGCTAAAAATTTAAAAAAAAATAGCAAAAACATCAGCTCTACACACAGCAGGCAAAGTGTAGGCAGGTACCTTAACGAAAAGTAAGCAACATTCACCAGAAAAATAGAAAATAATTTGCTACATTATAGTGTATAAAATGATATTTGCTACAATATAGTGTATAAAATACAAGAGTACACTATAGTTTTCAGGGCAGCTCAGTTGATTAAGCATAGGACTCTGGATCTCAGCTCTGGTCATGATCTCACGGTCCAGGGATCAAGTCCTGTTCTGGGCTCCATGCTCAGTGGGGAGTTTTCTTGAGGATTTCTTGCCCTCTTTCATTGCCTCTACCCCCCACTCTCTCGTTCTAAAATAAGAATAAGTAAATCCTTAAAATACTGGACCTATTGAAAAAGAATTGTGACCTATATTCAGGAAAAGAAACAAACAAAAACTTTCGGTAGGGGTGGTATCTGAGTGTGCCTGTATGTTGGTTTTACGAAGACTTCAAAGTAGCTCTTATAACTACATTTTAATAATTAAATGAAAGTAAATTTACACCATTAACTGAAAATAGTCTGCAATGAGTCAACAGATAGAGATGGAAATGATAAGAAAATGGAAATTTTGGAGTTGAAAAGTACAAAATCTGAAATTAAAAATTAACTATGTGGTTGCAACAGTGAAACTGACATATCAGAAGAAAGAATCAGGCAACTAGAAGAAATATTAGGAGAGATTACTAAATCTGAAACAGGAGAGGAAAAAAATTGAACACAAATTAATGGAACTTTCAAATCCTCTGAGACAAAGTAAACTGTTCCAATATATGAATTATAGGAATCACAGGTACAGAACAGAAAGAAATATGGGCAAAAACAAAACAAAACAACACACACACACACACACACACACACACACACACACACACACACCTAAAATATAAAAGATGAAAAGGCCTGAAATTTGATGGAATACATAAACATACAGACCCAAGAAGCTCAACAGTTCCAAAATAGGATAAATAGGAAGAGAAGCAGATCTATTTTTATCATAGTCTAATTACTAACAAGGGAAGACAGAAGAAGGAGGAGGAGGGGAGGAAGAGGAGGTAGAGGAAGGGGAGGAGGAGGAGAATGAAGAAGAGGGGAAAGAAGAGGATGAGGGAAAGGAGAAGAAGAAAGAAGGAGGAAGAAGAGGAGGAGAAGAAAGAGAAGAAGAAGATCTTAAAAACAGGAAGAGGAAATGACTTATCACACACGGGGAATATTCATTTAATGGCTGATTTCCCATCAGAAGCACCAAAGGCCAGAGGCAATAAAATGGCAAATTCAAGTGTTGAATGATTTTTAAGTATCTGTAAACCAAGAACTTCATATCCAGTAAAACTATCATTAAGAAATTAAGGTTCTATTAAGACATATCTATATAAACAAAAACTGACAGAAGTTGTTGCTTACAGACTTGTCCTGAAAGAAATACTAAGCAATTCCTGGAGGCTAAAAGAAAATCCACAGGAATAAACAAAGAACATTGGAAATGTAAATATGGGGGTAAATATAAAAAACGGTATGTATGTACATATATACACATGTACTCATATTGAAACAAAAATTGGATTCTGTATTGCTGGGTTCATAACACATATCATTGAAAAATACATGGCAATGATAGTCTGGAGGATGGAGACAAAGCTATTTTAGTGCAAAGTTAAGGTAGATTGTGATAAATCAAACATGCATATTATCAGCTCCAGAGAAATTAGTAAGGTCGACTAAATTTATACAACTAAAAATCTTTTTTTTTTTTTTTAAAGATTGTATGTATTTGACAGAGAGAAACACAGTGAGAGAGGGAACACAAGCAGGGGGAGCGAGAGAGGGAGAAGCAGGTTTCCCGCCGAGCAGGGAGCCCGATGTGGGACTCGATCCCAGGTCAGGTCTCCAGGATCATGACCTGAGCTGAAGGCAGTCGCTCAACCAACTGAGCCACCCAGGCGCCCCACAACTAAAAATCTTTTTAAAAGAAGGCAAAACCCAATTACTCCCGAAAAGTTACACTTTATAGAAAAAGATGGCAAATATGACATAAATACATATTATTGATTACATTGCATGTGTATGGACTAAAATTCCAATCAAAGGCAGAGATTGTCAGATTACATGAAGAAACAAGGTTCAATAACATGCTGTCTGCAAGAAACATACCTCATATTCAAACATAAAAGTACCCTGGAAGTAAAATAATTAAAAAATATATAGTATGGAAACATTAACATAAGAGAGTTGAAGTAACTATATTAGTATCTATTGACAAAGAGAATGGATCAATCATGTTATGTTCAAAAAAGGCAACTGTGCACCAAAGAAAAGACAAATGATAGTCCATCATGGGCATAACTATGGTTAATCTCACCAGTGTTCTTCCAGATAAAAAGAAAAAGTCATAGAAAAATACACAGGAAATGATTCTTCCCATGTAAAATTCAAAAATATGTATAACATACAAAGTATATTGCAGGAAAATGGTAATAAAATCATAAAAAGTTATAAGAAATTAAACATGAAAATCAAGGAAGTAAGTAGATTTTGTCTATATTCTACTTAGAAATTTTCATAAATTAGTATTTCTGATATGATTTGCAGGTTTATTTTGATTGTTTCAGTTTATTTTGATTGTACTCAATCAACTACAATTTGATTGTAGGTAAATTATTTTCCCCTTTACTCTCAAAATGTTTAGCTATTTGTCCTTATCTTCAGAGTTCAGAGTTTTCATCATGATGTGTTTACATGCGCCACACATTAATCTTGTTTATGTTTTATCTTTCTCAGTCAGTGATGAATATTTTTAATGTGAGAGTAAATTTTCCTCAATTCAAAAAATTTTTAGACATTATTAAATTATTTCCTCTGATTACTTTTCCTAGTCTTTCACTCTGGATCAAGTATGGGGTTTCTTCAAGCTCTTCTTCCTACTTTGAAATTTTCTTGCTTTTTTTTTTTCTCATCTTTCTCATATATATTTGAATATCTGGATTTTTAAAACATATTCACATGCATTCATTTTACATTTCTTTATGTTTTCTGCTGTTAATTTCTTTTATTAATTTTTGCTCTTCCTTTTGGAAAAATGTGGTTTCAGTGTCTAATACCTGTTCTTATTTCTCTGGTTATCTGCATTTAACTTCATAGCATGCTATTTTATGGCTTGTAATATTGGCTAAGATCTCCTGGAATATTTTTCAACTGTCTTCTGTTTCCTGCCTCATTTATTTTCCTCTGGCTTCAGTTATCCCATTTGCACACGTTGGTTGTTTCATTTCATGCTCTCAGATTGCTTCAAGATTGGGAAAACCCTTCTCTTGCTTATAGTTCTAAAGAAGAAATAGATCAATTAGTAGACTGGGTTAACATGCAGATCAGTAGGGCAGACACATCCTTCCCCTGAACTAAGACCTGTATAATTGGCTACTCATTGCCAATAAGCAGTTTTCAAGGATATGGTGCAAGTACAAGGAATAAACAATTATACACACATTAGCAGTTAATGATATTATCTGTGAGCAAGCATTCTTATGCTTCTCACCTGTGTGCTTCTTTCCTTCCTCTGTTTATTTTAGAAAGGTGACTGTTTCAGATTCTATCTCTCTTGTAAGCTCCCCACCTCAGGCAGAACTGGGTCCCATTTCTTAGGGCTTTATCCTGGGATAAAAATACATCCCTGCCTCTTTTAGGGGAGGCTAGGGCTCCTCCTCACTCAGCATCTCTGCCAGCAAACATTCAGTTAATTTCTCTGTAGATCATCCTACAACCAATCTTTATATTTGAATCTCTTTATGAAATATTTCCTAAATAAAAATGAAATCAGTGAAACTTCTATGGGAAAAATTGATAGTGACACATGTAAGATCCTTAACTTGAGACCAGAGTCAGATGTCCTAGGTTTATAGCCCAGTCCTAGCCTTGGGTTCTTCCTTTTAAAAATGGGCACACTATTTCTTAAGGGATTTATTTATTTTTATTTTTGATAAAAGTGAAGGAGTGGCAGCAAGAGAGGGAGACAGAGAATCTTCAAGCAGACTCCATGCTGAACACGGAGCCTGACACAGGGTTAAATCTCAGGACCTTGAGATCATGACCTGAGCTGAAATCAAGAGTTGGACACTTAACTGACTGGGCCACTCATGTGCCCCTAAAAATGGGCCTCCTATTTTTAAATATTTATTTTAAACTATCTTGAATGGATATAATCTCTTTAAATGCTATTTTAAAATACCTTAAAAGGTTTAATATATTAAAATATTTTAAGAGCATAACATTAATATCTGACCCACAGGACTGGAGTGGAGATTAAATGAATTAACAGGTGCACAGCACTTTGAAGAGTGCCTAGCACATAGTGGACACTACGACAAACACGCATATGGATCTCTAGCGCTACAATTTGCACAATTATTTGTGGACAGGAAATTATTGAGTGACTTATGCATCAAATATTTTATTTTGGCAGCTAGAAAGAAATTTACACCTTAGAGAAATGCAGATGCTTTTATTTATTGTTTCCCCAGGAAATAATATTAGAAGGAGAACATAATTGGCTTTATATTCAGAACTGGATTTCAGTCCCAGTTATGTCTATTTATAAACTTGAGCTAATTAGTTAATGTCTCTGGGTCTGTTTTCTTTTCATTAAATAAAAGAAAGGCAAAATAAAACATGTAACACATTTGCAGGATTACATGATAGAAGATGAATAAAAACCTTTATGAAATCATATATTTATTTATCAGGCATTCCTCTGCTTACTTCTAATGAGAATATAAGAAGGATTAGCATACTCTTCTTTGGTTTGTTTAAACTCTTGGGCATATTATCGCCTCCTATCGGTAGGCAATGGATGACTACCAGTGTGAATTCTTAGTAAACTCCAATTGAAGACTAAAAACAGAAAGATATTTTAGACCAAAATTTGGAGGTGGTAAATCCAAAGAAGAAGAAATGCTTATTTTATAATGGAAAATCCAAAGCAACCCATTGCCCCAAGCTAGCTAATACATGCATTTTTATTGAGAAAACATAATTTAAATTGCTCTTCTTTTTTTTTTAATCTGAGACAATTGGTTTGTTCAGATTGCTCCACACTCATCATATGAATTTAAACACCTCCTTCATGGAATCAATGTCACCAGAGTAACAGAATCAATATCAGACAAGGGAAAGCACTTCTCATGCATAGTTCTAGATCCCTCTGGTCTCAAGGCATATAAAAGGAACTTGGTGAAATATTTGCTCTTGTGGCTAAAGATGGAGGAGGGAAAGGTTTGCTTTATGGCTTTAGAAAGGGAAAAACCTTAAAAATTCAGCAACATCTGTGCTTATAAATTATGAAAATAAAATTTTGCCTACCTTGAATTTCCTCTTTAATAATGAAATGGTGTCATCCACTGCACTAATGTAATTAAGAGTTGATTTGTTTCTTTGTCAGGAGAATTCATTTTGACCATATTGTATTTATGAGCAAGGCGATTTTATTCCCCCTCCAAATCTTACTTAATGAAATCTTTCACATTCTACTGGCAGAATTTATGTAACTCTATAACGGTTTATTTTGATGAAAGATGGAAGTCATGAGATACAGCAGGTGTGTCACTCCATAACTTATATCTGTCCCAAAATTCATAGGGATGTTTTTGAGGAAAACTCAAGGTACAAGTCCTCCATTATTTCCTTCCATCACAGTGCTCTCATTTATGGATCAGGCTTAAAGATTTCTTAAAATAATAGTAATATTAGTCATCTGATAAAGCCTATATTGAGATTGCTATTCTCTGTATTTCAGAGTCGTTAAGTACAAAGGGGATAGGATTTAGCAGGGTTTTTCTGGGTTTTTGTTTGTTTTGTTTTGTTTTGTTTTGTTTTTAAAGATTGTTATTTATTTATTTGAAGGAGAGAAAGAGCTTGTGAGTGGGGTCAGGGAGTGGCAGTAGGGGGAGAGGGAGAGATAATCAGAGGCAGACTCTGAGTTGAGCATGGAGCCCAACAACAGGCTCAATCTCACGACCACAAGATCATCACCTGAGCCGAAACCAGAAGACAATCACTTAACTGCCTGAGCCACCCAGGCACCCTTAGTTAGGTCTTTCTTAAACCAAGTCATGTACAACCAGTAATACGTGGCATTTGATTGCTTTGTAAAAATATATTTTCCTCTTGTCCATACAGTGGTGAATTTTGATCATATATTTTAATAATGGGAATGCCTGAAGCAATAATTTTAAATAATTTCCTTGCCTTCTAAATATGCTATTATAAAATGTTATTCCATTTCTCATTTTAGTACATTAGGTGATAGCGGTATAGTTTGAACACGAGCACAGAATTACAGGACAAACATTTTTTTCTATCATTTTGTTCAACCTCCAGATAAAACACAAGGAAATGTAGATGCAGAAATATTACAGGACAGTCCCAAGACCACAGTAAGCAAAAGAAGCATGTTCTTCCCTCAAGAACATGGGAAAACAGAACTTTGGCATCAGGTTGTCCCATCAGTGAGAGAACGGTAAGTCTTTCTACTCGTCTAGGTAGTTGGCTGTAAATACTCTCCCTGCCTAAGAATATGAACTGAAAAGAAAGTTTTTAATTTCACATGGGACGTTAAAACCCCAACATCACACAAAATACGTGATGATAGCCTAAATTTACACTACTCGCCCGATGCCAGAGTGACCTAGTAATAGTGAGTATGTGTTGGCAAAGGGAAAGAGGGAGGAACAGTAGTCTCCCAGAGACCCACCCCGAGGCCAAGGAGGCTGCGGCTCACAAGGACAGTGACCTTCACTGCAGGTGAGTTAACAAACAAGAGCAAACAGAAACTAGAAGGTAAAAATACCATGGCCAAGGGTCAGCCTGGCTCACCTTGGCAGCAAGAAAACGGCAATAACTCTCATTCGAAGAGTATCAGGTTGTAGGTCAACCTAAAAAGAAACCATAACATAAAAGATACCACAAAATACAGCTGCCTTATGTAACGGGAGAAATATGCGAAAGAACGGGAATCAAAAGGGAAAGGCATATTTTGTGATGAAGGAACATGAGTTGTAAGAAGGAACCAGAAGGAACCCCCAGAAAGGAACAAAATATATCGTAGGTGTAAGTGAAACTTTATGACCAGAAGAACAATACATTAAATTCTGTTACAGAAAGACTTTATGAACTGGCAAGCAGGTATGGGGATACCATTATATGATATATACAGACAGTAGATATTATGTTGTTATAATCAGATTGGATAATAAATAATATATATAGCATATTTACACCTGTCTCTGTATATCTATATTTATATTAATGTCTATATAAAAGGATATATGATGTGAAAAATAGGATAAGAATATTTGAGACATATCTGATTGACTTACTGGAATAAAAAATACGATAAATTACACAAAAATAATATTTAATGAAAGGGTGCCAGGTGTGCATTTGGTTGAGTGTCTGGCTCTCGGTTTCACCCCAGGTGCTTGTCTCAGGATCCTGGGATCCAGCCCCGCAGGGCTCTGCACTCAGCAGGGAGTCTGCTTAAGACTCTCTTTCTCTCTCTGCCCCTCGCCCCAGGCTCTCTTGCACTCTCTCTCTAAAATAAATAAATAAAATCTTTAAAAAGTAGTATTTAAAATGTCTGAGGATTATACAAAAATAACAACACATTATCCTCAGATTTAAGACGTGAAGTGTGTGAAACTACTACAGAATAGCCAAGACAGGGAGAAATCTCAAACAGACTTTATTTACCTGAAACAGATTATTTACCAACAACGAGACAAAAGGAACAAATGAAAAAGAGAGGTAAGAAAATAATTAATCTTTTGAAATGACATCAATTATCACAGTGCAGGCATTACAACATTTCAAATCATCACTCCAATTGAAAGACATTAAAATAAAATAAGATGGAAACAGAGAGGAAGGCAAACCATAGGACACTGTAGTGTTAAGAGAACAAACTGAGGGTCTCTGGAGGGGAGGTAGGTGGGGGGTTGGGCTAAATTGGTGATGGGTATTAAAAGGTGTCACGGCCGGCGCGGCAATAGAGGAAACCTGAGAGTAAGGAGACGTAGAAAAGACCGAGGTAGAGAAAAGTATGGGAACAGGAGGGACAAGTGGATGATGTCCAATAAGCCAACTTTATTCAGGATTTCACATCTTATATAGGAATCACTTACATAAGCATAGAATTAATGATTACCTCAGCCCCCTCAACCATGCTCAAACTCCAGAGTGATCAAAGGGAAAACAATTGCTGTTACATCTCTGAGGGGGTAAGGGCTAGCTATGATCCCAAGCACATAAATCACTTATTCCCATACATCATGATCAGATGATTGTTACATGGCCTATGTATCATCTTGGAATAACACCATGGACTCAGTTATGCTTCAGTGAGAGCCCGAAAAGGCAGAGCAAGACGTCAGGTGACCCAGGCAGGCAGGTTCCCGGCAGGTACCAGGAGTTTCACCTCTGGCTACCACCCTACACCTCCCACCGGGCTCAGCACTGGGCCTTTACCTGCGCCCCCCACAAGGGGCAGGCAGAGGGAACCAGAGGCTACACTGCCACTGTTGACACCACCGGGTTGCCATGGGCTCCCAACAAGAGGACACTTGTGGGGCGCCTGGGTGGCTCAGTCATTAAGTGCTTGCCTTTGGCTCAGGTCATGATCCCAGAGTCCCAGGATCGAGCCTCACATTGGGCTCCTTGCTCAGCAGGAAGCCTGCTTCTCCCTCTCTCACTCCCCCTGTTTGTGTTCTCTCCCTAGCTGTGTTTTCTCTGTCAACTAAATAAATAAAATCTTAAATAAATAAATAAACAAACAAACAAACAAATTAATTAATTAATTAAATTAAGAGGGCACTTGTTGGATGAGCATTGGGTGTCATATGTAAGTGATGAATCACTAAATTTTACGTAATACTATGCTATATGTTAACTAACTTGCTATATGTTAACTATGCTATATGTTAACTAACTTGAATTTACGTAAAATCTAAGCAAATAATTTTTCAAAAATAAAGAAAATAAAGAGCACATTGGGAATAGAAAAAAAAAAAAACGCATTCATCCTGAAAAAGAAAAAAGTCCATTCATCCTGAAGAAACAAATGCATTCAGTAACAAATGGGAGCATAGCTTTTAATAAACTGTTGCTTGCAATATTCAATAATATCCTAGAAATCCTAGTGGGGAATATTAGAATGATAAATAAGTGGTTTAAAAGTGAAAGGAATGAATCAACATTTTAAAGGCATATTTTAAAGGAACATTCAAATGGTTCCACAGACAATCTATAAAATCTAATCAGAGATGCCAGCAAGCTCTTAGGCTATAAAACACAATCAATTTATGACCAACAACCATTCATAAATATAATTAAAAATAACACATCATGAAATTCTTCTCTTAAGATTTCCAAAATGGCCCCTTGATCATTCAGCTCATAGCACATGCATGGGAGACGACAACCAGATAGAAACCCCCCAAAGGGAATAGAAGGAACGGTCCAGAGCTCACGGTGGATCAGACCATTCCTGGTTCCACCCAGCCATACAGAACAATCACAACTGAAGGAGGACCACGTGGAAGGCAAAGCAGATATTGACTCTGTGGGGGGCATCAAGGCAGACTTGCTGCTACCAGGGTCAAGAGAACTACATTTCCAAACAAGATGTAGTAAAAACGATTGGTTCACCTTCCTGCCTACAAGAGTTTGGGTAGATGAGCCAGTCAACATAGATAAGAGAGTAAATGGTTGAAATCTAAAACACATATATAAGAATGTCCACAGCCCAATCCTTCACAAGAGGACAAAATTGATAACAATTCACATGCATCCATGGTAAAATGTATATAGAACCTGTAATGTATATGCAAAATGAAAGTGAATGAGTAGCAAGAGGGACAGATACACCTAAAATGGAGTGAATAAAAACCAGGTACAAAAAGTACCTGGTAATAAACTATCATATATTACATTTATGTATTTTGAGCAACAGGTAATCTTACCCATGGTTGATGAATATCAGGATATTGGTAAAAAAATCTTTGCGAAGGTCCCATCCTTTATTTTAGGGATGGGACCCAGCATAGGGAGGCTTCACAATGCTATTTAACTGAGTAAGGATTCATTAAGTTCTACAGTTAAGATAAGGAATTCTTCTGTGTGTTTCTTTTATTTCAGTACATATGTTTTCTAAAACCACAGGAGAGACAAAAAGAGTGAACAAGAGGAGTAAATACAAAACTCAAAAGGAAGAAGACAGAATGCTGAAGACAGGAAAGGTTACCGTCATAATACAAATAAATTTACCAGTAAAAGCTAGAACTGATTAGACTGGAAATAAACCTAACGTGCCCTGCATAGAGAATTGACACATGAAGCATAGAAATGCTAGAAGTAAAAAGATGGTAAAATTTGTCTAGTAAAATGGTAGCCAGTGGTAAGATGGACACCAAGTAGACTTTCTGACATGATGTAATATAGAAAGATCTGTTACATGTTCTGCTGTGGGTTTTAATTCACCATGGTGAGTCAAACAAAGCACACAGATCATGATGGACAATTCTGGTGAAAACACCTTGGTTTCCCTTAATCAGACACTTAACCTCCAGTAAATACAAGGATCTGATTTAGAAACAGAATGCAGCCTTTCTCCAGAAGACTACGAGTACACACCTCCCTCCCTGGGCTTGCCAGAGACTCCGTGCAATGTCCCTATCTATGACAGATTCTTTGAACATTTTCAGATCCACTGGTCATTGGGCTTTTTGTGTTCTGGCCTGGATACAACGCAGAGCACTGTCTTGCTCAGGCATCTGCCTGAAACCCTCGGCATCTTCCAATGAATGGGTTGCTTCAGTATTTCCAAAAGTTGTGCAGCTTCCACAACTTTTAAAAACCTGCTGAGCACTACCTGTCTTTCTTGTACAAGGGGCAACCACTCATCCCAGACCTTAA
This sequence comes from Spilogale gracilis, assembly GCA_004023965.1. Classification (NCBI taxonomy): domain Eukaryota; kingdom Metazoa; phylum Chordata; class Mammalia; order Carnivora; family Mephitidae; genus Spilogale; species Spilogale gracilis. Next base: position 146,468 of record PITA01001330.1, read on the forward strand.
AGGGTATGTCTTGATATGCAAGAGGCCTCTGGATCCTAAAGCTTCCCTCATTCGGCAGGCCAATTAATCTTCCGAGATCTTAGTTCCTCCTTCTCCCAGGTATGGCTGGTAAGCCACCCAGAGTACTTATCTCTCTTACTTCTTGTGTGCCAGTTTCAACTGGCTAGAATTTATCATAATGTGGACTTACATGATATTCTATCAAACACAACAATGAACAAAGATTTCATAGATTATATAAAAACAAGATTTCACACAGCTCTGGAGCAATGAATGGGAACAACTCTCCTTGCCATGAAAGGTCAAATCGCTGTATTTGTAAAGTTAAAGAAAATAATAATCCATATCATTTGATAGAATCTGTGTCAATATCAATAATGATGCCACCATTTAATTAAATTGATGACAGCCCATCATCACCCAATTTTTTGTGGGGAGCAGGCAGATGACTTGAATAGGAATAGGGTGAGGTCCTTTATCATGTATTATGGGCAGAATGTCTCTGTTCCCCCAAATCTCTATGTTGAAATCTTAACCCCCAATATGGCAGTATTAGGAACTGGGGCCCTTGGGGGGGTGATTAGGTCATGGGAGTGGAGCCCTCCAGCTGGACCTTTTAGGAAGAGGCACAAGGAAAGTGATGCCATGTGAGCCTGTAAAGAGAAGACAGGTGTCTGCAAAGCAGGAACAGAGCCCTCTTCAGCCACCGGATCAAGCCTTGACCTTGGACTTCCCAGCCTCCAGAACTTTGAGAAATCAATGTCTGTTGTTTACGCTGCCAGGTCCATGGTATTCTGTTAGAGCAGCTGCAACCAAGACATCATGCATCTTTCAAAATTTCCGTGGCAGTGCAAATCTCTGTAACTCTTCAACATCCCTCCTTTTCTCTGCAATTTAAACTGATTACATGCACCCTCCCTCCACTTATGAATTTCTTTACCCTCTGAAAGGATGCATAAGAGATGGGATAATAGGATAAAAATCATAAACACAATAGAAGTGGAAGGAAACCCTACATATTGGGAAATATACCAGGCCCTTTTGAATATCGTTTCTTGTATTTCTGATCCCCATTTTATAGATTAAACGTCTTACTTCTTTCCAGTATTATGTCAAGGAGGTGCATCTAGAAGAGCCCATCTTTGTGTCCAGGTGGTAAACCAGCCTCCACAGAGAGGGATTAGAATCAGCTGAGTAGCAAGGATGACACGAGCCTGGCCATGTCAGGTTTTTTTCCTATGTTGTGTGATATTTCGTAGCTATCTGGTTCTAACACCCTTCAGAGCTCTTTCCTGGTGCTCTTGCCCCTTTCTTGTCTCATCCTCTCTTTCTTGCTGGGTCATGCCAGCCAGGTACAGCAGTCTTTTCCACATATAGCCTAGCCTATTTGGGGGAACTCCGACGGTAACGTTCGAGCTCTGCGGAATCTTGACTCTGGCAGTGGTGGAGGACCGGCACCTGCCTCAGGCGAGGTCTTTCTCTGGGTAGGGAGGTGAAAGGCTCTACTGACCATGGCCAGAAAGGTCCATGAAAATGTGAGAGTTCTAGATTTTCAGGATCATTTCCCAAAATATCTGCATCCCAGGACGTGTGGTCCTTCTCATTTTTAAGGGCAGTCCTGAATTTGACAGAGAAGACCACGTGACACCTGTGGCCACGCAACATTTAAATGCTTGATTTGGTTTCGGCCAACACACGAGGAACGAGTCCCTTTTTAACTGCCCCAGATGCCTTTTGGGCTCTCAGAACACGCTTCGGGTTGTCAATTAATTGATCTGAGCCTATCATTGGAGGTGTCCAAACTCACGGCACCTGTCAGAACAGCCATCGTCTTTCATCGTGCTAACACCATCCTAACCAAAGCAGGAGGTCGCTGCTAATCCCACAGCCACTTGCCTTCCACTAGTACCAAATTCCAACTTCTTATAGCTGCAGACGGGAACTGGCTGCATGCCAGGGTCATTACCATTCCACTGACTATAATCTAAGGGCTCCCAACATCTTTCAGAGAGATTTATGATCTAATTCCAGATTCCCTTGCTGAGGGTCTGATTTATATGACTAGTCCTCTATTAGCCAGATCCCCTAAGAAATGGACCTGAAACAAGGATTATGGGTGAATGATTCCCTGAGTCCTGGCCTTGAAGTTATTTGAGAGGTTGGATGGGCGTCAATGCAGACTGATGCATCTCTGTGCTGATCGCTGCTTCCAGATAAGCTCCCCAAGGATCCGGCCCACCGTGTGGCTCATGGATGTCTCCACAAGTCCAGCCAAAAAAGAGGACCTGCATCTCAACCAAGCCTATGAGCTAAAGGACTGGGCATGGAATTTGGTTTTTGTCATTCTGTCTCCTATGGACTAAAGTTCACATTGAGGTTAGTTAACTCCTGCGATTTAGAGGTACATGGTTCCTCCATGTTTGTAGCTCCCAAGGAAGCCAATCATTCTGGGCCCCAGAGTGCAGGATTACATTAGAGTCTGGAAGGAGAGGATCCTGCAGAGAGGTCCTACTGTCCAGAGAGAGGTGGGTTGGAGACATCCAAGGAGGTTCGTAAGATGCCTAAGTGTCATGTTGGGAAGTCAGGGAAGAATCCATGTGTTGTCAGGAGTCCAGACACCAGGGAACAAAAGGACCTAGGGACACTAGCTCGTGCTATTAAACGAAGCAGGGTACGTAAGTTTCAGGGCTCAGCATGAAATGAAATCATGGGTATCCCTGTGTAAAATCCCAGAGAAAAGTCCTCTTAAAGGTACTAAAATAGAGGGGAGCCTGGGTGGCTCAGTGGGTTAAGAGTTTACCTTAGGCTCAGGTCATGATCTCAGGGTTCCGGGACTGAGTTCCACATTGGGGTCCCTGCTCAGTGGGATCCTGCTTCTCCCTTTGCCTGGGGGTCTCCCTCTGCTCATGCTCTTTCTCTCTCTCTCAAACAAATGAATAAAACCTTAAATAAAAAGCAGTGTAGAGCTTTACATTTACCTTTATTTTGTGAAATGACTCTTCTAAATGCAAATATAAGAGCATTCACTGTATATGGAATCATCAGATTTCAGAATTTGTGTTTTGTGACTTGGACATTCATGCATGTTGCCTTGTTGTCAAAACAGTGGGGTTGGGGTGCTGCATAAAAGTAGCTCAGCTTTGTTTTGTTTTGTTTTGTTTCACTTCTTGATAGGTGCACAGTCTGTCAACAGTCTCAGCAGAAAAGGAGCTTGGAGGCTGTCTATCCTGGTCTTCTTATCATTCCGGTAGGAGAGGGTGGTGGACAAAGGGAAGGGACAGGTGTAGTAGAGAGGAGGATAGGATCTTTGGTCATCTGAGTTTCTTACAACACCATTGCTTCTTTTCTGAATGCAAAACCAAGATGCTCTAAAGTTCTGGTTGGAATGGAAAGGTGGCTGCTCAGGGCTGAGAAAGCCCTCTCTTACCCGCTGACAACACACTGACCTTGAATTTGGGTTGAATCTTCTGGTCTGAGCCTGTCAGAGCGTGCATGTTAATGGTTTTGACAATTGTATGTTCTTGTGTGACCATCAGGCCAATCGTGCTAGGGCATTCCATCACCCAAGAAGCTGGCACACCCCCTTCTTACTCCTCTTTCCACCCCTGCCCCAGTTCTACTTGAACCAAATTTCTATCTCTATAAAATAACTTCCATAATTCTAAAACTGCATGTAAACAGAATCATACATTAGGCAATTTTTATTTCTTCCATTTAACATGTTTCTGATATATCATTGTTGAATGGATATTTGCATTGTTTCCAGTTTGGGCAATCTTGAGTAAAGCAGCTATGAACATCCATGTATTTTTTTTTCCAGATGTATACTTTCATTTATTTGGGTCAATTACCTAGGAGTATAATTCATTGGTCTTTTTTTTTTAATTTTTAAATTTTATTTTATTTTTCCAATGTTCCAAAATGCATTGTTTATGCACCATACCCAGAGCTCCATGCAATATGTGCCCTCCTTAATAGCCACTGGTAAGGATATGTTTAACTTTTTAAGACATTCCCAAACAGTTTTGCAAGGGCTTCTATCGGATTTTACCACCCCCAATAACGTGTGAGAGCCCTACTGGCTGCAAACCCTCCTCGAAATTGGTATGGTCAACCTATCCAATTTGATCCCTTCACATGTATGCAATGGTGGTCACATGATTTAATTTAATGTCAGGGCCCATCAGGTCTAGCATTTTTTCAATGTGTTTATTGGTCATTTTTTAATTGTTTTTTTCTGAACGGCCTCTGCAAATTTTTGTCCATCCTTTCCTGACTATAATATTTGTCTTCTTGTTATTTAATTAGAAGTTTCTTTATTTATCATGGAGGCAAACCCTGTGTCATGAGTTCTATACTACAAATATCCTCTTCCAGTCTGTTTCTGGACTTTTCATTTTTCTCCACAGTGTCCTGGGTATCAGGTTATCAGGTAAGGTTTTTATTATTTGAATGGAGTCCCATTTGTCACATTTCCTTTGGAGTTGGTACATTTCATGTCCCAAGAAATTTTTGCCAACTTCAAGCTTCTAATTGAGTTTTAATTTCACATCAAGATCAAAGGATCAAGAACCATAAAGGTTGAGAGTGACCTGGATTTTATGTCAGCCATAAGCCCGTGGCCACTCTACACATGTAGTGTCTTACTTGGGACAAAGCATCATAGCTCAGCGCTTACTGATGCAAGATTGAATACTGTGAATACTTTATTCCACTGTAAAAGAAAAACGAAGGCAAACATTTTTACATTTGGAGAATTTCTGTTTTTTGTAAAAGCAAGATTGAATTAGCAGCTTGATTCTGCCCGTTGTAACCTACACGGTTGAGCTATTATTTCTGCCCATGACATCTATCTTTTTAATTTCCTCTTCTCTTAACTTGTGTTCACGTGTTGTGTCCATCAGGGAGAGAACCAAGTTGTCGGCTTCTGAGCTGGACTGGTAGGAGAAGCTGGACACTCTGAGTTTCTGGATAAATGTGTACTCTTCGTATGCCGCAAGAATTGTTGTAAGCATTTTGCCTGCCTTCCCTAGAGACTGTAGGTAAGACTGCGACAGAAACTGCATCTGGGGTATTTTTCTTTAAAACCAGCATCTTAGTGTCTGTCATATGATAAGAGCTATGTTATGTTTTAGGGTGCTTTTTGTAACACACATACATAACACTTTTTAAAATCTACACTGTTAAAGTAGTATGTGGCTATTTCAACATTTTCAAATATCAGAAAATTGCACTGATGTCCAACAAGATTTTCCACCTGTTTTTCTGCCCTTCATTCCTCAAAAAGCTCTATGCCTTCTAACACACACACACACACACACACACACACACACACACACACGGCTTAGGCATCACAAATAAGACCCACATGTATTTTAGACATAAATTAATTTCTAAATAACCTCAAAGGAAAAGCAATATTCACCTAAAAGAAATATCATTTATTCATTGAGATAGTTTCAAATTTAATTTAAAACATAGACGATAGAGGTCCCTGGGGGGCTCGGATGGTTAAGTGCCTGACTCTTGATTTTGGCTTAGGTCATGATCTCAGGGTTGTGGGATCGAGCCCCACATCAGGCTCCATACATGGAGCCTTCTTAAGATACTCTTTCCCTCCCTCTGTCCTTCTCTCATCCCATTTGCACAAACACACACTCTTAAAATACATACATATGTACATAAAACATAAATTCATGTTTTCTTTTAAAGATGGGAAAAATACCTTTCTTTTCTGTAGAAAAATTTTCCAGTTGATTATTTAGATATATTTTTCTATCATTTGCAGCATAGGCTTTTTTTCACTGTGCTATACTTTTCTACAGTCAGGGAAGTGACCCCACATTTGTAGAAATCCCACGGTGTGGTGGTTGACATCACACCATCTCATTTAATCGATGCACTACAGAATTCTACAGAGAAACACGCTTCTACTATAAGGGACTGGTATTCAGAGGCTTTAAGACACTCATGGGAAGTCATGCAGTAATCCATAATGCACTATTAACATCCGTAAGAAGCAGAAGATAGTTTAAATCACAATACAAAAGCAACTCTTTTCTTGGAAAGCTGATGGTGTGGGGAACAAACTGCCTCAGATTTAACAATAGCAAAGTGAATTTTTAGATACGGTTTCCCAAATTGTTCATTTACAAAGCAACGTTAATATAAGGTTATATTTGAATTTTAAACTACAGTGGTGGACTTGTTATGAAAATTGTTCTCTGCACCCGTCGGTTTCCTCTTATACTTTCTTCCTGGTTTTGTAGCTTGCTTACAAGCAATTCATTACAAACAGCCAACAACAAACAAAAAGCCCCACATAAATAGAGAGGAAAAAGGCAGTTCAGATGGAAAAGGCAACCATTAAAAGGCACTGAGTATTTCTACTTATTCTCTAAAAGCTTTTCCTTACTGCTGGGGAGAGGAGGGCTCTCTCGAGACTGCCACAGAAGCCATGATGGCATGCACAAAATTGTGGTTCTGATTCAACCCCTTTCGAGAGAGTCCTGCCTAGGAGAAATGATGGCCATTGAGTATGCAGGTTATAATGACATTTATAATGGCTGCAGTATTACTGAGTGCTTCTCTTCAATTTAATCATAACATAGTTTTGTGGAATTATTATATTTTTGTCTTTAAATCGACATGCATATATGTGAAAAAATGGGTCCTTCGATTTCTACTTTCTACTTGAAATTTCCTCCTATTTTTCCCCAGGGAGGCCCGGTCAGTCCTATTGCCTCACGACTGTCAGAAAGAATCTTAATACCACGGAAGAAGACATCCTGGACAATGCACCTGTAATTAAAATTTTAACAGAGCTGTGTGTTTCCTTGGTTCTTCGAAACCTTCTTACATCAAATTAAGTCTGTTCAAAATTATTTTGAAGAGCACACTGCTGTTTCTGGTCTGCTGCAAATGAATGGGAAAAGTGCTGTTGATAGGAATATATAACCAACCGAAATCACCAGTGTGCCAGATAGACCATACTAAAATGGACTAAAACCCAAGGCATACTTCACAGTGCTATAAACAAGTCTGGAAATAGCTGGAGTAGATATTAGGATATGACGCGTACAGGGAAGGTGAAAGGTACTGTGTTAACACAAGGTCCAACAGGCAGGGGAGGCTCAAGATACTCAGGGGTTGTTGTTGGTCATTTCATAAGACTGTCTTTTTTTTTTCTTTTAAAGATTGTATTTATTTATTTATTTGACAAAGAGAAGCACAGCTAGAGAGGGAACACAAGCTGGGGAGTGATAGAGGGAGAAGCAGGCTTCCCGCTGGGCAGGGAGCCCGATGCAGGGTTGGATCCCCAGACTCTATCCCGGGACTCTGGGATGATGACCTGAGCTGAAGGCAGATACTTAACGAATGAGCCACCCAGGAGCCCCCATGTAAGAATGTCTTAATTTGAGGTCTTTCCTTGTGGCGATCGCAATGGTAACTCTGGGCTAATATTGCATCATATGAGTTAAGACGAAACATTTTATTACATGATGGGCTTGTCCAGAAAGTTTGCAGGTAGCTAAGGAGGAAAATCTACATTGTGGGAAATTAAGGAGGAGTTTCTAATGCAATATGATGTTGAGTGACATTTTGTGAAATGATTTTCAAACAACAACTAACTGCTCAGAGTTGGCAAATACGTCTCTGCTCAAAAGGTAGGGCTGTTGGGGAGATGAGAGACCTACTGTTTGACACAGTTCCTTATACATAGAGGGGTTCATATTTTATTTATCTCTTGCTTCATGGAATTAATTATTCACTGTTTCTTAGTTTGTATCCTTATGATCAGTCTTTATGGATTTGTACTAAGAAATAGTAGAAATTTCCTGTTTACAGAGACACAAAAAGTCTGATTCCAATTACTTTTTCAGCTAATCTTTCTGATGTTTCGGTGCTTTCCATTTCAAGTTAATGAGTATAACACTGATTTTCTGAAGACATCTTTGATCTATACATTTAAGATAAAATGCTACCGTAATAAGTACTGAAAGTATATAGACATTATCTTCAAAACCCCAAGTAAATTATATTTCCTGTCAGAACAGCAGACACAAAAATTGCCTGATAATTATTTGTAACATGAATGAGCAAGAACTAGCCTTACCTAATCTAAGGAAGGAGATAAAATAATGTTTTCCAAATGCTAATGCTGAAGAAACAGAATTGTTCACAAGACCACCTCTTGGAACTCTGAGACAACGAACAGAATGGAGATGTTAACAGTAAACCAGGCAATAATCATTTGCTTTGTCCCTCCTATGTGTGAGTCACTGGTAAAGTCATATTGTATGTACAGAAAACCCATGATTTCTGTGATGACACGTGTGGTATTCTCCATAAAGGTGAGAGAACCCTCGTGGCCTGCAGAACCCAGATTACCACCTGCCATGCATAGGGATGGCCACATTCTAAAGATAACAAGTTGTTGGAGCTCTCTCCCAAAAGTTTGCCACTGAAAGGCAAGTGCACTTTATATTTAAATATAGTTCACAGTAGACGATTGGCTGGTGGCAGTTCGGTTGGAGCTTATGAGAGCAAAATTGTATTTATATATTTGTCTCGGGGTGACTAGAGTTAGGATGATTCACCAACAGAACTCAGCAGAGAAAAATATTTTAACTAGAAAACAATTGCATCCACCTACTTTCAAATTTTCCAGACACGAGCTCCTTGATTTTTAGTTATTTTAATAGAATTTATTTTGACAGTGATTTCTGTGGGCAAAATCCTTCCTCTCTGTATTTGGTTAATGTTTTCACTTCCATTCTCTGTTATGTTCTATTTAATTACTGGGAGGAACATGTGCGGTTAGTAGCTAGTTACAAGAATCCGGACGGTCTGTCCTCCATGCCTTTTAATTCACTTTGCTCTTCTCTTCATTTTTCCTTTGCATTGTTCTTTGTGCTGTTGTCAATGTGATTTTTTGCACTTCTAATTTATGTGGGTACTTTTCTATCCTATTGATGCTACTCCCCCCCCCCCCAGAATAGCCTTGAACCATTTCTAATGTGCACGTGACCTCTTTCCACAGGACGCAGTGACTGATGCATGCCTGGGGGGCTGTGAGTGGGGAGGTGTCCTTCCCAGTCAGCCTCTCGTTCAAGTGTTTTCCAAATAGGTCAGCCGTGACTTGTGGCAACTCCGTTGCCAGAGACGGGAATGCTGATACACATGTATTTCCCTCCAAGTATGTGGTTCTTAAACTTTTATCTGTGGGCGACAGAGAGGCACCTCAGGTCTTGGGAAGGAGAGTACTGGGTAATAGATGGTGACTTTTTGCAAATATCCTGTTTCCAGCTGAGAGAAACAAGAGCAGGGAAGAGGGTCAGCTGGAGAAGAGAGGAGGCACAGGAGCCCTGATGTTCCTTGCACTGGGATTTTTGTTACCGGAAGGTGAGATTGTTTGTTTATTCTTTTTTTTTTTAAAGATTTTTTTATTTATTTGACAGAGAGAAACACAGTGAGAGAGGGAACACAAGCAGGGGAGTGAGAGAGGGAGAAGAAGGCTTCTCGCCGAACAGGAAGCCCGATGTGGGACTCGATCCCAGGTCTCTGGGATCATGACCTGAGCTGAAGGCAGTCACTCAACCAACTGAGCCACCCAGGCGCCCCTGTTCATTTATTCTTGACAGCATCCAGAAGAGCTGTAGGATGTGTCTATTGTGCAATCCACGGACAGAACAGGGAGAACCTAAAAACTTGCTTTGAGAGATGGTACTTCGGAGGGCAAACAAAAACCATGACAACAAATAAAGCTGTTGGCTGATTTCTACTGTGTTATACTCTTGTCAATAAGCCAGCTTTCTCTGAGCTCCTGTGGGTTTCAGAACATGGGGACAGTTGGTGACAAATGAGCTACACTTGGCTTCACTTCTGGGGAGACTGTTAGAAAAAACTACTCAGGCTGAAGGACACTGAACTTCACAGTGATTGCGACAGTACCTAAAACTTTCTAGAATTTCACATTTTTTTATGTGTATTTATAAAGCAGAGTTCTTGATGTAGATACTTTTTTTTTTAAGGTTTTATTTATTTATTTGAGAGAGGGAGAGAAGGAGAGAGGAAGCACACCAGCAGGGGGAGGGGCTGAGGGAAAGGGAGAAGCAGACTCCCCTCTAGACACTGATCTCAAAACCTGGTTCCACCTGGGGCTCCATCCCAGGACCCCGGGATCATGACCTGAGTGAAAGTCAGAAGCTTCCCCGACTGAGCACCCCCAAGCACCCCATAGGTGTTGACACTCTCAAAAAAGCCCTCCAGCTATACCGCTCTTAGTGTTCATGAAATATTACCTTATAATAAGCCATTATCATTGTATGTTACATAATATTAATAGATCATTTTAAATTATTTTTCTAAATCTGCTCTTTACAAAACGAAGATCACTCAAGTCAATGTTTCTCAAACTAGGGTAAGCATTACCAGAAGGGAAGAAAATAGTATACTTTTTTTTTTAATTACTGTTTTCTTTTGAAAGTTTCTAAAAAAAAATCATGAGACGAATTACTGACAATATGCCATAATAATGGGACGCAAATTTGGATGCATTTTTAAACAGAAGGTGAAAAATTGCCAACATTCTGATACAGTGTTGCCCGTGGGGTAGGGTTTTGGGGATGCTTCTAATCTCTTGGCCTTTGACAGACAGATTATTTATGTGATTCCGTCTGTCTTTCAAGATTGCCAGAGATGAGGGTACCCCGCCCCCCAAGCCTCATACACTGCAGCCCCCTGTGAGTTCCAACATCAAAATAAATAGAATTCTCCTGTCACTTCTTTGGAAATGGAGAAAAATTGACAGCTTATTGCTCATGTAATCACCCATTTAAAATTGAAGACAGCTTATTAAATCTTCCATTTACTGTTCTATTTTTCAAAAAGCCCAAATCACTTAATCTTTGCTCATAAAATTTATTTCCAATTCCTGTATCCTTCCCTTAAAGGAACGATCTTTCCCCATGACAAGCCGATCGTTTGTATATTGTACTAAGCAAGACAGAGAAGCCTGTGATTAATCGTGTGGTAGAACTAGTGGGCTTATACAAAACCTTTCAATTAAAAATACATATAGGAAACCGAGGGAAAAGATATTCATCTTCACTTTCTTAATCTTTCTTCAAAGATAGGTCCCATCCATCTTTGTTTAAAGTTATTTTATTTTTACTGAATCTTTCACACTTGAACTATATCATTTGTGGAAATCTTTAGGTAGTTAAGATGCTAAGAAACCTATTCAAGTATCAGTTTTCAAAGAATGTGTTCTGGGAAGGGCAATGTATCTCAAAGCTTATTTCCATATAAGTGAGACATGTGCTTTTATTGTGTGGGTAAGGTAAAGCTAATTTTTAACAAGTGAGTGCTTTTAATGACAGGAATACAATCTCCACGAAGAGAGTGGAGTAATCTCCTCTTCGTGGAGATTGTATTAACCAACATCATTTTTCATTGCAGATTTCATGGGTGTGTTATGACACATCCCCGTAAGTATACACAAAGGTTGCTGATACATTTTCTTAAAATTCAAATAGTCATGTAACAAGTACCAGAACAGGACCGAAAAACAACCTTGGGTCCCACAGACATCCCCACACTCCCATCCCTCCAGGGCATCCCCTGCTGTGAATTTGAATACCAACAATTAGTTCTGCTTGTTTGGAAATTTCATGTAAATGGATCATACTGGGAGCACACCTCTTGTGTTTGGCTTTTTTCACTCTGGTTTATGAGATCTATCCACTTTGAGGAGGGTAATTATATGTTTTTCCTTCTTGTTGCCTTAAAGTATTACTTAACATAAATATGCCACAGGTTGTTTATCATTCTTCAGTTAATATTGCCCCCCCCCCCCGCCCATTTTTTGCTCTTTCCTGTTCTGGGGCTGTCTTGTATGTTTCTTTTGCTGAGCTTGCCTATGCCTGTGAGAGGAGGATATTGACCCAAAGCAGACACTGACATTTTACTCAAGTGTCTGGATGAATTTCAGGTCTGGGGAACACTGTACCCTTGCCCACAATTATCTAGTGTGCTGTTTGTGGTTTTATCTTGCATTTCTCTGAGGATGGATGATGTTGAGAAACTTTGCATTTATTAGAAAATTTAGTGCTGGTGCAAGGCTTTTTTTTTTTTTTAACTTTTAATTATTTGATAGAGAGAAAATGAGCAAGGGGGAGGGGCAGAGGGAGAGCAGGGTGCCTGATAATGCTTTTTAAATTTTTTTTTAAAGATTTTATTTATTTATTTATTTGACAGAGAGAAACACAGCTAGAGAGTGAACACAAACAGGGGGAGTGGGAGAGGGAGAAACAGGCTTCCTGTCGAGCAGGGAGCCGATGTGAGCTGAAGGCAGGGGCTTAAGGACTGAGCCACCTAGGTGCCCGATAATGCTGGGTTTGATCCCAGGGATGGGGGTTTGGAAAACAGGTGAGGTTCAGTGGGGTAAGGTCTGCAGCTGATGGTCAAGAAAGAATTCCTGAGACGTCTCTGCTGCAAAAAGGTGGTTTTATTAAAGCACGGGGACAGGACCAGTGGACAGAAAGACCTGCTGCAGTGGGGTTGTGAGGTGTGACCGATTATGTACTTGGGAACTGGGGGAGGTAAGGAAAAGGTTTTTCAAAAAGACTTTTGTATGTTAAAGAAAGCTCACGGGATACCAGGGGCCTGGCCATCTTCAAGTTAAGGCTGTTTTTCCCTCCAGCCAGGCATTAACGTGAAGACAGGTTGTGAGCTTTCTGGAGGTTCAATGTCAATGGGCTGCAGATTATAGGACATTTAATTGTATGGACATTCCCTTATGATAGCTAAGCCATTGATAGAAATGCTTTGTTCTTGTAAATTGCTAAGAATTTTGTAAACTGAGGGAGACTCCCGTCTTGCAGGATTGTTAATTTCCATCTTTGTTTTTCCTTTATGGCAGCCTGGAGTGCCTGAGGAATGTCCCACACATCCCATGGTGGGGGAGGAGTCCTGCAGTGTCAGTTTCTGCTTAGTCTTCAACTTGCCTTCCGATCCCTCATCACCCGGACCCTGGGATCCTGACCTGAGCTGAAGGCAGACTCTTAACCAACTGAGCCCACAGGCACCCCAAGGCATTTTTTTTAATAGACATAAATTATTTTTGTCTTTGATTTGGAAAACTCTTTATATATGTTGATATGATTCTTTTGTAGGATAGAAATATATTAGATCCTCATTATTTGCAAATCCTATGCCTTTACCTACTTGCTAAAATTTATCTATAATGTAAAACTCAGTACAGATTGATGTGAGAAACAAAAGCAGAAGAAAAATTAAATTTTCTGACTACCTACAGACTGTTGACAAGTCCTTAAAAGAGGCAGTGACGTTTCTCTAGAAACTCACTGCATGCCTGTCACCGCTTTGCTAAGAGCAAAGGGCAATCTTGGCCCACTGCCAGGACATTCTAAGTCTACTTTAACATATAAAAATTCCTTTGGAAATTTCCTTTATCTCTACCCCCAAGATACATGTTGCCAATCATCCCCCAAGCATATAACCCACCGAGACACATCTGAAGGGTCTCATGATGAGTTTTTACTAAACAATAACAAATGACCTTTTCCTAACAATAGCTAGCCCCCCTCAGGATTCTGGAAAACTTGTTTCCCAAATACTTGGGAGGTTTACACTATCCCCAATTCTCCCAACTTGAAAGTACATAATGGGCCACCCTTAGAGTCCCATGGCAACGCTTTCTGCCCACGAGTCCTGTCCCTGTGCTTTAATAAAATCACCTTTTTGCAGCAGAGACGTTTCAAGAACTCTTTCTTGGCTCTCAGTTTCAGCCTTTCCTACATCACAGATGGCACTTTTGGGGTCCCTCATGGATATAAGCAGAATGGCAAGAACTTTGACAGGAATCACCCGACAGAGGGTCCCAGCTGAGGAAGGACTAGGTGATGCTCTACTGTCTGGGTTGAACTCTCATACAGAAATGTCTCGACGATGGAGGCAGGAGAAGGCAGTGCCCTGCAGAGGTCTCCAGCTGCAGGACCAATGGGGTGGGGGGGTCGATCCACAATCTGGAAGCTGACACTGAAGTGCTCTCAACAAAGTCACTTAGCACTTTCAAACTTCATTTTCTCTTTTGGAAAAAAAGAAAGGTAAAAAAAAAAAAAAAGGAATCTGCCAGGATGAGTTGTTTTTAAGATTTAAGACTGTAGTCTATACAAGATACACATATTTGTATGTAAACGTATGATTTTATAATATATAAAATAATATATAAATAATATATAAATCATACGTTTACATACAAATATGTAATACGTATATAAATACATAGATATATGTATCTCCCTCTATGAATTTTGAGGAGACATGAACATTCAGACCATGGCAGTGCTTTTTGGGAACTGTTTAAAAAAATATTTGGCAAATGAAGGACATAAACACATTTTCGAATGTCTTTTTATAAAAGTTTCCCTGTTTTTTCTTTTTGTATGTAGACGTGCTACCACTGAAACTAGGTTCTGTGTGCGGTGTGAGGTAGGAATGAGCGGCCATTTTTTTTTTTCCCTGTGAGAATATCCAGTGAACCCAGCATAGATTCAGAGCTTGTCACAGGGTTGCTGCTATCAGCTGACTCTGTGGTTGGGTCTGTTTTTGCATTCTGTTGTGTCTCCAGATGAGTTTGTGGATGCAGGCACCGAGAGCACACTCTCCTAGTAACTGTAGCTTCGCAAGATTTGATATCAGGCAGTAGGAGCCCTTCTCCAGCTTGTTCTCTTCCTTGACCTCTGTCCCTCTCCCATCCTTTTCCTTCTGCTTTTTCTGTTACAGGATTGCCTTAGATTTTATTTTTAACCTTTCATTTTCATACAAATTTTAGAATGTTTGAAAGCCTTAGATTAAAAAAGATGCATACTTGATATTTATTGGAATTGCATTGTATTTGTAGGTTACTTGGGGGAAGAATTGATATTTTTACTGCATGAAATCTACCAAATCTTGAATGTGGTAGATCTGCCATTTAGTTATTTATTTTTAATCTCCTGATGTAATATTTTGTGCTCTCTATACATTTTCTTTAGGCTTATTCCTAGGTATTTCATATTTCTCTAAAGTACGTTTAATGCTATTTTATAAGTTCTATTTTTTTAGAAAATATTTTATTTATGTATTTATTTTGAAAGAGAGAGAGAGTAAGGGGGGAAGAGGAGGGGAGAGAATCTCAAGCAAACACCCAGTGAGCATGGAGTCTAACCCGGGGATCCAGCTCATGACCTTGAGATCATGACCTGTACCAAAATCAAAAGTAAGACTCTCAACTGACTGAGCCACCCTGGCGCCCCTATAAATTCCATTTTCTGTTTGTTCCTGGTATATGAGATACATTGATTTTGCCATATTGACAGTGTGTTGAACTCATGTTGCAAGTTTACGTTTGTTAATTTATGAGCTCTTTTGGATTTTCTTTGTGCATAATCATGGCAACTCTGAGAAGTTATTACTTTATTTTTTTCTTATCTGCTCTTCTTTCCCTTCCCTTATGTGCTGGCCGGGGCCTCCAAGGCCCTGCTGAGCACAGTTGGCAGCAGTGAGTGTCCTCGGGCTATCCCTGAGAATCAGAGATAGCTTTCACCAATTCACCATCAAATATGACATTGTGCAGTAAATCTAGTGTGGCTTCTACTCACTGGAGTAAAGAAATTACCTTCTGATCTAGTTTGCTAAGAATTTTTAATACTGAGCTATTGTTGGATTCGATCAGATACTTTTCTGCATCTAAAATAGTGATCATAAGATAGATTTTTTTCCACTGTGGCCTCCGGTGGATCAGGAACATTAATCTCTCTCTCTCACGGTAGTTCTCTGATCTATACTGTTTTTAAGTAATCCCCCTGCGCCATGCAACCCCAGAAGTCAACAAATATCCTGGAAGGGTCACTGCGTGTGCTCAGTCCTCCACTCTACATGTGCAACCAAATCTGGTCTAGACTTTGGTTCTCCCGTGTTCTGTGCCTTGCAGAAGCTTTCAGCCTCCTGCCTGTTGCTCCAAATCAGCCGAAACCCCTACCCTGTCTCCCCAGCAATTATCTCATTCCGCAGAGACTCGCTTCTCTCTAGAGGATCAGCTATTCAGTTCTGATTCCCTCTGCTGTTCTCCACTGGCCTCAGACTAATGCTCTATCTTCTCAGCCTTTTCCTAGCATATCTGTAGAAGTTCTGTTCTCTTGTTAACCACTCCATTTCCAAAGAGAGAAGAAGGAAATTATCTCTACTTATGGTAATTTATTTCAGACACTGTATTAAGCTATCAAATGTTTTAGGAAAAATATGCCCATGATTTTATAGCAATTGGTACGATAATTTTATCTTAAATATTTTTATTTCATTCGCGTCATATTTTTCCATTAATGTAGAGGTGACATATTATACATATGAACAGGGAAATTAGACCTAGGACATTGTCATTGTACAATTTCCCTTGTGTATTTATCCACTCTCCCCATCTATAATCTTCACTCTTCTTTCCCTGTCCCAGCCCTATAGAATCAATCAGAGCTGTAGGGATGTATCTTTTCCTTTGTCTATGCTTAAAAATTGTGTAAAATGTCTGCCTCCAGCAATGACTGATGGTTGCTTTGGATCACAGATCTACCATGGCCTCCAAGATTTGCAGGGCAACAAAATGAGACGGAAGGGAAACTCGGGAGTCGAAATTGGCATTGTTTTTCCTCTGGAGTATTTGCTAACTTTAAACAATGATAGATTCATGAGATACAGAACACAAAATGGATTTGTGGAACGGAGAATGGCAACATTGTTTAGGTGTATCAAAATGTAGCATTTTAAAAATGTTGAAGGAACAACTTGAACACGGTTGTTAGAATGAAAATAAAACAATAACAGATATAATAGATATAAAATTCAAATGTACATATATGCATTTTGTGTGGACATGCCTAAGAGAGACTATAATGCCCATCTCTGCAATATCAGTAACCTGCACACAGGTAAGCGTGGGCAGGCCAGTGATCGGCGTGGAGGGTCAGAAATGCCATTCTGCCTATTTGATGTTCCTTGAATCATTTGTAATAAGAATATTTGTGAATCCCCGGAGCATGAAAACATACATTTGTAAATAAAATATCGCTCCTGAGAATGTTTTCTGTCTTCCCTTTAATATTTTAGATGCGTCTGTGTTCCCGTGGTTTCCAGAGAAGAAAAACCACTCTGAGGTCTCAGTAAGAGGATACGGGCATGTATGCATGCAAGCTATGCGTTCAGCAGCCTTTATTCCTACAGTCCTGTGGCTCATCCAGCTGAGAATTTCCTGCTTTGATAGTTAGATTGATCTTCACGGTGTGGTTTGCAGGTCTAGAGTGCTAGCAAGATTGATCAGAAAAAAATATATATGCATATATAGATAATCAGAATATCTAGAAGTTGTAGTGAGATTTGATAAGGACAATCAGGGATATTTCAGATATTTAGAGTATTTGAGGATTTTTTTTTTTTGGCAGGGATAAAATGAATCGATGGAGTGAAAGGAAACCTATGTGCTATTTGTGAGGGACGCTGACAGACTCGGACTAAATCAAAGGTAATGTGTGTTCCCGATGCCTTTGCATCCCAAGAGGAAAGGAAACATGTAGAAGGTGTCTGTGTGGAGACTCTTTCTGACCCCACATGGGGTCGGTGCTCCTTCCCTTCTCTGGTGGCCCAGACTTCCAGGCGAGTGGGGACTGCGATGACACCCCATCTGAAATCGTCAGGGATAGAGCCGTTCTCCAGCATGAGACGTGACCCCGACACCTGCAGGGGACCTGCATAAAACAGAAAAGGCTGCCAAAACTAATCAAACTTCCTTTGATCCTGTATTTCTTCTCTTGCTCTTATACAATGTCAACATTCACTAGAATGCCAGCTAACTGTATATAATCCAGGCAAAAGAGGTGCAGGGAATCTGTGTTATAAGAGATCTGTAGGTGGAGTGAGGATGAGAAAAGCCAGTTCCAAGTCTGCAGAGAAGGAGACCAGCCTGAGTCATCCCAAGGGGGGCGGCCTGAGCTGTTGGATATGTGGCCTGTAGGTTCCAGGTATGGAACTTGGGGCTTCAGGCCCAAGGGCGTGTGATGGCTTCATGCAGTTGCTCTCCTTGAAAAAGGCCATGGAAGGTCCATGATGTGGTGCAGGGCCTTTCCTCACCCTCTGACCCTGCCACCCTGCCTGGCGTTTGACCTGGGGCTTGGGATGACTGAGGGGACATCAGCAGATGCAATCCCAGCAGGAACCAGATGCTAGGACTCCGTGTGGAGAAGCAGCCCAGATGAGGGAGCTCAGCTGCTGAGAGAGAGCCCAGCGGGACAGAGAATTCATATTCTGGTGTCATTTGAGCCACTAAGGGTTGGACAGTTTGCTCACCAACTACAGGGAACTCCCATGGGCTCCTTGCCCTATCCTGGAGAGGAGCTGACACTGAGGACTCAGTTCTGTGCCCCATGGCTGGCGTGGCCCCTCCTGGCCTGCCTCCCCCAGAGAAGAGTCTGAAATGTCTTTGTGATCCTTTGCAGAAGCAATGACACTGCTGCAGAGAGCTGATCAGGTTTCGCAATCTCTCAGCCTTGGGAGTGTGCCATCACCCCTCCGCCTCTTAGGCTGCCTGCCAGACCCTGCAAACTCCTACCATGAGCCTTCACCACCATGAGCCTTCAACTCCCACCATGAGCCTTCAACAGCAGCGAACTGCCCCATTCCACACAAGGAGCTTTGGTGCTCGATCAAATTATAGCTGTCTTTGTGTGTTAATCCACTGTGTGCCCCATCTCACCAAGCAGTGGCCTCTCGGGGAAGTGGCTGAGAGGTGGCTGAGAGGGGGACCCAGAAGTGCCTTATGCCTGGGATCTTGGGTCCATTGGATGGGAAGCCCGCTGCCTGAAACAGCACAGACAGTTGGCAAGAAGTGAACCTTCACCTCAGTTGGATAGATGCCGTCTTGCCGTAGATGGCCGATAGAAGACACCTAGTCCAGTGGGGAAATGATGAGGGCTCTGAGGTCCGTGGCCTGGGTTTGAATCCTGGCTCTACTAGGTACTAGCTTTGGGAGCTCAGTGCAGTTTTCTTATTATATGCCTCAGTTCCTTCATTTGTGAATGGGGTTAACAATATGTACATAAGAACAATATGTACCTCCAGGGGTTGCCGTGAGGATTTGTTGAGTCCATATGTGCATGACCTTGTCAATGTCTGCAACAGTAGTCAAAAGCCCAGAGCTCATTACAGGGGTTTGGGGATTGTGTCCTCTCTGTGGGGGTGTACTCTGCTGCAAGAAAGTCCAGGAGAAGCTGAAGACAGCTAGGTTTCTCCCCAACCCATGAGGGAGCCGCACTGGGATCCTGCACTTCTTGTTTGTTCAGGAAACGTGGCCTCTGAGAGTGCTACGAGCATGTAGGTGCACCCCGATCTGTAGAGGGAACCCTGGTTGTATCATTGTGGTTGTATATGTATGATTGTATATATCATTATGGTTGTAAACCAGTGACTGTCCTGTCCAGGTCAATCATTTAAGGGAAGCCGAAAGGTAAATGTTTCATCTCATTTTCTGGAAGAAAAATTACGGAAATACTGAGTTTTCAAATGTTTCCTCTGATCACTTAATTTTGCTCATTGTACTATTTTCATTTCTATTTTGCTGTCTGAATTAGTGGTCTGGTTACATTTCCAACAACAGAGAATGAAAGTGACCGTGTATCCTGTCCCTCAAGCTGTCTCAAGCAGAGGGAGGCTACCTATTGGGTCTGTGGCCAGTGCACACACAGACCTGGTGGCACTGGGGGTCCAGTCATGTGCCTTTGCACTCAACGGCAGCCTGTGGTCCCAGTGTCATCAGACCCTCCTGGAAATGGTACTCTTTGCTTAATGGCAACGTGCCAGTGAAACTACTGCTAATTTCAAGCTCCCTAGGACTGAAACCTGGAAACAATGCCCACTTGACCTTCCATTTTTTATCCATGTGAAAGGTTCATAATAAATATTTGAACAAACAGAGCTTGTGTGTGCATGCGTGTGTATTTGTGTATGCTTCTACTCAAAGGAATTTGAGAGCCGATACGGACGAGGCCGACTGGAGGAGTGATGTATTATATAGACCGAGTTCCTGAACCATGCATGAAGTTCCAGCTGCATTTTCCACTTGCTCTCAGACACATTCCTCATACTTTCCCACATGGCCTCTGTTGAAGACCTATGAATTGAGAATGAAAGCCAACCCGGACAATGGCAGAAGCAAAGTCTTATGTAAATACCCACTGATTTTGTTCTGCAGGACAATGTTTATGATCTAATATTAACAAATCCCAATCCTTGATATTTGTTCCTATCGTGCATTCCCTCCTTTTGTTATTTCACAGATTTAAAGGTGGCGTTATTATTATTTATGTTTCAGATTCAATTAGAAAGAGGCGATAGTGTTCAGGGCATGTTGTCAGAAGGTGTAGACTTTTAATGGATGGACATGTAGTGGGAGTTAGTGTGTATATCCTTCCAAGAAGGATGAGAAGGTCATTCACTGGCGAGATGGTAAATCACACCAAAAATGAAAAGTTAAGGAAATGAGACATGTCATAGACTTTATGCCAGTTAGTGTCCAAATTAGTTCCCAGGTACTTACACTCATTAGTACTCCAGGAACAATGAGATAATGTTATTGTTCTTTCAGACGTAAACTTTTAGTTGTTTGGAAGAAGACCTTTGTAAGAATCCTGTCCAGCTCTTTGGCCAGCAACCTCTGTGTCACCTCTGTGCTTCAATACCAGATTTGAACTGTCTCTTCTTTTCACTCAATGTCAGTTGCAGGCATTGCCAGGGGACAGATTTTCATATGAACCCTTATGGGGAGTACCATGACTCTACAGGTTGAATTCTCAACCAAAGAGAAAAAGCAGATGCCAATATTCAGGACAATGAAGGGATTCCTTCTGAGCAGTAGAGTCTGATCTTTGCTTGCAGACAACTGGAAGATGGCCTTTGTGTAATGACAGCTTTCAAAGGAGTCCACTCTTCATCCTGAGTTGAGAACTTGTGGTAGAGCTGAGAAAAGGAAGAAATCAGAAACCATTCCCAAGAAGACAAGCACAAGGCAAATAAGGGTAAGCGGGTTGTCTCCAAATACAGTAGGATGGAGAGAACGGCAAAATGAGTCACTTTTGTTGGGAATGCCCTTCGAATGGTGGAGATTTTTTGGCCAGCCACTTTGACAGACATTATTGTGACCAATGTCACCTGACCCACTGCACCCACAAACCAGAAGGCAAGTAATTATGTATGGATTAATGGGAGACATGAACTAAAAAATGACCAAAAAAAAAAAAAATCTGTGTTCATCATCTTCTTTATGAAGTAGGTAGAGAGAATAATATACTCATGTGACTTCTAAAGAATATAGACTCGGGGCACCTGGGTGGCTCAGTCGTTAAGCATCTGCCTTCAGCTCAGGTCATGATCCTGGAGTCACAGGATCAAGCCCTGCTTCAGGCTCCCTGCTCGGTGGGAAGCCTGCTTCTCCCTCTCTCACTCCCTCTGCCTGTGTTCCCTCTTTAGCTGTGTTTCACTCTGTCAAATAAATAAATAAAATCTTAAAAAAAAAAAAGACTATAGACTCTTCTTTCAGAACTTATGTCTACATGGGGACCTTGGGAACCCTCTTTCTGCCTCAAGGTCGGGCTTTGTTGCAATCACCCTGGACAGATCACCTTCTGGGCCAGGCAGGGGTGTGGAGGCAGGAACAGTGTCTGTAACAGGAGGCACTTCCCCAGGTGCACAACAAGCTTTAGTCACTGGTAGGAAATGTGTCTTCTCCTGAACTTGAACCTTCAGGCTACTGTCCATCATCTCTTTTCCCTGTTTCTTCTGAACCCGTCTGGCCATGGCTGAACAACTCACTTGCCCTCCTGGGAACCCCCAGGCTAGAGCTCAACAACCAACACGGGTTCGGAGTCAAGATCTCAGTCCCCAGGATGGTGCAAATGAGAAACAATGTCTTCCCACTGCAAACCATGGCCTCTGATGGTCCATCTTCAAAACAGCCTTAACTTGTTTAAGTCCACATTTTCTAAATTAAATTTTTGCCATAGACTTGTATTCCAGAAATGCCTCTTGTGCCCCACCAAGTTTATTCTCATTCCCAAATGGGTTTCAATCTTTCTGCATCTAATTTTCTATACTTTCCACCTTCATATTTCTTCTTACAAATCTGTCCACTGTCTGAGGTCAACCTGCATAGATACGTTGCTTTCCCACAATTGTATCACATCTGTAGGATGTTTAGGATTTCTGTGCCACTCAGCATGATCTCCACTTGACTGCAGAGACAACCATCCCACTGACCTTGTCCAAGGGCCCTCCTCTGTCTCCTCCTTCCCATTATCTGAACTAGTTCTCTGAATCCTGAAGACAGAGGTGTTTTGCCGTGGTGTGTTCATCCTAATGGAACTCACCATCATGCTGTGTTTGGAGCTTCTTTTGATGGTAGAAAAATAGTCTAGCCTCACAGATTCTCATGACGAAGGTTAAAGAATAAAGGAATGAATCTCATCTCCTTGGTCATATGCATACTTTTGTACTGGGTCCACACACTTTCTTCTTACCTTCCCAAATACAGAGTGTCATCATTTCTGACTCAGTCTCAAGTTCTTTCGAACGTTCTCGATTCCAATATGTGGTTTTCCTCAACCTTGAAGCATTAATACAAAACTTAGGGAGTTTTTTCTTACTAATCGAGCAGTAAGCTCATTTTTAGTCTTTCCCAATGCTTCTTTATTCCATCTGGTCATGGCTTTCAAGACCCCTTCTTCATGAATACATAACACATTTATGATGCAATTTACCCGGAGGCGGGATAAAAGGTAAGCCGACAAACAAGGCAACAGAACTTTTCCAACAATCTCAAAAGAGGGAAAGGAAGTAAACAACAAGGACTTGATGATTTCTCATCCTGTTTATAGGGTATCCGGGCTGTTTTTAAGGAGAACATTGCACTCCATTTATGATTGTATAAATTATGGTTGAAGGCACTTTTTGTTCCCTGTGGTTACTGCAGCTGCGTGTGACTATGTTGGGAGAAATTTGATATACTATTGACATTATTTTATGAAAGCCCCGTCAGGTTTTATTTGCGTAAATGATAGCTGAGAGACCCAAGTGGCTGTCACTTTCTGCAGAGAACATCAAAGGAAATAAACAGATGGGGGTAAAAGAGACCAATCTTGGACCAGAACCTAAAAAAGTGGAGGGAAGAGAACTGATGTTAATTTCTGTCGTGTACAAATACTGCCTAATGAGAGCTTCATTCACTCTCATCAAACGGCGGCTGAAGGCTAGTCGGTTACAACCACACCATGTTCAGGCTAGCCGCGATGGAAACATCTGTAGAATCATCTTCAGTGCATCTGATTTCTTCCTAATTCCATGTTTTCAAAAGCGAGTTGTTTCTCCTTCGGTTCTGAACTGATGTGACTGCTCTGGGATTTACACATGTGCTCTGAAAGGGGCAAAAGGAAATATTTTAGAAATACGGTAATTAGCTGTTCTGGGCACAGTTGCCTGATTCCAGAAGTAGAGATAATCACATTACATCCTCTGGGACAGGAGGTGTCCCATCGCTAACCCAGGGAAGCTCTCTCCATCCCGAGTGTTCAATGCTCTCTGATGTCTGGCCTCAACCCTGACCACTTGGTACTTCTTCCACCACATTGATTGCCTTGGTGAAAACATACTTTCTGCCTCCATGTCTTTAGAACTGGGACCAAGAGGGTGTTCCTACTGTGTGAGGTGCTTCCTGAAAATTTCATCCATCCTTATCCTTCAGATGGGGTCTGGTAACATCCAGAATTCTCCCCATCTGGCATATTTGTCCCCTCAACATTGTCATCTTCATGATCATGGCCACCCTCAAAATCTTCATCAACAAACACAGCGACAATGAGGGGAATTCACTTTCAATATCCTCTTATTGCCATCATAAACCATACAAAAGCCAAAGTCAACATCTTGTTTCTGTGGGGGCTGGAACTTAGGAAGTTTAGATGACCCCTTTCAGAAGAAGAGACCAAATCACACACACAAAGATCTTAGGTAAAGTAATAAACACGAATTTCGATGAGGAAAGATATCACAATAAATCACAAATTTTAAGAAGCTTGCAAACAGTATAAGCTTTCCCAAATCTTATCAAATAATGTTCTGTTTTCAATAATAAACTACTGGAAACACTTCATAACTTTCTTCTTGTATCCCCTACTCTTTGTTCCTTTACAGGCAATTATTTGGAACATAGTTTTGTTGTTGTTGTTTTAGGTAGAATAAAAGATAATTCGGTCTTCTTCTAGTATGGTTGACCAAAAATATTAATGACAGTTTGGAATTTTCTTATTGGCAAAGTTTTTTTCAAATTGTAGGGCTGTGTTAAATAAGAAACAGTCTCCCTCAGGCTTTTCTGGTGTATGATCTCTGAGACTTGGGAGAAATTCCATACTTGTATTTTGGAAACCTTGTTCTCCATTCTTTACCACACTCTCAAGCTGCCAGGCACTGGGAATGAATGGCCCTGCCCCCAACACCACGCCCTTCCCAACCACCATGCCTGGTAAATGCAAAGAGAGGTGGGGGGATGGTCCTTGAATGCATCCCAATTCCAGCTCAGCTAGCAGAGACCTAAGTCCATAGGAGTGTTAACACTGAACCCCCAAGCCCCGTAAATCCAGACTCTTGGATCCCCGTGTAAGTGTTCCTTAGCAGAGTCCCAAATGCCCCAACCCACCGTAGTGGTATGCTACAACTAACTGCAAGCGTGTGAGGGAGAGAGATCTTAAGGAGTTGCAGCTAAAGTGTCTTACTTGTGCAAATAAATGTGTGGAATTGCTGTGGCCACTCCCAGAGCCTGCAAAGAGGCAGCTAGAAGGGAGAGGTGCCCATAAGCCTAGGCATCATGGGCAGGTCAGTAAATCCAGCATAGGAGCATGGGAGTTCTCTCCCACATCCGTGCAGAAGAATGTTGGATGGATTGTCTAAGCACTGGGGCCCGCCTTGCTAGGTCCTGCTCAGGGCTGCATCATCCAGAGCTCAGAGTGCCCCCTCCCTCATAGCCCTCACTTCCCAGGTGGCAGCAGGTAATGTGACTCACTATCTGCAGCCAGTCTCTGTGACCTCTCTTCCCCACATCCTGGCACTCCTGTCTTATAAAGCCAGTTTATTTTTACATTTGCCTATTGATAACTGTGCATGCTACTTACTTTTAATAAAGATGCTCGGAAGGAAAATAAAATGGGTGGGTGGTCTCGTTTCTTATGAGCACCTACCCTGCCTCTAGCCATCTATGTCTACCCGGATGCCCAGGAAAAGTGGCTCAGGGCCATAGCCCTAAGACAGCATCCGGGAAGGACAGGGGATGTTATCAATCTTGTACTTCCCAGCTGGTAACAATTTGAACACCTGGAAACACTTATTAGTGAATAACTGTGCTCCAGGTTGTCAATTAAAATATGTTGCCTTACTCTACAGTGCAAAGCCTGCATCACATAGCTACGACTCTGAGATCTTCTCGGGTTTTGTTGAATACCCATAAATGATTATTCATCAGTTGTTTCAATCGTGACAACATTCTGATTTTATTTTTATAAGACATTCTTGTGTTTTTTTCTAAAACTGTAATAATCTCATACAAAATTAACTTCCATGCAGGGGAGAGTTCATTAGATGGCCACATGTCGTGCTGTATCAGTGTCTGTGTCTCCGGGAAAGGAGCGAGTGAAGCAAGTTCCAGTTTTTCTCACAGTTGTTTGTAATGCTAAAGCCATTAAAATGTGCTATGTACAGGTCATCATGAAATATTTGAAAAAAACGGATACCCATACTGGTCGTAAGGTGCTTCTAATGAGTAATGGAACAGAGTCAATCCTTACTACACTTGGAAACCAATTTTAAATTTGATTCATTTAAATTCGACACCATTATTTTTGTAGGTAGACAGGAGAGAAGCCACGTCATTCTGTCAAAGGATTTAAGATTTCTTTAAGTTGCAGTTGCCATCATTTCCTGATTTGGAGACACCGATGATAGGACAAGAAAGGAAGTCTGTAAATGTTGCTCTTTTCAAGGGGGAGCCTAGTTTCAACTTTGGGGAAGAAGTTCCCCTGAACAACCAGGAAATCCAGCTAAGGGCCCTGTCAGGTATCAACAGGTGTGTCAAATGCAGATTTCTGGGGAGAAAAATAAGAAAAAAAAAAGAGGGTGATCATTAGGAGTTGAGCACAATTTCATGCATGAGATTGAGATTTTGGACCTCTATTTTCAACTTTCCCTATTGCAATTTTGCATGTCTTATCCTAAGAAATATTGTTTTAAAGATTTTATTTATTTATTCATGAGAGAGAGACACAGAGGGAGAAGTCTTCCTGGCTGAGCAGGTAGCCTGATGCGGAACTCGACCCCAGGACCCTGGGATCATTTCCCGAGCTGAAGGCAGATGCCTCACGGACTGAGCCATCCAGATGCTCCTATCCTAAAATACTGTGTATAAAACAAATACGTTTTTGCTATGTTTGCTGGCATATTATCAGGTTTATTCAGGGACAGGAGGGAAATTTCACTGGAATGTGAGCAAATTCTTGAGATAAAGGGACTCCTGTCTAGCAAATAAGGGAAGAAGGGCACAGACCACTACATCGCAAAGCAAAATGTAATTTTCTGAGTAGTGCAACATGCTGAGAGCCACAGTCGAGCAGAATGCAGTGTTGGAGGTCACCCACTTGAAGAAATCACAAAAGGGCCTTGTGAAAGCGGCAACTGTGAACCAGGCCTAGAAACTGGAATTAAGAGAAGGGAAGCAGCAGGAGAGCAGACAGAGGGAAGGTGCTCATGGTCCAGAATGGGAAGCTAAGTGAGTAAAGCACGACATGAGCCATGGGTGCTGTAGGAGCCAGGCTTTCTAGAATCAAGTCAAGAGGACAGAAATGAAGTGCTGACGTCCCATGAATGTTGAGGGACAAGGTCTGAGAAGAGTCACTGCATTTAGTAGAGACATTCCAGTGAAAGCCTGGATTGGGTGGCAT
The DNA here is from genome assembly GCA_004023965.1 of Spilogale gracilis. NCBI lineage: Eukaryota > Metazoa > Chordata > Mammalia > Carnivora > Mephitidae > Spilogale > Spilogale gracilis. The sequence continues at coordinate 173,548 of PITA01001330.1, forward strand.
TTTAAAGATGTTATTTCTTCATCTGACAGAGAAAGACACAAGAGAGAGGGAACACAAGCAGGGGGAGTGAGAGAGGGAGAAGCAGGCTTCCCGTCAGGCAGGGAGCCCAATCCGGGGCTGGATCCTCGGACTTCTGGGTCAGGACCTGAGTCGAAGGCAGGTGCTTAAGGACTGAGCCACCCAGGCACCCCTTGGCGGCATTTTAAAGATTGTTAGCCTTAATCCCACCTAAGATGGCAGCCCATTCCCCCTCTATCTATTCTCTTCTAAAAATCACCTGTTGCACATTGGGTTCTTCACGGCCGCCAAGTTCTTCAGTGCTGGGCGCTCAGGGAACTTTCCTGAATTCTTTTTCTTGTAAAATTATTATGACCACTGTTACTTGACTCCCCCAAGACAGGTTCTTCTGTACCTTCCGAGTTCCTTTAGAATAGATAACTTGTTTTTGTGTTCCCATCTTCATTAGTGAAGAGGGGTCTGGGCAGGTGCAGAATCTGCTGTGAACAGGTGTGTGGCCAGTCCATTCAGCGTCTGTGAGGCAGCCACCTGAGAGACCCAGAACCTTCCTCCAAACAGCATGAGTGGCTGTTGAGTGGGGCACGACACTTGCTCCAGAAGCTGGGGTCATTTTCCTGCTGGTAGATAAGCACCGACTATCACCCTGCGGTTTATCTGATATTTATGTATACTCTCCGACCTTCGCACAGAGTGTGAGATGGCACACCTGCTTCAACTTTGTTGTTTTGTGGGCTCTTATCTGAGATTCCATCGGTCTGAGGGAAGGAGCCCTCTTCACCCCTAGTATCTGGCCCCCTTTGCAGAAGCAAGAGTGTCTCCTCCTTTGTCAGTTACAGTAACACGCAAGTGATTTAATCTCTCACCAGACTGGTGGGACACACACACACACACACACACACACACACACACACGAGGGCAGGGTGTCCCTGTGGAAGAAAGCAGGTAGGTAGGGACCTGGTGGCACTGTGTGAGCCCCGCACCGTGAGTTTTACATGGTGGGGGGAGTCCTTCTGACCCTGAGGCAGGGACCCATGTGATTCCTTACCTATGGACCTGGCAATGACACCATGCTGCTCTACACCAGAGTCTGGTCGTCCCAGGATTTGTTCACAAAGTACGTGGGTATTTCTCTTCAAAGCAAACGGATGCATTTTCAAAAGCCGAACACATTTTCTATTCATCCATCATGGCCTTTGATGACTATCCTGTCCTCAACACTCCCCAAGAGCGCAGCGACCTAGTGAGAGAGAGTCCGGCGGTCGGACGCAGGCGAAGCAGCAACACTGACGGCTAGAGACCATGGTTTCAGGATATTTGAGAAGTAGGACAATGATGTGTCTTTTCAAATAGGACACACACTCGATGGCACTTAGCTAATGTTTTCAACTATCAGCAAAAAAGTGTCCCTGTAGTGCTCTGACTGCTATGATTTCTTTTTTCTCTATTATTTTATAACCGTGGACTCTATTAACTTAGCAATCTTTAAATAACACCCTAAAAAGTGACAGGCATGAACTGTGAGAAGAAAGTAAAAGTTTCTATTTGGACATGATTCCTCCAACGTTTTCGGTGTGGTGGCTATTCCCAGCATGTATCATGGACTTTCTGAGCCAGCCAGATGGTGGAGGTCCAGCCACGTGTGAGGCACCATCTGAGTTTCGTGGCATCTATGTGGCCGAGAGCCACAACCACTCACCTGTAGCAAAGAAGGCACTAGTGCCGTCCTTCTTTCCTCCCTCCCTTCCTAACTTCCTCCCTCCCTCCGGCCTTCCCTCCCTCCTTCTTCCTTCCTTCCTTCCTTCCTTCCTTCCTTCCTTCCTTCCTTCTGTCCTTCCCTCCTTCCTTCCTTCCTTTTTCTTCTGTTCTCTTTCTTCCTTCCTTTCCTCCTTTTTCTCTTTCCTTTTCTTTTTCTTTTATTTCTATTGGCTTCATCAGTTAAATTCTGTCTTTGGATCCTAGAAAAAACATTGGGCTATTCAAGCGAACCCTTGGACCTCTTTGAAGTCACAGGGGAGGGGAGAACCACTAATGAGCTCCTTCCCTGAGAGACAATGGAAAAGAAAGAAGTCCTCAAAGCTTTTATCACACATAGCAAAGAGGAGCGGTCCCGCAGAATGCTAGTTTAGTGGGTTCTGATTATGAGGATATAAAATGCAACTGAAGAAACTGATTCCCTGACATTTGACCCATCTGTGACATTCAGGCCCAGCAGTCCTGTGTCTGCTTCGGGTAGAGTTCCAGGCCAACTGAAGGGGAAGCCCCAGGCTCCCCGCAGTGCTACTCAACCTATGTCCCTGTACGGGATGCTCTTTGGTTCCATCCCAGCTACCGGGAAATCCCAAGGCCAGTCTGTTCCTTGCGGTTCTCAGAAACCAGTTTTGCACCTGCTCAGAAAGTCTGTGTGTGAGTGAACAACATGGGCAGTCCTCTGGGCTTATTTGGGCACGACTGGTTACAGGTGCCTGTGTGTGTGTGTGTGTGTGTGTGTGTGTGTGTGCGCACATAACACAGTGCGGGTCCTTGTAACCCACCCACATAAGAAGCTGCCCTACCCCCACCTCCGCAGAGCTCAGGCTTCATTTATAAGCACGTGCACAATCTCTGGTGACCTCATCCCGCCTTTACAGCCACTGACCACCTCTCCATCTCAGTGACTTCATCATTTGAGAACTTTATGTAAATGGGGTGGTGCAGGAGCGCCTGGGTGATTCTGTTGGTTAGACTCAGGTCATGTTCCAGGGGTCCTGGGATCAAGTCCTGCGTCGGACTCCCTGCTCAACGGGTGTGGGGTTATCCGTGTCTCCCTCCCCTTTTGGCCCTCCTTCTGTTTGAGCTCTCTTTCTTTCTCTCTTTCTCTTTTGTTTTTCTCTCTTTCTCTCTTGCTCTGACTCTTACTCTCTCAAATATATAAATAAGATCTTTAAAAAAACCAAATGGGATTGTGCAGTATGCGCCCTTTGACACGGACTCCTTTCTCAGAGTAAGTCTTTTGAGATCCATCCAAGTCATTGCCTGGATCACCGGCTTGTCCTTTCCAATCACAGAGCGGTGCTTCGCCAGCTCTCCCACGGAAGGACATCTGGGTTACTGTTTTGCTTATCGTGATGAAACCTTCCGGGAACATTCGCATACAAGAGTTTGTGTGAACACTGGTTTTCAGTTTATTGGGATCAAGACCCAAGAGGACAATTGCCAAGTCATATGGCAAGTGTGTATATGTTTTGTTCTGGGAGAAATGGCCATCTGATTTCCAGGGTGGAAAAGAAAAACAAACAAACAGACAACAACAACAACAAAACATGTTCATACCCTCATGATGTGTGTGTGTGTGTGGTACGATAGCTGTGATAGCTCTTCACAGCCAAACAAAATTATGTGTCTGGGGGGTCCATCCAGCTTCTTCAGGGTGATCACATAAAAGATGTTAGTGCTGATCATATGTACGGAAGATCAGAATTTCTTCTGTTTGAGGAGAGTCGTATATGTCTGCAAGAAAGGGAAGGAGAGATGAATAAGGACTAAAGCCTTTACCTACTTGGAATCAAGTAAGACTTAAGTCATTAATCCTTTATTTTTTTAAAGGTTGTATTTATTTATCTCTCAGAGAGAGAGAGAAAACACAAGCAGGGGGAGTGGCAGGCGGGGGGCAGGGAGCAGGCTCCTCGCTAAGCAAAGAACTGATTATGGCACTCGATTCCAGGACCCTGGGATCATGACCTGAGCTGAAGGCAGATGCTTAGATGAATGAGTCATTCAGGCATTCCAGTCATTAATTCTTTATAAAGTAACAAATGTTCCAAATCCTAAGTCATACACTGAACTACACACAGCACAGATATGTTAGAGGGATGACCAGGCGTTACTGCATGGAGGAAGGAGGACAAGGGGGAAGAGAAGGAGGGACGGGTTGCTATGTCTTCACCCACAAAACCGCAAAGAAAAATATGATATGATTTCCAAAAGCAGATAGTTATATTTTTATTTTTTATTTTTTTAAAGATTTTATTTGACAGAGAGAAACACAGCCAGAGAGGAACACAAGCAAGGGGAGTGAGAGAGGGAGAAGCAGGCTTCCCGTCAAACAGGGAGTCCGACGTGGGACTCGATCCCGGGTCTCCCGGATCATGACCTGAGCCGAAAGCAGTCGCTCAACCAACTGAGCCACCCAGGCGCCCCTCACATAGTTATATTTTTAAAAGGCAACATGATATAATAAAATTAAGATTATAATTGTGCTTATAAGAAATCAGAAGCTTAACGTAAAAGGTGGGGCCTGTCAATGGAAGAATCACTGGGGCAAATCGAAAGACTCAAATGAACTTTTGAAGACAAATCATGATGATGATTCTAGCTACTTCCATAAGAGTATCACATGACATATATGAGGAACCAGATTTTGATATTTCAAATAAAAGGTGCTGAAGAAAAGATCATATAGACATTGCATGTCTCCTGAATTGAAGAGTTATTATGCATTTGCAAGAATTTCAAATTTATAAATACTTCAAATCTTGAGCCTTCCTGTCCTCATCTCCTGATAGGTATAATGAATAATACTTTTGGTTTTCTAAAGGTCTTTAAAACATAAAAACAGAGTTTGTGGTTTGGACATGTTTAGTAACATTTAGCGTGCAAACATAGTATTTAATGTGTTAAATGTAATTCTACATTTAGGAGTAAGGTTTTCTTTGGGGGAAAGATGTGCTTTTTCTCCTTCAGTTCAATTTAATCTTAGAGCTCTGATTATGTTAACGGTCATTTTTTGGGACAAGAAGATAGTATCATAAGTGAAAATAATTTTATCAGATTCTATCATGATACGGGTATATCCAAAGGATCCTGATAGGCTAACATAATGAAAACATTCTAGGCACGTCAGATGAATCTTAGTTAATGAGTGGCATCATTTTCTCATGGGAATGCATGCGATTAAAATTATTGTTGTGTTAACCTTGGGCGTTACTGATAGAAAAAAGTTGCTCTATTTATGTTATGGATTGCATAGTATTTCCTTTATATTTCTGGTGATTTTTTTTTTTCTGTAGTTGAAAAACTGGGAGAGCTGAAGTTTAGAAGGAAATCTTATTATTGTGGCGCCATAAAGCATCCTTACAACTTACCTGAGATATAGATGGAGATTTATCGGACAGAAAGCATATAATTTAACTGCATTCCCTTGACTAGACTAAAATTATTTCTTGAATCAAACTAATAAGATCTATTGACTGATTATATATTGAATAAATTGCTGTATTCTGAGTCTTCAGATGAACAGTGGAGAGAGCAGACTCTTACCTCAGCAATCCTCCCTCTTGAAGAATCAGCGCTGACTTGGATATAAGATGGGGATAATTTCACGTTTGCCAAATAAACAAACCACCATCAGTGACCGAAGCCAAAGATCCTTCCGCATGAAATGTTCTGAAATGTAAGCTCTTTGAAATATTTCTGACATCTGGTATGTTATGAAAGACAACAAGATATGGGTATTTAATACACTTTAGCTAGGACGTAGCTTGAGAGACACAATATAAACCTCTGTAAACCAGAATCCTCTTAACTGTAGAAAACATGATGAAAGTTTCTTAGCTGATTTATATGGAATCTGTCAATCGGTAAATTGAAGAGAGGAATGTGTGGGGATTTCTATCTATTTTGGAGACAGGAAAGGCATAGGTTACTCAGAACTTCCTAGATATCTCTTTCCCAACCCACCATATTAATACTTCTTTCTTTCTCCTCTTTATATTTTATATTTAAAAAAATTTCTGGCTTAAACTGGATAACAATTTCAGAAGAGTGAAATGATAATGGTGTTATTGCTTCAGGAGAACTCAATATTATCAGGATTGGGGTATTCTGTTGTATATTTGCTTTTTGTTTCTGTTACTTTTTTCACCTTCTTAGAGATTTTTTATTTTTTGCTGTCTTCTCCCATTTTCTGTAAATAAATTAAGGTAAATATTTACCTCAATCTATCAACTTTGTTCAAAGTTTAACTTTTGATAACCTGCTTCGAGTTCATCAGAACTAGCTACTAAATTATTTTGTTTTTCCTTCTGTTGGTCAAATCTCACAACTCATTTCTATTCATGTTTCTGTGACTTGTGCCAACCAGTACAGATTTGTATGGACTCCCCACTAATATCAACCACTGAAAATATAATCTCTAGGAAATAATCAGAAAGAAATCAGAAATAATAAGAAAGTTAATATTTTGGCCCATTTTAATAAAGTATGGTACTTTTTGAATTAAATAACTAGATCAAAAATATAATGAGAAAAAGATTCTATGCTTCATTGAAATAAAAAATGGAAGATAATTAAAATTATATTTTAAAATGCATGGTACTTATAATATGTAATCAGTTATATGAATTAAGACCATTTTATTGAGAAATGTCATTGTTTTATATTAGAGGACTCAAAATCATTAATTTAATGCACAATGCTCTAATTTTGTGATTGAGTCCATCCAATATTAATCAAAGACTGTATTAAAATTTCTACAGATATTAATTCACTTAATTATCACAACCTCTGTAAGGTATTATTGTTATTCTCATCCTCATTCCTATTTAAAGACAGTAAATGACAGAGAAGCAAGACATTCCGGGTCTTAATCTGAAATCACATGGTCAATATCCTCAAAATACTTTTAACAAAACCTAACCAAACAATCTTACAGGTTAACTCGTTGAATAAACATGAGAGGCATGGTAGAAGCCCCTAAAGTCAATTTTTTGTGAAGAAGAACTTGGTTTTTACCAAAATTAGATTGGATTCAAGTATGGTCATCCACATAGCTTGTAGAGCTTTCAGAAGAGTCAAACAAATACATGAAGTCAAACATTTACTCCAAGAGAATAAATGAAGTCTGCGGATGTGCAAAATCCCCATGTAATCGTTATTACATTCCAAATAGGGGGGTGAGCCATGAGTTATCCTGAAATAGTAGAGGGACCATTGGAAAAAGAAAGGTCTACCCTATTCATGCAACACACAGTTCACCATAAATGAGTTCAGAATGAATCTCAGGACTAATTGATTTATGTACAACTGAAAAGATAGGGTAGCTGGACCCAAGTAATCTTTTAAGGCATAATTTTAGAAGGTGAGCTTCCAACAAAGTTGATAGACTGGACTAAATATATATTTTAATCTCTCTATAAAAGATGGCAGAAAACAACAACAAAAACACCTTTAAAAAGGTTAAAAAATACAAATAGATGCAAAATCCTGGGTGACTCAGTTGGTTAAGCATCCAGCTCTTGATTTCAGCTCAGGTGATGATCTCAAGGTCTTGAGAGCAAGGCCCACATCAAGATATGCTGGGCATGAAGCCTGCTTATGATTCTCTCTCTCTCTCTCTCTCTCTCTCTCTCTCTCTGTTGTTCCCCATGCTCACACGCTCTCACATGTTCTCTCTCAAAAACAAACAAAAAAAGCAAATATATGAAATAATGTCATAATCTTGATTACACTCAGTTCTCATGAATCTGGAAAACAATAGATCAAAAGACATCAGGAAAGGACATTACAACCCATTAACCAGAGAAAACTTATATTTGAAATGGGACACCTGGATGGCTCAGTCAGTTAAGCATCTTCCTTTGGCTCAGGTCATGTCCTGGGATTGAGTCCTGCATAGGCTCTCTCATCAGTAAGGAACCTACTTCTCCCTCTGTCTGCTGCTCTCCCTGCTTGTGTGTTTTTCTCTCTCTCCCTATGACAAATAAATAAAATCTTAAAAAAAATCTATAAATATTATATAACAATGTATTTTAAAATTAACATATATAATTCTTATAAATTTATAAGTATTTTACAATTATAGTACTTGATATTATTATATTAATACTCTCAATATGATAATACAAATATATTATAGAATAAACACTTTGATACTCTAAATCACCCATTAGATTGACTAATCATAAATGGTGTATTTACATATAAATTTTAGGCAAGAAAGTTTACCACGAATATAAATATTTCTAAGGAATTTTTCTAGAAAACAATTCTAAGGAATTGTAAGCCATCCAACATAAAAACAGAATTTTCAGCAATTTATTCTTTTTTTATTTTTTAAATTTTTATTCATTTATTTATTTTTAGTAGTCTCAGTGGCTAAAGTGGGACTCAAACTCATGACCCTGAGCTTAAGAGTCCCACACTCTGCCCAAAGAGCCAGCCAGGCACCCATTCAGCGATTTATTCTCGTGGAATTGTTGAATGTATTTCTAGTTTACTTATCATACGCTTTAAAATCCTGAAAATACATATATTCTTTCCATAAGAGTCTAGATAAAAATATTCTCTAGCCATTTACAATTTTATCTATATGTATATATCTCAAAACAAAAAGGGCTTCATTAAGGAAAAAGAGGATTATAAAGTTTGTTTCGGTTGAATACACAAAGTAACAGAGATCCCACTTTGGTTAAATAGTGGCAAGGACTTACACACACACACACAACCATATTTATGTGTTCTTAATGATATTTGTGCAGTTATATGCACAGTGTGTCTGTTCCTAGGTTATTGGATAAGATTCCATTTTCCTATTGTATTTTCTTTTGTGTATAAAGTAATGCTGTGTATTGATTATGTATTCTGAGATAAAGATTAAAACCATCTGTCAATGACTAATTCCGAACAATCTACCTTTAACGCCAGCAACTATCTTAACCCTACCAAGAGCAAACAAGAACAGACACATGTAAGGATGTATGTCAAAGGAAATTCGGACCTCTCCAGCAAGTGTATTTCTGTCAGTTATAATAACCCTTCATCAGGTAAGGCTCTTCATTAGAGTTTTGTGGTTTTGCTCTAAATATATTCAATATGTTATAAATGAATGTCCAGCACGTATCTATCTCTTAAGCATAAAATCAGTTAGTTTAAACGTTTTCTGTGGTTTTTCAAAGCACTCAAACACAGGTGCCTGGGTGGCTCAGTCAGTTAAGTGTCGACCTTCTGCTCAGGTCATGATCCCAGGTTCTTGGGACGGAGCCCCATGTCAGGCTCCCTAATCAGGCGGGAGCGTCTGCTTTTCCCTCTCCCTCTGCTGCTTCCCCTCCTTGTGCGCTCACTCTCTCTCTGTAAAATAAATAAATAAAATCTTTAAAAAAATTTAAATTACAAAAAAAAAAAAAAATAAAACCACATTCAAAACAACACAGCAGAGGAACTCTGCTGGGACTATTCTGTGGTCCTTGAGAAAAAGCTTCCAGAATCGAGCGTCATCCTGTTTCTGGGTCCCTTTCTCAGCATCGAGTCTATTAGGTGACACCCTGGGGGGGGGGGCAATTCCTGCAAGCAGGGTTCCTCTGAGAGAAGTAACTTGGCTTAAGTCTTGTGCTCCAATTTAAAATGATCTCTTTCCTGGTGTGCCTGATGTCACTGCCAACGGAATGAGTTTCCCTGCTGGGAGCACAGCCACTGTTTCTCTTATCTGGTGTACTGAGTCTTAGAGCACAGAAAATCAATGTGGTCTTCCCGGGGCGGGGCTGAGAGGTGGGGGCTCCACCACTACTGCGCAGCCGCTTTGGAGCATGATTATTCTTAACCCCTCACCTGCCAAAAACACACTTTCACTTCAGAAACAACCAGTGTTGTACCTGTCAGCATCCAGCAAGTAAACAGGCAAGTTATCTCTCTAATATGAAAATAAAGTAAAACTTTTAGCCTCTGAATGAGATGTTCCTTGCTATTCCAACACATGCAGGAAGCATTTTCCCTGCGCTGGCTCGACACCATCCGTAGGTACACCTGGCTCAGGTGAACTTCAACCCGTTGCTGCAAATACTCACTTGCGAGGCTCATTTCATTAGAGTAATATTATTTCTTTTGTTGGCTTTCTCCGAGGAAGACTTTTCTCTGCAACAAATTGTTGTATGTTGTGTATTAGCCCCCTGCTATAATACGAGGACAAAAATTAAATAAACTTCTTCACTGTCAGCTGCTGTTTGATGTGAATCCCCAAACGCTCTGAGTAGCCTGAGAAAAAGCAAAGACAGTTTATTAACGCCGGGGCTTGCCAATCATCAATTAACTGACTCATGTTTTAAGTAAAAAGTCTTCACTTATTTGCTTAAAGTAAAAAGAATGACTGTAAAAAAAATAAAATAAGTAAAATTAAAAAAAAAAAAAAAAAAAGAATGCCTCCAGCTCATAGATCACTGAACATGGAAAATCAGGTCCAACTTTCCACTGAAAAGGAACTTCATCCGGCTACAGAACCCTTTAATGGAATGTAACTAAATACAACCCAGATGTCAAATGGCATAATCTTGTGTCCGAAATACTGTAATCAGATTAAAAAAGCTAGTGAGGTTGCTTTCTTGAATTCCTAAGCTGCTAGAGGAAAAAAGTAGCTTTGTTTCCTCATGAGGGAGTTTGTTTCATATGCACTTATTTAAACTGAGGGTTGCTGGAGGGGCGTGGGGTGGGAAGGAGGGGGCGGCTGGGTGAGGGACACTGGGGAGGGTATGGTGAGTGCTGTGAATTGTGTAAGACTGATGATTCACAGACCTGGACCCCGAAGCCAATAATGCATTGCCTATTAATAAAATAAAAAAATAAAAATAAAATAAATAAACTGTGAACAGTTTGAGGTTTTTTTTCCACGAGTAGGCTGGCACTTGTCCCATGTGAACCCCAGCCCTTTGGAGCAGGGTCGTTCAGGTGATCAGCAGCGGGCTAAGGAGAAGCCTAGCGTTGCCTTTTTTTTTTTTTAATTGTTACTTAAGTTTTTTATTTTCCAGTGTTCCAAGATTCATTCCCCTAGCACTGCTTTGACCTCTTGGATGCAGTCACTGAAGCCGGCAGTCAGATTCCCTCCAAACAAAGACCAACATTCCCTTCTACCTTCCCTCCCACGTTTAATTAAAATGTGTAGAATGCAACTAAATCAGTGCCATGAGAGAATCTTATAGCTCTAAAAGCACACACACAAGCCAATAAGCTTCCCTTTAAGAAATGAGAAAAAGAATAGCAAAATGAACCCAAGAGGAGTAGAAGGAAGGAAATAATAAAGAGATGAACAGAAATTGTCAAAATTAAAAATAGGAAAACAAGAAAAACATCGACAAACCCAAAAGTTGTTCCTTAAGCAATAAAATCATCAAATTCTAGCAAGACTGGCATTAAAAAAAAAAGAAGAAGAAAGCACAATTTATTACCATTAGGGAAGAGACAAGGCGAATCATTATAGACTGTGCAGATACTGAGGGATGGCAAAGAAATGCTACAAACAGCTCTACACAACAAATTGTACAACAAATGGATCAATCCCTCTAAAAGCACAAATTAACACAAATCACTGACTATAGAGATGGTAATTTGGGTAGCTTTATAAGTATGAAGAAAACTGAATTCATGATTCTAAAAATTACAAAAATATTCCCAGACCCACTGGTATTCACTAGCAAATTTCTCCAAAGAATTAACACAGATTTTACACATCATCTACAAGAAAACACAAGAAGAGGTAACACTCCTTGACTGACTTTAAGAGACCTGTATGGCTCTGATATCAAAACCTAATAAGTAAAAGAGCACATACCCACAAAAACCTGCAGTCTTGTGTTTCTCATGAACTTAGATGGAAAAATCTACACAACTTTAGAAACCCAAGCCCAATGGTGTTGAAAAAGATTAATACCACATCACTAAGTGGGATTTATTCCAGGTATGCAAGGTTGTTTCAACATTTGAAGATCAGCCACTGTGATACAACATATTAATAGGCTAAGGAAGCCACATCACATCATTCTATAAACTGAAGCAGAAAAAGCATTTAACAAAATCCACCCATTCATGTTAAAAGTTTTCTGTGACTATTTATTTATTTGATTGACAGAGAGCACATGAGCAGGGGCTGGGAGTTGGGGGGAAGGACAGAGGGAGAGGGAGAGAGAAAATCCCAAGCAGGCTCCCTGCTCAGGCCAGAGCCTGACAGGGGACTTGATCTCACGACCCTGAGATCCTGACCCAAGCTGAAATAAAAAGTTGCTTACTCAACTGACTGAGCCACCCAGGTGCCCTTCTGTTACTATTTTAAGAAATAAACCGAGGCATCCTAAATTTTTCAGGAGTTTATTTGAGCAAACACAGGGGCACTCCACACACAGGCTCTAGGCAAGAGGCTTTTAGAGAGCTGAGCACAAGTGAAGCAAGCAAATTATCGGATGGACTAGAGCTTAAATGGGTCGCTTATTTAGGAAAGCCCAATTGGTTGTTTGTGATTGGTTGTTCTTAGGTTCCAATGTCAGAACGTGGAGGCATTTTTAGGAGCTGACTCCGGCTTTGATTTTGAGTTTGTTTGGCCGAGACATCAGAGCCACTTCAGTCTATGGATCCTTGATTACTTTAATGATTAAGAATCGAAGGAAATGTGCTCAATCTCATAAATCTATTAGAAGAAACTTCTAGCTGTATCATATTTCATAGCTATGGACTAAGCACTTCCCCCGAAAGATCACGAACAAGGCAGTTATATTTGCACTCTCTACCCTTAGTCAATAGAGTACTGCAAATTTCAGCCATTGCAATAAGCGAAGAAAAATAAAAGCCACATAATTCTGGAAAAGAGGAAACAAGACTGTCACTAATCGCAGATGATGGTCTGATTGTCTCCACGGAATAGCCCACATCATTCACAAAACACAACTCTCAGAACTACTGGATGAGTTTGGTAAGGTCGGGAGATGAACAATTAACACACAAAAATTGACTGTATTATTATATGCTAACAACAAACAAGTGCAAGTAAGAATTTTAAAAAGCAATACAATTTACATTTACAAAAATGAAATTCATAGGTATACATTTAAGAAAACATGTCCAGGATTATATAAATTGTAAAATTTACACTAAAACTATGATAAAATTGCAAAATTAAAAAGAAATGAAAGGAGACCAAGGTGGACAGATGACACACTGTGTTCACAAACTGGAAGACACACATTGAGAAGATGCTGCTTCTCCTTAAATTGATCTATAAGTTTAATGCAGTACCTACCAATATCTCAACAAGTTGTTTTTTTTTTTTTTAAGATTTTATTTTATTATTTATTTGAGTGAGAAGGTGTGTGACCACAAGGAAGGGACAGAGGAAGAAAGAAGCAGGCTCCCCATTGAGCAGGGAGCCAGATGTAAGGCTTGATCTCAGGATTCCAGCATTGTGACCTGAGCTGAAGGCAGACCCTTAACAGCTTAGCCACCCAAGTGCCCCTCTATCATCCCATTTATATTAATTAGTTGGTATTCTCCCATTAGAGCTCATGTCTCTCTCCTGTGTATCAATGTATATGAACATATAGACTCATAGATTCCTATTTACCTCAATGTGCCACAATTCATTACTACTTATTGAGAAGTTCCGTGTCCCAGCCTTGGCCAGTGGGAATGCTTTCAACTAGCTGCTCTGCCTCCTCCAGACACATCTCATCATCCTTTGAGTGCTTCCTCACATCCTGCCTGGCACAAGACATTCCAGGGTCATCTCATACCTTCTCTGCTCCAACCCTGATATGGAGGATCCCTCCTTCTTTGCTGTTGGGATAGCCATGACTTCTAGTCTCTCCTATGCAGAGCTGGAAAACAAATCTATTTCCATAATTATGTGTAACAACCATGAAATCAAGCCTTGACCTTGGGATACTAGCCCAGTGCCACAGTTACTCCTAACCTTGTTCATTTCTTTGTTTTTAACTCCCTTCCACAACTGGACTCCCATTATACTCAATGCATTTACTTATAGACTTATTCTCCCTATGCATAATCTGTGGGCCACCAGAGCCATTCACACAACCTGACATAATTCTGACACCACCACCCCATGGGTCTTTCCCTAATACTTAGTCCTGGGCATGCCTTCTCCACCCAATTGCTTAGACCCTACCAGAAGGTGTTAGAACATTTTGTAACAAAAAAGTGTTTAGAATCAAAAAGTACCCAGCAACTTGCACAGAACACTAAACTAATTTATATTTTCTCATAAAATATTTAATATACTGTCCCCAAATGTATATTTCACTGGCTGTATTTTCTGAAGGAATTAATTGCATGTTCATTGCTTGTACTCTTTACCTCTATTGTTCCCTCATAAAATGTTTTAGTTTTCTTTTTAGATTCTAATTGTTTGCTTTATTTTCTGTACCTATTAGGTAAGTAGACTTAAAACAATCTGTTAAGAGCTGGCTGGATTTAATTTTGTTTGGGAATGTATTTTCTCAAGTGCATGCTTGGGGTGTATTTGCCCAATTATCAGCCAGGAACAGAGCCCACAGCTTGGGAATCTTTTCTTAACACAGAGCTTTAGTGAAGTTGTGATGGTCTCACTCTTCTTCTGGTTGGCTTTTATCTACATTCATGCATCCAGTTTACTTTTATAGAATTTTCTCTTCCGTTGAAAAATACTAAAACTGAAAACAAAACCATGCTTTCATCTCCTCTTCAAGTCTTGGTTTTTCATCTCTTTGCTTGAACAGAGCAATTATATTTACAATACTCATTTAAACTCCTGTGTCTGTGCTTAATTATGGCACTGTTATTCTCAGACATATTTAATTTTCTGATTTTGATTCATTAGTCTATTACATGAGCAATTGGTGGAAAAATGATGTCTGTCTGTGGCCCTTACATTATTTATAATAAAACTCTCCTTCAAAGAATCTTTGGATGATGTCTCCAGAATTGTAGAATGAGAACAAATTAGTTTTCTAAAAGCAGCAACTGTGATTAATTTTGTCATGTTTTCTGTAGAGTACTGCCTCATGGTTCTGATACTATGAAGGCACTTCTGCACTAAGGTGGTTCGTTCTTTAACTGCTTAACATTTCCTTCATAGAACTATGCCTGAAAATGCAGTGGAAGGAAATTCATTCTGAAGATAAAAGCCAGCTCTGGTGTTTAGCTATTAAGGATGATTTACTGTTTTACAACTTAATATTCCCCACATAGCCCATCACAGAGTAATGACATAGATCTTGTGATTAAAATGTTTACAAATAGGTATTTTTGAAGGTTGTTTGCATGAATATCTCAAATAGTAGAAGTCAATAAATCTTTGCACTGCTCTAAGGGTGTTATTTAACTAATTGGATAAATCACCGAGTTCTACAAAGCAATTTTAGACTGCTAGATTTATAATGCATCGGAGCTGATCTCTATTTAAATTTTCCATTACAAGATAAATGTTTATAAACAAATAGTAAGACCTGAAATAATGCTGATCATACATCTGGCAGAACAAGAGGAGATACTTCAAGAAAAGAAATTAAATTTCATGTGAAACCATTCCCAAGGTGGCAGGTTTGGGTCAGGCATCATGATGCACCTAAATAATTTTTGCACTGGACTAATTACTTGTTTGCCTTTCTCCTCTTCCAGGTTTTAAGTCACTTGAATGTTTTTGAGAATAATAATGCTGCATAAGATTTAGAAAGAATGTCAACAATATTAGAGCATATTGTAGGCAAGCAAATAAAGAATGTGTGACCACACTGGCAGATTCTCCCACCAGCAAGTGCCAATTGTACCTGTATGTACAAGCATTACGGAATAAGACATACAAGATATGCTTTTTGTGTTTGCCGTGAGGATAATCGCTGTATTTGAGAGAGCTGGCTCTGGTGCTGGACTTCTTCGGCTGGAATCCCAGGGCTATCATTTTCTGGCTGTTTGAGCTTTCTAACATGTCTGTAACTCAGTTCCTTGGTGAGTAAAACTGGGGAAAATCAAGACGCCAACTTGAATAAAGGAGACACATACAAGGTATTTAGAGTATCATGAGCAATCAGCATTACCAGTGTTTTTGAAAGACACTTTATTTGAGTCACAGTATTTGAATCATATTGTTAAGAGATATTAGCCAACATTAGAGACATTTTTCTGGGCCCCCCACTTAAGTGACAGAACTTTGTAGATTAAACTATTTTAGCTGATGATTGTTCCTCTATTTTCCCCAATTTTAAGCACTGTTTTAGGGCCCTGCAATCTGGAATTTTTACCTATTGGTAATGTAAACTCTATTTTACATTAGAATGTTTTCAGTGTAGTTTTCCCTTAGCTCTCACTCATAGAATAATGACTCAAGTCTATGCTGAAGTTTTCCATGTTTCCTAATGGCGTTTTTTTAGAGTTTATAACTGAGCACTGCAAGCCATGGAATGTCCAATTTGTTGTTTGTCCATTCACTCATTAGTTTATTGAATAAACATGCGTTCATTGGAGCACCTGGGTGACTCAGTTGGTCAAGCTTGTGACTCTTGATCTCAGCTCAGGTCATCATCTCAGAGTCATGAGACCGAGCCCCGTGTCAGGTTCCTCACTCAGCCAGGAGTCTGCTTGAGGATTCTCTCTCTCCCTCTGCCCCTCCCCTTGCTCTCTCTCTCTCTAAAATAGAAATAAATGCATCTTTTAAAAAACTTGTATTCATTAACTTCTATGTAGTAAATACTACACTGCTAACCACTGGGGATAAAACAATAAATAATATAGATGAAATTAAATATATAAATTGGTATCAATACATAATGATATATTGAAGTTTATATATATTTATTATAGGAATAATATAATAAGCAATATAAATAATATTTGCCTTCATGACGCTTACATGTGGTGGGTATAAGATGGGTACAGAAAATTGGGTATTTACCCAATGAAAATGAAAACCCTTATTTAAAAATATATATGCACCCATATATTTCTTGCAACTTTATTTACAACGACCAAGACATGGAAGCAACCTACATGTCCACCAATAGACGAATGAATAAGGAAGAGGAGGTACATATTATGCAATATGTATTGGAATGTGGAATATTACACAACCATAAAAAGGGTAACATTTTACCATTTGAGACAACATGATGGACCTAGAGGGTACTCTGTTAAGTGAGATAAACCAGTATGAGAAAGACAGATACTGTATGTATTTCACTCATATGGGGAATCTAAAAAAAAACCACAGGAAGCAAATAAGTAAACAAACAGAAGGCAGAATCGGACCCAAAAATACAGAGAAGAAATGGATGGTTGCCAGAAGGGAGGGGGAAGGGGAGATGGATAAAGCGGTTGAAGGAAAGGGGAAGCTGCAGGCTTCCAGTGACAGGATGAGCAAGTCATGGGATGAAGGGCACAATACAGGGAACATAGTCAGCATATTGGGATGGTGCTGGAGGGCGAAAGAAGGTAGTCACATTGGTGGAGAGCATAGCATAAGGTATAAATTGAATCACTCTGTTATACATCTGAAATTAATGTAACATCTTGTGTCAACTGTACTCAATAAAAACAATAATAAAAGGCAGGCATGAAGAGGCCATAATCAAATCACTGACAGGCTAGTGACAGAGATATCTCAACTCTCCTCCCCAGGGACTTGGTGGTTTTGATGACTCAGAATGTGGGATTCTGGGATTCTGGGGTACGAGGTGATTGTTTTGATTTATACATGTCTTTGTCAAAATGTTCTCCCTTGAACTTTGTTTAAGGTGTGACTAGCAGAAAATGTTTCAATTTTGACCAGTATCCACCTTCTCTGTGTTAGTAAGAATCCCACGGGGGTGTGCATGGGTGGCTCAGTTAAGCGTCTGCTTTCAGCTCAGGTCATGATCTCAGGGTCCTGGGATGGAGCCCCAAATTGGGCTCTCTGCCCAGGAGGGAGCCTGCTTCCTCCTCTCTCTCTGCCTACCTCTCTACCTACTTGTGATCTCTCTCTCTCTCTCTCTGTCAAATAAATAAATAAAACCTTAAAAAAAAGAATCCCACAGGGACCTTCCTACTAAAATTAATATTCATGAAATCCTAACAAGGTAATATGATGGCATGTAATCAATTGAATTGTACCTTGTGAATATCTATATTACAGCATTATCATATTGTACTGCACTTGACCCCTTCACCACTAGAGTAAAAGCAAGGAGAGCATATCATTTATCTTAAAACTCAACACTACATCAAGCAGCGTCACAACCAAACTGTGGGTGCTCAAAATAAGCTCAAAAATGGATGAATCCGTTCATTTGTGATTTAACATCAAAACTAATAATAACTAGAATAAAAAAAAAGAGTTTCTGTTGAAGAGAGAAATCTTATCAGGGCACTGAAAGTTGGCTAATGCAATCATAGCCAATTAAAATTTTAGGAAATGCAGGTCACAGTGCTAGTGGTAGGGTTGCTGCATGGTTTTCCCCCAAAGACAGCAAATATATATGTATTAACCTTACATGTCGAAGTACATAGAATATACTTACAGACTAAGTGTCTGCATATCACAGAGGAGAAAAATCAGACCTGACAAAGATTTTGAAGGTATTCTCGTGGGCTGAATTGTGTCCCCTAAAACTCATAGGTGGAAGCCTTAGTCCCAGGGAGATGGAATTTGGACGCAGGGAGGTAAGTGAGTTAAAATGAGGTCAGCAGGATTGGGGTCCTCTTCTGATAGAACTGATGTCCTTAGGAAAACAGGAGAGACACCACAGAGCTTTTGCTTCTTATGTGCCCGTAGCTAAGGTCACATGAGGACCCAGCAAGAGTCCGCACAGCCAGGGGCAAAGCTCTCACTAGAAACCCACTCTGAGCACACTTCCGGCTTGGACTCACGGTCTCCAGCATTTTGAGAAGAGGAATCTCTGTTGCATAAGCCCTTAGTCTGTGGTAGCTTTTTATGACAGCTTGAGCAGACTAATGCCTTGTTTTCTTGGGAAATGGGAATTGCAAGTCATGTTGGTCAAAGGACACATAAAATCCTCCCGGAAGAATGCATTCCACATTACATTTCATGCCACCTTAAAGCCCAGGAAAGAGATTTCCAAACTGTAGTCTCTGCTACGCAATCTAGTTACTTCTCAAAGGTGACAGGAGTTGGGGGTGTAGTGGATTTAAGAAAATAATCATCAGCTAGCTTTGGAGGATGGACAACAGAGGTGGGTTTTCTGTTTTGTTTCCATGGAGAAAGAAGAGAAGTGAACAGAGTGGGCTCCTGAGAGCTGCCACTATTGGCCGGTGGCTGTCCCTGGGGGTCCATCTCTGGGTCAGGGGTCAGTAAGGCCACCCTCAGATTCATGATTTTTTGGAAGAACTCACAGACTCAGTGGAAGCTGTTAGATCCCCAGTTGTAGCTTATGGCGCTGGAAGGTTGGGAATCAAAACCAGTGGGAGAAGCAGAAGTCTAGAAGAAACCGGGTATGAGCTTCCAGGTATCCGTGGCCAGCACAGCTACACGGGTTTGGGGGTGTGATTAGCCCTCCTAGTGACAACCTGTGACAGTTGTTACCTACCGGGGATGCTCAGCGGAACCTCGGCATTCAGAGTCTCTGCTGGGAACCACCACTTGCAACGTTGCTGTAGGTATGCAGATTCTAGCCTCCCAGGATAGAAACAGGCATTCCTCATAAGTCCCATGGTCAGGATAAATATTTCTTGTTACCTTGTTATCTCCAGGACCGTAGGCCTTCCATGGGAATGTATGGGGATTGAACAACAGGGCCTCACGAGTTAACTTCAATGTACAATATGAGATGGTGAAGGATGGTCTCTAAGGCTCACATGATGTCATGTAATTGATAATATCATGAAATATGTGAGCGCAATATTGAGACGAGGGACATTTTGTAAGCTGTCTGCGGGTGAGGCTAGCAGAGGGGGTGCCATGGACAGAGACCACACACAGTGCATGCTTTGAACAAGACGCTGTCCGAGTAGAGTGGGTGGACACCTGCCCACAGCCGTTCCCTCTTGCTCTGGCCAAATGCAAAGATGGACCAAGAAGCTCTGCATCAGAGGACAGATGTGTTTGATCTCAGAGAACGAGGGAGGATGGAGGAATACCAACACAATACAAACCAGACTTCTTCCAGGATCTGACACCCACTCAGGCTATTCCCAAGCAGCAATCAAGGCAAGACCCAAGACACACCCTGGCCCCCCTCTCCTGTTTCCCTCCCAAAGGTCCAGACTCCAGTCACAGTGAGGGCAAGGTAATTTCCTGCAACCGTTCTGGGGGTTGTTCAGGGGGAGGGGAATGAGAAGGGTACTCTTTGGCACACTGATCAGAACTGGGGTTGAGTATGGCAGCCATTAGCTTAATATGGTGGTACAATCATTATGATGTTGTCAGGTGCTTCTTTATTTGAGTTTGGATGGCTCATTTTTCAAAGGTACACTCCAGAGACAGAAATGGAACAAACCTGTTCCAGCAAAACAGAGTCCCGAGAGAATTAGAAAGGCAGGGGGCAAAGAGTAATGTGAGGGGCTCCTAGGGAGCTCAGTTGCTTGGGTGTCTGCCATGATGCCGGGTCATGATGCCGGGGTCCTGGGATCGAGTCCAGCATCAGGCTGTCTGCTCGGCAGGAATCCTGCTTCTCCCTCTGTCTCTGCCTCTCCCCCTGCTCTTGTGCTCTTGTTCTCTCTCAAATAAACAAAGAAAATCTTTAAAAAGAGAAAAAGAGAGTACCATGAGCTACGGTGGATGCCAAAAGCTGGCCAAGGACTCCGAACATAGACATCAACAGTAACCGTCTGGCCGTCGGGATGAAATCAGCAGCAGGGAACATCTCAGCTCACGTTTCCTGACCTCACACAAGACAGATTTTGTTCCAGAGACCTAAGAAGTTGCAGCTGGTAAATCTTTGTCCAGTGACCTCCTGGGAAAGCCAGTGCATCATGGCCATAAAATACTCAGTTAAACTGCCCAGGTACTGCTGTGAAAAAGAGTTCCCAAATTGTCAAAAGCTGATGTTGGCCCCATATTTTATTTGTACTTTTTATTATACCATGAGGAGAAGCTCTTGGGAGGTTTCCTTTGCGGGGTTGTTACTCAGAAAGTGATTTTCATCTGGACACACGCACACGCATACCCCACATCCTGGTAAGGGCCTATCTAAAATGCTGACATGGTGGTTAGACCATCAAAGTATCTGTAGATACTTGCTCCCACTGTGTCCTAAACCACTGATTTCCTTTATTGTAAGTTATAATATCTAAAACAAATTCCCCTTGTTCTCTGTTCAAATTACTCTTATTTGCTTTGAAGTAATGCACACTTCTAAATACAAGCCTATTTATTGTTATTCCCCTGCACTGGCTTAATGTATCTTGTACCTACTTGTGGTGATAGGTTTCCATAGTTGACTTTGGTTTCTATAGTCATGATTTTATGGGGCTTTATATCCTCCCTAGACTTAGAACACTCTTGCCTGGCTTCCAATCACATATAGAGTAGATTTTGAACCCATCACAATGCTATCTTTATCTAGAACATTCTCTGAACTACCTAGCCATAGTGCTCACAACCCACTCCCAGAATAAGAGTGCATTTGTGCAGGAAAGAATGACTTCCTGTCTTCACGGTGAACTCCAAGGGCTCTCTCTCTCTTTTTAAGATTTTATTTATTTATTTGACAGAGAGAGAGAGTGAGCCCCAATGTGGGGCTCCATCTCAGGACCCTGAGATCATCACCTGAGCTGAAGGCAGACCTTTCACCAACTGAGCCACCCTGGTGACTCTATGTTTTTGAAAACATAACTCAAATATCCATTGACCAGTGTTCCATTCCCTGTTATCTCAGACAAGTTTATGAGCCTCTCATGTACTGCTCCCTTTGCTCATGTTGCTATTCTAACACAGTAACTGATGGTTCTGCAATTATTTTCCTGTGGTGTGCCCATGAGTTTCTGGGCTCTAGAAGTGGAAGGACCATGTCCTGTCCTCAGTTAGGACTTTCACGACTTCCTGGGATGTCTGACTCCATCCCTTTGTGAAAATCACATGTCATTCATTGGCTCTGGTTCACATTGTGAGTAAGGGAACAAAAGAGGACAAATTCTATGATCCTTGTGCTTTGGGGCTTCCACTGAGCTATTCTGTGGGATGATCAGGGAGGAAGGTGGAAGTGATGCCATAATAAATTTGCATGAGCGGAGCACACCCTCTTGGAATAATTTCAAATGCAGCACCTCACCGCAAGCTTGCTGACTGTTCATGTAGGGGTCTTCATCACAGGTTTCACGATGAAGAGACCAAGACACAAAGAGACAAATGATAAACAATGTGACCTTCAAGACACTAGCTCTGCTCACCTCAGCATCTGGATCCTTAATGTAGTCCAAAGAAGTTTGGGGGGAAATTATAGTAAGCTGATATTTCACATTATGTCAGCAATTTTCTAGGATATTGTATTATCTCATTAACTCATATTGTATTCATTCTTGCTGCTTCATAAATATATGGTTATTAGTTTAGAATATTATTAGCATAAATGCAATCTCAAGTAACATGAAAAGTAATACGAGGAACTCAGAATCAGCCATGAAACAGCGGCGGCACAGGTTCATTGAAACCTCACCTGACAGCATGAAGGAACAAGCAAAGGATCAGGGATTTAGAAATAGTAAGACAGCCCCACTGTTTACAGGGCAGTAGTGATAAGAAGCCAGTCGTACTTTTTTTTTTCTTTCTTTTTTTTTTTATTGTTACTAATTTTTTTTTCCAGTGTTTCAAGATTCATTCCCCATTCCCCACACCCAGTGCTCCACCCTTTAGGTGCCCCCAGTACCCACCACCAGGCTCTCCCATCCCTTCCCCCCACCTCCAAGTCCCTCAGTCTGTTTCTGTGTCCAAAGTCTCCGTTGTTTCATTTCCCTCCCTAGATTACCCTAGTTCCCATTTGCTTTCCTTCTCCCACTGTCCTCCAGTTTGCCCCTCATGCACCACAAGTAAGTGAAACCATGCGATACTTGACTTTCTCTTCTAGCCAGTCGTACTTTTGACCATTCAAAACATCCTTTACCTCTGACTCTCCCCAGTTCTTAAGAAAAACTTATGGTATTTGGGGACAGCCCTTGTTAGGATGTTCTTTGACTACTCTGACCCTCTCATAGGTCCCAAGGTAAGAATTTAGAAAGGATATTTTATCTTCTATACCATAGCTCAAAATCATTCTGGCACCCACTGACCTTGCCTAAATTTTGCAGGCTTTTCAGGAACAAGATTTCATGATTTTGCACGGCACTCTAAAACTGGCTGTCTTTCCACTGTGCAAATAACACGGAGGGGTCCTAAGTGGGTAAACTGTGTGACTAGCAGCCAGCAGTCTGGCCATCCCGATGAGGGAACCAGATTGTTTTTAAGGAAATACATGTTATGCCCATTCCAATACCATTTTCATTTAACATGAGGGAATATAACTAGAAACATGTGAAAGTGAGTGAGGGTGTACTGAAATTATTAGAAAGTCACGCTTGGTTGTGTTAGTCTTCAAGAAACTCACAGAAAAAAGTTAGATGTCAAAAAATAGCAGGAAGAGTAGGGAAAATGAACAATTTTCAGAACTTTCAGAAAAATGACATTCAAGTTTGGAAAAGCTTGACATTTTGGAAGCACGGGCATTCATTATTAATCAGATCAAAATTAGGTCTTTTTCAGTTTGAAGACTTTGCAACTAACTTTCCCAAAGAAGTAATTTTTTTTTGAGATATTTGTCACTGAGTTGTTATTCACTCAAAGTCTTGTGGCCAGTGAAAAAAGCACCCACCTCCTATAAACTAACTTTCAAATATATAAATGGAGCCTTTATTCCCTGGAAACATCCAACAACTGTAAAAGGTATAACACCACATAGAAAAATTTCTCTAACTTAAATTTCTCTTTTGTCCTTCACTTTCTTTTCCAACTTTTTTCCCTGAAGTATCTGAGATGATTTCTTATTTTTAGCTTGTTAAACAGTGTCTTAAACTGAAATATTAAAAATGTGAAATCTGATTAACTGTTTCTTAGGTAGAACTTCCTCTCCACCAGTCAGATGTGGGACTGACCCTCCTTGTGCCACCACAGTTCCCCTCAGAAGGCTTTCACTGGGAGCCATAGGGTCATGTTGCTGGGGGTCCAAGTGGCCCCCACTTATGGACACTAGTCTGAAACCACTGGCCTGGCCCTGGAGCTTCAAGGATGGCCTTTCACTCTGTCTTTTAAATGTGAATTGGACATTGAATTAACCAAGTGTTTTTATTACAAAAACATTTCAAGTGATAGTAGTCCATTTTAATAAATTTCTCAAAAGCTGTCTTTTTACAAAGAGCAAGAAAGTTTGGCTTCTGTCTCTGAATGTCTGTTCTAATTTATATTTACTCCCTCTTCATTTTGTATCTTTTATTGTATTCAACTCTATCACTGTATTGTATTTATGGGGGATGTAAATCATTTGTGAAAGGAAATAACATACACATAACCATGTGTATATAGTGATAAACATCAAACTGTAAACTTACAGCAGGAAAAACAAAAACTGTGGCTATTTCACATTATTTTTCTTTTTGCGGTGGTTTTATTTAAGGGAGTCAAAGACGGGCTCTGCCTGTTGGGCCTATCCTATGTTATTGACTATCCTATCCTATGCTATTGACTATCCTATCCTATGTTGTTGACTATCCTATCCTACGTTGTTGACTATCCTATCCTATGTTGTTGACTGTCCTATCCTATGTTGTTGACTGTCCTATCCTATGTTGTTGACTTTTTCACAGCAGGCTGGTACCTATTAGCTCCAAAGCACACTGACACCAAATTCAAACTGTTACACATCCAATTGTTCTATTTATTTTTTAAAAAGATTTTATTTATTTATTTGAGAGAGGAAGAGAGTGAGAGGGCACAAACAGGGGGAGCAGCAGGTGGGGGGAGAAGCAGACTCCCCACTGAGCAGGGAGCCCAATGTGAGGCTAGATCTCAGGATTCCAGGATCATGACCTGAGCTGAATGCAGATGCTTGAGTGACTGAGCTGCCCATGTGTCCCTACACATCCAATTGTTTTAGATATGGTCCCAACAGTCAGATTTTCAGTTATTTAGAACCCACTTGATTTGCATACCCTATGGGGCTTCACCTGACGCCTACCAGACCCAGGTGAACCCAAGGGTCATGAAGACCCCAAGCCATGACTGCCCTTCAGGGGTCTCTGAACCAGAGTCTCCTGCCTGGCTGCTAAAGGACATCACCTAAACATGTGAGCCCCTCTTGGCCTCCTCTCCTCTGGTACTCTCTGGCCCCTCTGTATTTTCTGGTGGTGTCCCACCACCGTCAACCTCAGGCTGTGAGGAACAGCCTCTGCCTCCAAACCCATCAAAACTAAAACAACCGTGTAGTGTGCTCTGCCACCTGGTGAAAAAGGTCATGCCTTTTCTCTTGGTCAGCCCCTGCCTCCCTAAACTCACAACAGCAATGACCCAAAACTGAGCAAAGGAACCAAATATACATATATTGCATCCTTTATGCACTTTGCATTCCTCATTCACTTTGTCAGGTTAGCTTATGACACTCATACTCATTGAGTGAAGATGTGATTATCTCCTTACAAATAAGAGCATCGAAATTAGACCATCAAGAGCTTCTCTAATCAAGGAAGACTGGCACTTGAATGGTGATGAGAAGCAAATTCAAGTTCAGATCTCATTTTTCCTGGTGGAGACACAAGCTCATCAACTATTCATTTGCAAGTTTAATTCAAAGGGTCTCCTTTTGCAGCTCTGCCAAGCCACACCCTGGCATGCATCGGGACATGGTTTGTCCCAAGCTCTAGTCTCTTTCCTGGCACCACAGATCCCAAGACACCTGTGCTAGACTCACAGGGCCGAGAGACCTGGCAAGTGCATAATGGCTATGCCATCGGTAGAGAGTCTACAGAAACAGAAAGGCTATGACTTCCTCTGGCTTTGACATGAAGCCAGGCAGTGGTGCTGCACACTGTAGATATCATGATGAAGAGACAGAAGAATTCAAATGGCGTGCAAACCATTAGTTTACAACTCACTTGTACCAATGGGATATTTGGGGCATAAAGGGCAAGAGTGCATTATTTCAAATCCACTGCTAAGAGGGTGAATTAATAGGTCTCTGAAGACAGGGTTGAACTGGCAAGGGGAGGGTAGAGCCCAGGAACTCTCCAACAGTCTAACAAGAGGTTATTTTCCAAAAGCACAATGAAGTCAGATGAAGATTTTGAGTGTGTGAGTGCAAAACAAAACAAAACAAAACAAAATTGGAAATATACAAGAATCCAAAGACTTTCATGATTTAGAAACTATTTTTAGGGGCACCTGGTTGGCTGAGCCAGTTGGACTGCTGCCTTTTGCTTGCATCATGACCTCAGCATCCTTGCATTGAGCTTTGCATCAGACTCCTGCTCGGTGGTGAACTTGCTTTTCCCTCTCCCTCTGCCTGCAGCTCTGTCTACTTGTGCTCTCTATATCTCTGTCAAATAAAAAAAATAAATAAAATCTTTAAAAAAATAAACTATTTTTATTTCTGGTAGCATATACCTAGCAACACAAATTAAGAAAGGTGATAAAAAATAAATTTAAGAGCACCTAGGTGGCAAAGTGCATTGAGCATCTGACTCTTGATTTCAGCTCAGGTTGTGATCTCAGGGTCCTGGGATCAAGTTCTGCATTGGGCCCCACGCTCAGTGGGGAGTCTGCTTGATATTCTCTCTCCCTCTCCCTCTGCCCCTCTGCCTCTCTCTTGTTCTTTAATAAACAGATGAATCTTTAAAATAATAAATAAATTTTCAAAACGATAAAAAGTATAAAAAGAGTAAAATAAAAGATAATAAAATTAAAAAACAAGAAATAAGGACAAAATGAATAAAACATATATAAAATGGAAGTGTTTCAAGCACAGTTACCATCAATTAGTTTATGTGCCCTCTGAGAGCTACCCGTCATAGGTGGAGAGGGAAGAATGAGGTAAAAACAAAATTTTCTGCTGCTGTTGCAGTTAGGAGTCCTTATTCTGTCAGATATATGATTAGGTAATTTATAGAATAGGAACAGAAGAAGCCATAGTTTATTTAAAAAGCAAATTGTAGGAGAATCCGTGAGAAATTGAAGAAATTGAAAGAAATTGCAAAATCATTTTCTATTGGGAGGTAACAAGAGGTACATGACATCAAAACTTTAAACCATGTGTAGGTATATGTGTATATGTGTGTGTATATGTGTGTGTGTGCATGTGTATGCATATGTGTGTATACCTCTGTGTATATATATGTGTATATGTGTATTCATGTGTGCTTCTGTGTGTCTATTTGCACGCGTGTATGTGTTTATACCTGTATTTCAGGACAAGTCATCCAAGGGGTATGAAGTTATGAATGTGGCTGCTAAGGGAGACTCGTTAGCACACCACAGCTCTCCCAGAGTACATTATCACTGCTGAGCTCAATGGCCAGTCTTCACTCAGACTTGGAGGTCAGAACAACAGCATTTTCTTACAAAGCCACTGGCTTAAGGGACCATCCTGTGTGTTGCATGACAAATATCCAAAGGGGACTTTGTGATGTAGAGATCATCACTCAAATCCTGATTTACCCCTACGAGAATTTTGTTCCCAATAAAAAGTCTCATTAAATAGCTTTATAAACACACTCAATGACAGCTCATAAGAGTGACATGAGATCCTTCAGGATCCCCTTCCCTGGAGAAATGACGGCGTGGGGAGTTCTATGGTGAGCGTGGAACTCTCGACCGGTGACACTGCTGCCTGCCTCCCGTTTTTAACACTTCCCAGACCGTGGACTCCACGGCATCACACAGTGCTGACTTCCTCCTACCTCTCCGTACCTCTTTTCAGTCTCCTTTGTGGACAGCTTTTCTACAGGATGCCTCTTTTTTTTTTTTTTTATTGTTACTAAAATTTTTTTTCCAGTGTTTCAAGATTCATTCCCCATTCCCCACACCCAGTGCTCCACGCTTTAGGTGTCCCCAGTACCCACCACCAGGCTTTCCCATCCCTCCACCCCTCTCCCTCCAAGTCCCTCAGTTTGTTTCTGTGTTCAAAGTCTCTGTTTCATTTCCCTCCCTAGATTACCCTAGTTCCCATTTGCTTTCCTTCAGCCACTGTCCTCCAGGTTGCCCCTCATGCACCGCAAGTAAGTGAAACCATGCGATACTTGACTTTCTATTCTTGGCTTATTTTACTCAGCATAATCTCTTCCAGTCCAGTCCATGTTGCTACAAAAGTTGGGTATTCATCCTTTCTGACGGAGGCATAGTATTCCATTGTATATATGTACCACATCTTCTTTATCCATTCATCTGTTGATGGGCACCTTGGCTCTTTCCTCAGTTTGGCGATTGTGGCCATTGC
>PITA01001331.1:0-97131 GCA_004023965.1 Spilogale gracilis
GGGGCAGGGTGCCCCTGGAGAGGAGGCCCCAGGCCCAGGGTGGGGTGCTGCTGCCAGCGCCGCCCCATCTGAATGTCATCTCTGCTGCGGGGGGTGGGGGGGTGCTAGGGGTGGTGCAGGTTGGTGACCACCGCCTACAACTATTTCCACGTGACCAATTTCTTCTGGATGTTCGGGGAGGGCTGCTACCTGCACACGGCCATCGTGCTCACCTACTCCACCGACCGGCTGCGCAAGTGGATGTTCATCTGCATTGGCTGGGGTGAGTCCTCTCCCTCCCCCTCCCCCCACTCTCTTCCCCTCTCCCCCCCTCTCCCCTCTTCCTTGGGTTGGGCTGTCCCGTCACACCCCCACTCTGGCGGGTTGGTGAGGGGGCCTGCTAGCCCAGGGCCATTCCAGGGCTGGGGGTAGGGTGAGCACCGCCACCTATGGTGGTGGCGTGCAGCAGGTTGGATGCATGAATATGACCAGGGGAACCCCTGCCCACTGAAGGCCCTGGGCCACACGAGGCTCCTCCAGGCCTCGCATCCCCCAGACCCCACTGACAAGCCCTGTGACAGCCAGTCTCTCCCCAGGTGTGCCTTTCCCCATCATCGTGGCCTGGGCCATCGGGAAGCTGTACTATGACAATGAGAAGTAAGTCCCCTCCTCTCCTGAGCCCCGAGCTCGAGGCTTCCAGCCCAGCTCCGCCTGATGGGTGCTGGGGGCTGGACTCTGGCACATAGTAAAGGCCATATGAATGTTTTCTATGCATAGTAAGCCTTGTTTTACAAAAAGTAGGATGGATTTAATAGAAATGAATTCCGACGATCTCACAGAGTCCCTCCAGCTCTGAAGTCCTGAGGTCACTTTGGTCTCAAGTATCCCCAATTGCCCCTGGAAATTAGTTTTCTGCTGTCATGGTCCTTAGCATTGGCTCACATGAGAACCCCCCCCCCCGCCCCCGGAAACTTAAATTTAAAAAGCACCGATGCCCAGGCTTGACCTCCCAAGAGCAGGATGTAATTGGTCTGGAGGGTGTCCTGGGCACCAGGATTTTTAGCTGCTAAGACTGAGAACCACTGAAAGAAAGGCAGAAAATATGCATAGACAGCTGAGGAGGCACCGGGACCTTTCATACAAAAGCATTTTCAAGAACCCACTGTCAATGTCAATTCCTCCCCAACCCCGTAGAGGTGGAGGGTGAGCTCGGCAAGGAGCCTGGAAAATGATATTCATATTTACCAGGCTGATCCTTCCTGACTCCGGCCGGCTGGCTCTCTCTGCCGTTGGCACAGCCGACAGGGGAGGGGAGCAGCCAGCTGTCAAACACTATTGGGGGCTTGGGGTCATGCCGGGAATGTTGGGTCCTGGCACAGGAGCGTCGTAAACCCTGGGCAATGGTGCCTGTGCCTGCAGGTATGCAAATGAGTACAGGGGAGACAGGAAGAACAGGTTTCAAAAAGCTGCCCAGTGTGTCTTGGAGGAAAAACGACCCCTCCAGGGGGCTTAAGAAAGTCTGTCTGAACGGCTCTGGAGCCCCATCTAGTGGTAAGATGCTGACACTGCAGAAGAAGAAATGCCGGTGTAAGACTTGTAGACCCCCGGGCAACAACTCCACCTGGGGTCTAGTTTGTCTTTGGGCCACATGGTGTTTTTGAAACCTTGAATTCATGTCAAACCTTTAAAGAGCCAAGAGGCTTCACATAAAATCTCAATTTCTGGCTTATGGAAGCATCGTGAGATCTAGGACCCGCTGTGGGCCATCGTCTCCGCACAAGGCCATGGTGCTTCCCATGTGCCCCACCCCCACCCACTCCCCAGATCCCCCAAGAGATGACTGGAGGGAAACTCAAGAAAATGAAAAGCAGTTCTGCCTCTCAAACAGGAGACACCTGTGGAATCTCTCCCTGAGGGGTCATTTGGGCTGCAATTAAAGGGGTTCTGAGATCGCTGGCTTCTGGGGGTCTGCTACATGACAGGTACCAAGCAGGACGAGAGGGCTTGTGCCAGAGCCCCAGCAGGGCCCCAGGGGAGCAGCAGTGTGCTGAGCCCTGGCCTGTTCCACTCAGTGGTAGTTTCCACAAACTCCCTCCCTGCCACGTTGGCTGCTTCCAAGTTTCATCTCCTAATAGGAGGTGCTGTCTGCCCATTCTGCAGATGGAATAACTGAGGCATTGTGGTGGGATCTTGACCTTCTACCAGGGTTGGAATTGAGGCACCTAGATCCTGACTTCTGGCCCCAGTACTTCCCTGTCCAAGCACTGTCTTTTCCTATGCTGCTGAGCTGAACCCGATGAACTCCCCCCTTACCTCCCTTCTATGGCTTTCTAGGTGCTGGTTTGGCAAAAGGCCAGGGGTATACACCGACTACATCTACCAGGGCCCCATGATCTTGGTCCTGCTGGTAAGAACCTGGGTGGAGGGAGGCGGGTGGGAGAGGGGGAAATCAGTGCCTACTGTGGACTGACAGGGTCCCCATGCAGAGCAGACTTGAGACACTGAGGCCTTGCCCTGTCCACCCCGCCTGCCTCCAACACCTTATCCAACACGCCAACACCATCCCACTGTGTGCTCAAATTACAGATCAATTTTATCTTCCTTTTCAACATCGTCCGCATTCTCATGACCAAACTCCGGGCGTCTACCACGTCTGAGACCATTCAGTACAGGTAACCCGGCCCGCCTCCCTCCCCCCACCATGGGGGCTCCAGAGATCCTAGCCTCAGACGCAGGTCTCCCCGCACAGGTCCGACAGCCCCTCCGGAAAACCCCAGCTCCCTGTCTCCGACATTCTGGAGACCTGGCAATCCCCCCAAGTCCAGCCCTCTTCCCCATCCTGGGGTGAACTGTGACTCTGGGCCTCCCCACCCTGCCCTCCTCAGGAAAGCTGTGAAGGCCACTCTGGTGCTGCTTCCCCTCCTGGGAATCACGTACATGCTGTTCTTCGTGAACCCTGGGGAGGACGAGGTCTCCCGGGTTGTCTTCATCTACTTCAACTCCTTCCTGGAATCCTTCCAGGTATCGCCGCTCAGTCCTCACGCTGGCCCTGGCTGCTGCCCCCTGGGGTGGGGCTTCTTCCAGGCAGGGGCCTGGAGGGGCAGGAGGCTGCAGAGAGGAAGGGGGTGGCCCGGGGGCTAGGTGGGGCCACATCTGCCCCTGTCCCTTGACCCACCTTCTCGGTCCACCCCAGGGCTTCTTCGTGTCTGTATTCTACTGTTTCCTCAACAGTGAGGTAAGGACGCTGGGGCCCCAGAATGGTGGCGGGGTGGCTCTTGGGACCTGAGATTGTCTGCAGCCTCCACCTAATGGTCCCTAATGGGGGGGTCCCTGACACCCGTCCACACTCCTTTGCTCTCATAGGCAGTTGGCAGGGGTGGGGTGGGGGGTCAGAAGCCAGGGCTTCAGTCTCATCAATGAGTCTATGAAAAGGCTGGTTGAAACCAGGAAGGGCTGAGCCCCCGGGCAGGGCACGCATGTGTGCTGAAGGGAGGAATTCTTCATGGCAAAGGCCATCTGATGCCTTTGTGTAGAAGGCGCCCCTTCTCAGAACACTTGAGAAAAGCATCCTAACAGATATGCAAATAAGCAATGTTGCCGTGGTGAATGTCCCTGCCCCCTGCGCGGCCCCTGTGTGGTTCCCCCTGTGTGGCTCACACCTGCTCCCTGCTCCTGCAGTCCCCTGCTGGACGGGCCCAAGGGGAGGGAAGCGGTCGGTCGGAGACCTGGGCTCCGACAGCGTGCTCTGCTCCGTGCCCCGCAGGTCCGCTCGGCCATCCGGAAGAGGTGGCGCCGATGGCAGGACAAGCACTCGATGCGCGCCCGCGTGGCCCGTGCCATGTCCATCCCTACCTCCCCGACCCGGGTCAGCTTCCACAGTATCAAGCAGTCCACGGCGCTCTGAGCTGGAGGGCTGGCGGCTGGAAGATGTTGTCCAGGCTGGGCCAGTTGCCCTGTCTGTGGAAGGGGACCAGCCCCTTCCCACATCCTGTATCCCCAGCAAGTGCTGGCACCGACATCCTGGGGGACACCCCCCTCCCCAGCCCCCGGCTGAGCAGGAGTCCCAGGCTGTGAGAGCAGCCACAGTCTGGGCCACGGGATGAATGAGAAATCATCTGTAGGACTGGTCTGGGCCCAGGACCTCTGGCTCCCCCGTGCCCCAGTCCTCCCTGGAGATGGAATGAAAATGGGGTGGAAATGGCCAGCTGGGAATGCAGAGCAGTACATAGGTCCCTCCAAGAGGTGCCTTCTCCCAGAGCACAAGATGCACCCCCCCAAGACCTGGGGCCTGTCCTCAGCAACTGGGGGGCTCCAATCGCTGTCCTAAGGGCATTAGGGGAAACTCTTGTGACAGTGTCCCAGCCTCCGTGATGATGCCTCCCAGGTATTGGCAGTGCCGTCCAATACCAACCAGAACCAAGGCCAGGTTGCCAGAAGCCCCAGGCAATGTCATCAGAAATCAGGTGACATCATCAGACCATAGGCCACACCACAGGAAATCCTCCCAAGACGCCCTAACTTCATCTGTGGCACTGCCTTCAGAAACGCCCTGTCTTGCTTCCTTGCACCTTGGCCAGCCCACAGGCCAGGCGGGCTCCCCCTCTTCCACCACCCACAATGTTCACACCCTGTCCCTGGTGTCCTCCCCCGCCCCCCCCCCCCCCCCGTGTAGGAAGTTGGGGGTGGGAGGGAGAGGGAGGTTCCTGTGAGCAAGAACCACTGGGTGCCCCAGACAAAGCCAGTGTCCCCTTTGGGGGGGCAGAGAATCCTCAGGGCCCTCCTGCCTCCTGGCTTCAGTGGTCTGGCCTCTGGGGGAGCCGCTCTGCTGGTCGTGGGGAGTTCGGGGTCTCCTGGTTGGCCTCTGGGGCACATGGTTAGCTAAATGAAGATAGGAGAAGGGGCAGGGCACTGGGCCCCCCTCGGCCTGAGTGTCCTGGAACAGGGCAGCTGGCTCTTGGGGCCACTCAAGCTGGGCTTTCAGAGATGGGGGCATCAGCTCTGAGGGCTGGCTTTGTAAATAATAATATTTATCTTTTCAACCAGCATTTGTGAAGGTCTGGACTGTGCAGGGTTGGGTGGGGAGGGCACAGCAGAGAAAGGGAAGCCACTTTTTAGTCTTTGGGGCCAGGGTGAGGCTGGGAAGCCTGATACCACTCACACCCATCAGGATGGAGGTCAAGGTGAGCCACTGGGGGCATGGCTCTGTGGACCCACCTGACAAGGACAGCTCTTAGAGGGGGAGAGTCATGGGGAGAGAAGGGCCACAGGTAAACTGGCCAACGACACTGTGGATGGGGCAGGGCTCACAGGGATAGCTTGAGCCAAGGTGTGGCCGTGGGACCAGAGAGGAATGTGTCCCAGACCCAAGGGAGGGGCAGAGCTGGAAGCCGGAAGTAGGGTCAGGGAGGCCTTGACACGGTTTCGGCTCAAGACCCCTAGAAACAGACCCAGAGACAAGGTTTCCAGAACCTATTCAGGGAAAGGGAGCCCAGGAAGAAGGTGGGGGCATGAGGCCAGGAGAGGGAGGCAGTGGGAGTCGGGGATGCCCGCCCACCCCTGCTGGAGGCAGCTAGAGCCTAACTCTGCAGCAGAAGCTTGGGGAGCCAGCATGGGGCAGACCCTGCCTTCAGCCCATCCCACAGGCCACAAGGGAGGAAGGCTGCTGGGGGGAGGGAAGGGGGCATTAATCCCCTTTACTTACCCCAGTCACACGGGCCACGGGACCAGGAGAGAAGGCCCAGCACAGCAGCGTGTGGTGGAAGGCAGCCCACAAGGCTCCCGGGGCAGGAGAGGAGACACAGAAACTCCACCCTGGCACCCAGGACAGGGCAGCCTGGCTCTCTCTCCTGGGTCTCAGACCAGAGATGCAGGGAGGGGACCAGAGGCAACAGGACAGAGATAGGCTGATGGCCTCCGGAACAAGTCGGGGGCAAGAGAGAGGTCCCAGAGAGAGATTTGTGGAACAGGAAGGACCAGAAATACCCACAATCGAGGCATCTTTCTCAACTCTGCTTTTCACAAGGAGAGAACAAAGCTTCTCCTACACAAGTTGGGCTGAAGGGATGGGGCTCCCCAAGGACGGAGGAACCCAGGAGTGGCAGGGGACATTGGAAGGAGGTTGTGTGGTCAAGAGGTCCTGGGGCCCCAAGCTGGAGCAACGCCCCCTTTCCTGCCAGTGCCTCCTGGTTGCTTTGGCTCCTGGGCCCCCTCCACGCACTTGCTGGGCACTTAGCCCTGCCTGGTCCAGCACAAGGGGCAGAGATGAGTGGGACCCCCAAGATGAGTGCCAGCAGCCAACAGTAAAGCCACCAACTCCGGAAGGCTGTGAGAGGACACGTCCAGGACGAGGCTGACGTTCATCAGAGAAGCTGCTCGGAGGGGCCCCGGGCAGGAAGGAGCTGGTCCAGAGGGGCTTCAGGACACCCCCCATTCAGAGACTGAAGGGAAGAGGGGCTGCTTCAAGAGCATCTGGGCCCCAAAGAACTGTATCTCCTCTCCTCAGCCCACGACTTGGGAACCAGGGTGATGACAGGCCCCAGCTGGGGTTTCTGAGGGTCGCTGTGCCCTGAGGTTCAGCTTGTGAGCTGGGTGGAAAGAAGTCATGAGTGGGGTTGTGATGAACAGACAGACACACATGTCACTACTCCGGGAGAGAGGCCTGGCAGCTGTAGGTGGGGGGAGGGGTCACTGCAGGGCAGGACCCTCCCACGCCACACCCAGAGGCTGCAGTCTGGGGGACCCCACCCAAGCCTGTTTCTCCCTGGGACCCTCCTTCATGGGCCCAGATCCCCAGTGGAGGAGAAACCACCTTGTGGGGTTTCCGGTTTTCCAGATCAGGCCCCCCACCTCTGAGTGTGACAACATGGCCCCTGCCCTGGGGTCCTCAGTTTCCCCCCAGGTCCCCTCAGTCCTTCTGCTGCTGCTGGGTCAGGTGCCCTGGGATAGGACTGAGGAGGGAGTCCGATGTGGGAAAAACACATGCTAGGGAGGAAGGGAGGTTTTAGAATCTAGATGTTAATACCTTAATTGTGGGCATTGGTAAACTGCTTTGGAACTGGCAAAATCCTTCAAAACATGTATTATCTAATCCTCAAGTAATGCACGGGGGCAGAAACCATCCCATTTTACAGCCAAAGAAACTGAGGCCTGGTGATTCCTCTGAGATCAGAGGTCGGGGGCTCTTTCTGCCCCCCTCTGTGATGAGGTGGCCAGGACGGAGCGCAGCCTGGGGGGCGGGGGCAGCGGGAGGCCTGAGGGCTTCAGATCATCTGGTTGGGGACGAGTACCTGGTGGAGATGGAATCAGCCCAGAGATGGCACAGCCATTGTCCAGTTGCTGAGCTCATCTGGGTGGGAGCAGTGAGGGTTCTGTCCATCTGTCCTGATTCCAGGCATCCACTCCCCACCTTCCCAACACCCTCCTCCCTTCCACTCCTTAAAATGATACCTAACAACAAACAGGCCACGAGAAGCTTCTGTGGGTCTCCCTGCACCCACCCAGGCTCTGCTTGGTCCAGGCAGGGGGTCACCAGTCTTCAGCTCAAGGGTCTCAGGATCATCTCCATCTCCCTGGCTTCAAACTCAACTGCCCACCCACAGTCCAAAGAGAAGTGGGAGCGGGTCTCTGCGTTTCAACCCCAGCAATGTTACAAGGGTTGGGCACTTACTGGGTGCCAGGCCTAGCCAAGCCCCTCACCTACTCAAACCACCCTGTGAGTCAGGGGCTGTTATCCCCACTAAACAGAGGGAGAAAGGGAGCGCAGAGAGGGTACAAGGCCTGCCCCAGGGCACCTAGCGGTGGCGTGGCTTGATGAGAGCCCAGGCTGGCCTCTCTTACTCTCTACCGTGTTTAACCTGCAGCAGGAGTTCTTTGCCCCTCCTGGCCCCACTGCTCCCTCCAATACCCTCCCTAAAGAAATTCCTGTTTCCCTAGTTTGTGGACAAAGAGCATGCAGAGACAAAGCTCGATGTAGAAGTTGGCCCCTACAAACCAGGGGTGTCAGGGAGCCGGCTCCTGAGCCCAGCCCAGCCTCCAGGTGTCCCAGCCCTGTCGCTGTTTCATGCCAGAGCATTGCCTCCTATCTCTACCTCGTACAGCCCGCCGATATCTGCAGATCCAGCTGCTCGGGCCCAAGACAGGCCTGCACCATGCAATTTTTCACAGCTCTACTTGTGTTGGAAACAGGAATGAGATCATCATTTGGAGAGAACTCCGGAGACCACCTTCAGCCCCAGACTGCCACCCATTCCACTGCCCCTCCAAGGGAGTCCTGGAATGGATGCCTGCTGCCCAGCCTCATTGCTCACTGGGCCAAGGCAGGTGGGGACAGAAGCAGGGGTGGGGCTATATGCTCAGTGTACTGAGAGGAGAGTAAGGCAGGCACCCAGCTAGGGTGGGGGGCAACGTGGAGGTGGGCCCACAGGAGCTCCTGCCACTCGCCTTCATTACTGGGGTAGTTGGGGCGGGAGCAGATGATGGTTCAGTCCCTTCTCGGTGTCTGTACCATCTCTAGAACCTGCATCTAGGACAGCACCAGGCCTGGAAGTGAGGGCAGTGAGTGGGCCAGATAAGCTCCCCAGCAGCCACACTGGGCTAAGGCCTGCTATGTGAAGTCAGCTGTCCTTGCTGCCCAAGTGGGTAAAGATAAATGCTC
Organism: Spilogale gracilis; assembly: GCA_004023965.1. NCBI lineage: Eukaryota > Metazoa > Chordata > Mammalia > Carnivora > Mephitidae > Spilogale > Spilogale gracilis. The sequence goes on from PITA01001331.1 coordinate 8,633, forward strand.
CAGGTGTCCCGCTAGGTCCCCAAACAGAAGGCGGAGACATTGCCCCTGGCCTGCCCGGGACAGTGAGGCTGAGAGCCCAGGCCGTAGCTAAGAGGATCATAGGGAGGGAGCAGAAGCTGCAGACAGCATGAGGTCCTCCAGGAAAGGCATGGAATCTGAGGGGGGGGGTCAGGCTGCAGAGTCTTGGAGCAGAAACCCAGCTTCAGCCACTTGCCACTTGTGTGATGGTGCCTTCCAAGGCATTGTGCAAACTCCCCCTGCAAACAGAAGAAGAGCAGCTCCAGGGCCTTCGGGGTGGGGAAGAGGAGGGGGGCCAGAGGTGGGAGGATCTGGGGAAGCAGCGATTAGATAGACACCCAAAGCCCTTCAGTGAACCAGGTCCCAGGAAGAGCCTCAGAGGGAATAAGCTTAAAGAGAATTCTTTGAGCCAGGACCCCAGGTACCCAACAGTCCTCAGGGAGGAAGGGCGGCAGCTGGCTCTTTCGTGGGAGCCTGTGTTCTGAACCCCAAATAGGGGCATAGAGTGGTCTAGTTCCAGAACTTTTTCATCCCCCTAATGGAAAGCCCATTCCCGTTACGCTGTCACTCCCCATTCCACCTTCCTAGCCCCTGAGCACCGCGAACCTGCTTTCTGTCTCTGTAGCTTTCCCTATTCTGGATATTTCATAAAAGTACAACGATATAGTGTCTGTCCTTTGCTGTCTGGTTTCTTTCACTCAGCACAATCTTTTCAACATTCACCCACATCACAGCAGGTGTCAGAACTCCGTTCCTTTTTACGGCTGAATGATATTCTGTTGTGTAGAGAGACCTGCCATCCATCCATTCATCTGCTGAAGGCATTTAGGTTCTTTCCACCTATTCTGTGTTATTGTGAATGGAGCCGCTATGAACTTTCACATACAAGTTTTTTTGAACCCCTGTTTTTGATTCTTTTGTTATGTACCCTGGGGGGGAATTGCTGGGTCATATGGTACGCCTCACTTACAGAGGACCCAGCAAATGGCTTTCTGTGGGCTGCTGCCCCATTCCATATTCCCGCCAGCAAGGCAGGGGAGTTCTGATTTCCCCACATCTTCACCAGAACTTGTTACTGCCTGTGTTTTTATATTTACTAATTTATTTATTTTTACTGCCTGTGTTTTTAACCACAGTCACCTCGATGGGTGTGCTGGTCGGTTTTTCAGAGACTCAAGACTCCCTGCACCTGGAGTGAGGGTCTAAGCCGAACACCAGCGGGGGCCCAGACAGAGTTTGATTATTACAGCGCTCGGGGAGGGGTTGGCTGGCCACCCCGCCGTGCTCAGATCTAGGCGCCGGAATGCAGAGAGGTCTTGCTCTCCTAACCGCCCCTGACCATCACGCCAATCCTTCCCTGCAATGGGAGCCCACGGAAGGAGCAGCTGGCAGCCTTCCCCAGTCCTCTATACTCACGGGTCTGCTGGCTCTGTTCCCTAATGTATTTCTGACAGTTACCTTGTCATTGCAATTTACGGTTTATAATTGAATTAAATGTTATAGCCGTGGATGAAACAGAACTGCACAAACAAGGAGAAATGTTGTCTCTTCTGAAAACTCAGATGAAAGACACAATCTGAGTCATACAAACAATCAGGTGTCAACTCAAGTGGGGGCGAGACAAACAGAAATACCTGGGTGGGAAGAGATTGGCAGAGTCCCCGTGGATCTAGTCGGCAACCACTTTGCAAGGTCCTTGAAGCTTGCCCTCCACCCCACAAAGAACCCAAAGCTGGGTGTTGGGGATGGTGTCTCATCAGGGGACTGGGACCTCCGGGGTACAGACCTATAATCAAAGCAGATGCCTAAAGGAGATCAGTGACTGGATGCTCCATGAAAGTGAAAATACAATGTGTTTTGTAGGTTGAATTGTGTTCCCTAAAACAATACATTGGAGTTCTAAGCCCCAGGACCTGTAAATGTGACGTTATTTGAAAATGGGATCTTTGCAGATGTGATCATGTTAAGATGAAGTCAGTGAATGGGCCCAGTGCGGTACAAGGGAGAAGACGCTGGGACGGCAGAGGCAGAGATGTGACCGAAGTGGCTGTAGTCAAGGGACACCAGGATTGTCAGCCACCACCCAAATGAGGAAGGGGTGAGAAAGGACATGGGGAAAGGTCCTACCCAGAATCTTGGAGGGAGCCTGACCCCATCAACACCTTGATTCGGACTTTGTGTCAGTCAGCATGGGCTGGATAACAAATAGACCAGGGGCTTAAACAACAAGTACGGTGTGGCACAGTTCTGAGAGATTGGGAAGTGTGAGATCAAGGTGCTGGTGGAGTGCATTCCTCATGAGAGCTCCCTTCCTGGTTTGCAGACAGAAGCCACCAGGCTGGATCCCCACGAGGAGGAGAGGGACGTCACCTCTCCTGTGTCTCTTATAAGGAAACTAGCTCCATTCCGGAGGGCTCCACCCTCATGACACCATTACCTTCCAAAGATCTCACCCCCAAATACCATGTGTAAACTACAGAGGTGACATTTCAATGAGTCCGGTCTTCAACCGATTTTTTTCAACACACCCATGTGCTAGCCAGTCCCACTCATCTGGGACAAGTGGGCCAGCCAGAGTCCAGTGGGCACCCCCTGCAGAGCAAGTTTCCATCTTGTCCAACAGCCTGAGTTTCCATCTTGTCTGTACCACTCACAGGTCACCTTGGAAAAGTCTTGGGCCTCCATCCCTTCTACTGAAAACAGAGTCACTCACACACACATCTCTCACATGTTTTCTGAGTATCATTCGCTATTCCAGAATCTGAGAGCAGCAGAGAGATAGACAAGGTGTCTGACCTCACGGAACTCAGCCAGTAAGACACAGAACTAGGAGACACATGAGCAAACGCCTGAGTTGTGATCGTGAATGCTAAGAAGGGGGCCTGTTTGCTCCTGGCCATGGTGGTGGAGGAAACACTGGGGTGCAGACCTGAAGGAGGAGAACAAGCATTGGGTGAGGCCTCCGGGCAGGGGGCAGAGCTGCATGGCCAGGAAGACTGCTATAATCAAAGGGTCAGCAGCTCCCCGGACAGGGTGAGGCCTAAGGGGGGGTCTGTGTGGGAGCTGGATCTGAGGGCTGGGGCTCAGGCCTGTGGAGTGCGCTTCTCTGAGCTCAGGTTTACTCATCCGTGAGGTGGGCGTGTTCAGGTAAAGTAAAGCTGCTGTAACAAAGAGATCCACAATGAGCCAAGGGCTTAAGGAAGATAACATATCCAAGAGTCCGTGGTGTGCTTCCCATACCACCACCCCATGCAGACCTACAGGGTCCTGCTTCCTTTCCTTCCTCTCTTTCCATCCCTTAGGACAATGCCCTCCTTATCATAGTCAATGGCCTTCCCATGACTGGCTTATGAGATGGGAAGAGACAGATGAGGGGCCTCATGATCTCTGTCCAGGCTCCTGAGGGGCTCCCATCATTTCTGCTCAATTCCATTGGCAAGAACTTGACCGTATGGCTGTTCCTAACTCCACAGGAAGCTCGAAATGAAATTTTGGTCAGGTGTCACTACAAAGGAGCATGGATTTTTGGAAGACACCTCCCTGCAAGGACACAATGAGTACAGATCATGTGGCATTTAGTAAGTGCTCAGTAAAAGTTTGCAAGGTCAGTGAGGTCAGGGTTCCCAGGGCCTCATAAACCCTCTGGTCCAACGTTCTCATTTCTTGGTGGCTGAAGAAACACGTGCAGAAAGGAGAGGGCTCTGCTCAGTTGCCCCGTCTGTAAGGGCCAAAGTTAGTTCAGAATTCATGTCTGGGATCCTTTGTGTGTGTGTGTGTGTTTGTGTGTGTGTATGTGTCCTCTCACCTCAGATTTTGAATTACCTGCTTGGGGCCCACCAGGAGCTGAGCAAAGAGTGGGAACCCACGGGACCTCTCTACAGGGGGCAGGGCTGGGGGAAGGGCACCAGAGAAGGACTCTGGGCTCCGAAGTAGTGCCCTGGGCCCGGGCCGCACCGCTTTGTGACCAGGTAGGTGTGGCTCCAGTTTCCCAGACAGGAGGCCAGGCGGCTCTATGACAGAGGGCCACACCCGGCCCCCTGGGAGCAGCTGCACATGGGGACTGAGTGGCAGGCAGCTGAGGAGGATGGCGTTCCTGGGCAGCTTCCTCCTCCTCTTCACCAGCACCGTGGCCCGGGGGGAGTATGGCGTGGTCCACGTGGAGGCAGAGAACTGGAGCAAGGACTACTGTGTCCTGTACCGCTCTGACTACGTCACCCTGCCCCAGGACCTCCACCATGCCCCACTCCTGCCCCTGCATGATGGCACCATGGCCCCCTGGTGCCCAGGCCAGGACTCCCCCCACCAGGCTCTGCCCAGCTCCCCCCGCCAGCGGCCCCTCCACCACACCACCGCCATGGTAATGAGGGGCAACTGCAGCTTCTACGCTAAGGGCTGGCTGGCTCAGGGCCAAGGTGCCCACGGGCTGCTCATCGTGAGCCGGGTCAGCAGCCAGCAGTGTGCAGACACCAGCCCGGCACCCCAGGACCCCCAGCAGCCCCTGCCGGGCCTCACCATCCCCGTGGCCGTGCTCCGCTACACCGACATGCTCGACATCCTCAGCCACACCCAGGGCAGCGCCACGGTCCGCGTGGCCCTCTATGCTCCCCCAGAGCCCATCGTTGACTACAACATGGTGGTCATCTTCATTCTGGCCGTGGGCACTGTGGCTGCCGGCGGCTACTGGGCGGGCCTAACCGAGGCGGACCAGCTGCAGCAGCGCCGGGCCCGAGGAGGAGGGGGGCCTGGCGGGCAGCACCAGCAGGGAGCACTGGCGGCCCCGGGGGGCCGGGAGGAAGAAGACGAGGACACGCCCGTGGACTTCACACCGGCCATGACAGGGGCCGTGGTCACCATGTCCTGCTCCATCATGCTGCTGCTCTACTTCTTCTATGACTGCTTCGTCTATGTCATGATTGCCATCTTTGGGCTGGGTGCGGGCACCGGCCTCTACAGCTGCCTGGCGCCCCTGGTGCGCCGCCTGCCCCTACAGCGATCCCAGTGGCCGGGGGCCGGCCAGCAGGCCTGTGTGCAGCTGCCCCTGCTGCTGCTGGCCGGCCTGTGCGCCGTGGTGACCGCCCTCTGGGTGGCCCACCGCAACGAGGACCGCTGGGCCTGGCTCCTGCAGGACACGCTGGGGGTGGCCTACTGCCTTTTCGTCCTGCGGCGGGTGCGGCTGCCCACACTCAAGAACTGTGCCTCTTTCCTACTGGCCCTTCTGGCCTTCGACGTCTTCTTCGTCTTTGCCACGCCCCTCCTCACCAGGACCGGGGAGAGCATCATGGTGGAAGTAGCCTCGGGCCCCACAGATTCCTTGAGCCATGAGAGGCTCCCCATGGTGCTCAAAGTACCCCGGCTGAGCTTCTCAGCCTTGACGCTGTGCGACCAGCCCTTCTCCATCCTGGGCTTCGGGGACATCGTGGTGCCTGGCTTCCTGGTGGCCTACTGTCACCGCTTCGATGTGCAAATCCGCTCACGGCAGGTCTACTTCATGGCCTGCACCGCAGCCTACGCCGCGGGCCTGCTGGTCACCTTTGTCGCCATGGTCCTCATGCAGATGGGCCAGCCCGCCCTGCTCTACCTGGTGTCCAGCACCCTGCTCACCAGCCTGGCCGTGGCCACCTGCCGCCAAGAGCTCACCCTCTTCTGGACAGGCCAGGGCAGAGCCAAGACACCCGCCCAGCCCACGTCGGGACTCTGTGGTGCCCCTTCCTTTGGCTCGGAGAAGAAACAGGAGGATGCCACAGATGTCTACAGGGCCAGCAAGTTGGAGGGGACCACCAGCCACCCGGTGGGGGACTTGGACGGCAACCTTGAGGAGGACACGGCCGAGACTGCCACCGTATCTGAGGATGAAGCCACTGGTCCAGATGGCCACAGTGACCCCTCCGAGGGCTGGAGCGATGCCAACCTGGACCCTGATGAACTGCCTCTTGCCTCCCCTGGGGCCTCGGAGGAGCTGACGCCACCGGTGCCCACGGCCACGCTGAGACTGATGATGCCACTGTTGCCACCACCCTCCGAGCCGGGCCCTGCCCATGCCCACGCCCATGATGCTGGCCTGCCCTGGACTGGACTCCACAGGAGGAAGGGCTTGAAGGTAAAGAAGAGCATGTCGACCCAGGCTTCCTTGTGAACTGGAACCCTGAGACACCTGCCCCCAGGAGGGCTGACAGCGCAGCCACACGTGGTCGAAAGAAGTAGGGGCATTAAAGATATTCCATATCTACCCAGCAGAGCTTCATTGTCTGTTGTGCCTGGAAGAAAGCAGCGACCACAGCATAGATCCGTGCAGGACCCAGAAGGTTCTGAGGCCCCAGCTGGGCAGGGTAGTTTAACAGGCCTAGAGAGGGCACGGGACAGGCACGAAGTTACTCAGCAAGGTCAAGAATTGCGCCCAGGACTTACTAGACAGTGACTTCCCCCCTCCCCCCCTGCCCACCCCCAACGCCAGAGCCCCAGCTCCTTGGCCTGACCGAAAGTTCCCATTCCTGGAGCTCATTCTGCGGTCCATCGGAACCACTACCATTCTTTGATCACACCATGCCCTCCTCTCTCTCTTTGGACATGCTAGTCCCTCTGGCTGGGATGCCCTTCCCATTTCAGACAGAAATACCCCAACCCAGGTTCACTCAAACATTCCTAGCCATGCTTCAGGCGCCAGCTCCCGTCCGCCCCTCCCTCCAAGCCCCCCTGCTTGAGGCATCCTGGACAGCAGCACACACGGAGGGGGCTCCTGTTCTCACCCACCGGTGGCATCCACAGACACTGAGTATGTGCCTGCTGTGTGCACCACCCCATGGCGGCCACAGAAGGAGGCTGCTCTCTAGCTAGGGAAGCATGGGGAGTTGAGAACAGACCAGAAACAACCTGAGAATCATCTGAAAGCAGGGAGGGAGAGGTCGGAACCTGAGTGGAAGAATTTAGACGATCGGGGCTCTAGTTCACACACTCCCTTCACTGATTCTGGACATGGACCATAGTCTCATCTTTAAAATGGGACTCATAATACTGTGTCTACTGGAGGCAGGGGCACAGACAAGATGACCTCTTGAGGACCCCATGGTTTTTTAGGCTGGACGGTGTGGTCATATGTTGCTTAACAAAGGAAATGAACTCTGAGGTCAGGGAAGGTCTCCTGGAGGAAGCTTTGCTGGAGGCGAGAGACTCATCCCCACAGAGGCCGCGTGGTACAGTGGGTGGGCTCGCGAGCCAGCTGCGCACCGGAAACCGCAGCTCTATCGCTGACTGTACAGCGTGTCGCTGAGCCAGTGGGCTAACCTCTCGGGGCCACGGTTTACTCACCTCTAAAAAGGAATAAAGATAAAAACCCACTTATCATACGGTTTGGGGAGGTTGGAATGAGTTGGCTGATTGACGCAATGATTTATGAATTAATTGTGTTTCTGTCACTCGCCCACATCCAACTCCCACAAGGCCTCTGAGGCCCCGCCCCCGACTCCTCCTCCAAACTCCTCCACGCCCAGCATCCCTGCGCCTACCTCCTCCACGCAGAGTGCACACTAGACCACTCCCCACTGCATCCTCCCCCCACAGCGTTCCCCTGCCTGGAACTTTCTCCTCCTCCCACCCCCACCATTCAGTCTGGCTGGCTCCTCCTTCCATCTCACATGCCTCCTCCTCAGGGAGGCCTTCCTTGATGACCTTTTCTAAAGTAGACCTCAGCCCCGTTCACACTGCCCTACACCTGCTCTCTGGTTTTCTCATTGCTCCACTCCAGGGTCAGCTCCCCGAGAGCAGGGGCCGCACTGTCTTAAGCACCTGTGAGGTTCCAGAGCCCAGAACAGGGCTGGGTGCAGTTGGTGCTTGATCTATGTTTTGTTGGAGGAATGACTGAATGAAGCATTAATCCAGCTTGGACTCTGGAGGAAACGGAGATGCCATGAAGAAGGCCTCACTGCCCACCCACCCTCCTGGGTTCCCGCTGGGCCTTGGTCAGTGCAGAGATGGGACCCTGAGGGGCTGGCTGGGTCCTGGGCGTGGGGAGTAAGGGGGCCAGTGCAGGGGGGCTGGTAATGTGCATCTCGGAGAAATCCCCCTCACTGGCCCCTTCCGCAAAGGGCACCTGCCAGCCCCAGGCCAGGCCAGGGCAGCGTGTGGAACCCAGGCCAAGGCTCCGAGCAGCGGGGTTGGGAGCCCCTCCCACCGGAGCCGGCAGCCATCTGGCCTGGACAGAGGGCCCTCTGCAGGCCCTGGCTCATCCTCAGCCCCGGTGGCCTCCCCACTGCTGGCCTGCGTCACTGGGCCTGCCAGGGGTGGGCTCCACCCTTCCACCAGACCCGAGGGAGGAGGGCTTTCAGCCCCCTCACCCCCAGACTAGGGGACAGAGGATGTTCTCTCTCCCAGGAATTTGCAGTCGGAGTTGCTCTCTGGGGTGGGAACTATGCCTGCCTTCTAGAAGAGGATTCTTAAGGGGAGAGAAGTGGAAGGGTGAGTGCGACTGTCCTCCCTGCTCCAGCCAGCAGATGCAAACATTCAGAGAGCACGCTATCTCTAAAATGGGGATAACCAAATCAGTAAGGGGCTTAGCCTGGGCTCCAGGAACCTCGGAGGGCTTCCGCTGCTGTTCTCTGGCGTCCCAGGGCCCACCTCCCCTGACCCGGGAGCCAGTGTCCCCTTTCAGCTGCGGGTTCTGCCTCACTTTGCCACCTCCCTTCCCAGGGACCGGGTTGTATCCAGGTGGCTGGACTGAGCTGCCCCCTGTCAGGGGAGCCCAGAGCCTGCAGCCCTCACCTGCATGCCAGAAGGACCGGGACACTGTGTGTGTGCACATATATGAACATGCATGTGGACGTGTGTATGCATCCAGACGGGGCTCCCAGGTACACGGTCACGCACACACATGTACCTCCATGCCTGGCACACACACGTGTGTGTATTCATACCCGAGCACATGTCCCTGTACTAGACACTTGTACACACCTGTGCACACCTGCACACACACACACACACACACACACACACATGCACACACACGCACACCCGGCTTCTGACTTATTGCCGCTGTTCCCTTCAGACTCAGCTCTGCCCCACCAGGCCTGCCTTGGGCCTGAGGGCGTGGGGGTGCTGATGCCTGGACCTCCCACCCCACAGGGCAGGGCGGCCCTTTCAGGGCAGACAAGGAGTTGCAATGCTCAGACCTCCCTTCGAGAAAGGCATTTGGTGCACAGCTCCCTCTGGGGTCCCCTCAGCTAACATGCCCAGGTGGCTTTTCAGGAAGATGGGGGACACGGAGGGCCAGCGAATGGCCAAGCAAGATGGCAGCACCAGAGCCCAGGCATCTGCACCCAACACAGCAATCCTCGAATAGGCACTCTTTGCCCCCAAGCCCCACTGTGTTTGCCCAGAAGGCAGCAGGCCTGCATCCCGCCCCTGCCTGCTTCCTCTACTTCCTTTGCCTTCTTGACTCCATCTTAACTGCTTCCAGGGGAGCTCGACCCATGATAGGTGAAGCCTAAGACGGAGACAGGGCAGAAACAAGCCTTCTGAGGCCACATGTAGGGCTCCAGTTGGCCAAGCCCTGGCTCTGGGGCTGTGCTTTGCTCAGGCTACCCAGCATTTCTCTGCATAGCCTCATTTAATCCCAGCGAGAACCTCTTAAAGTGAATAGTGACAGCCTTGAGGTTTCTTTGAGTGAATAAAGAGTTTGATGCCGGAGCTTCTAGGATTCCCTAGAGATTGAGAACCAGCAAGGACCCATGAGATGCACTAAAGCACAGCCGAGGAAAGGAAAGCCCAAAGAGGGTCAGGACCTACAGAAGGTCACACAGCAATAGGATAGCAGAAGTAGAACACGACTCTGGTTTTCTGCCTTCCAGTGCAATGCTGGGATGAGCTCCAAGTCTCAACCCCCTCCCCTCCACACATCCTGGTCTGCAAAGCATCCTCTTCCAGGAAAACTCTGGGTCTACTCAGTCCTTTACCCTGTACCCTCCACCCCAGTACAGCTCTCCCTTCTCACTGAGGAGTAGCTGTGTGTGTGTGGCTTGATAAGGAAGGTCCGTGATTCAGTGTTAAGCCTCTCCTCAACTAGCTCAGGAGACACAGCTGGACTCCGAGGCCCTGAGACCTCAAAGCTCAGTATTGCTACTCACTTGCCCTGTGACAACACCAAGCAAGCAATGCCACCCCTCTGCTTCCACATCCTTGGCTGTAAGATGATCGGCTGGCTCACCTTGTAGGTTTGTTGTCAGGATTAAAGGAGGTGAGGTATGCATATAAACAGCTAACGCTGGCCAAGCACAAGCAACAGGCTAGATAGACACGTCACCTCTTCACATGACACCCGGGGTTTAGAGCAGGAGCTTCCCGGACAGCACTTATCTCGCGCCCAAATGCCATCTTTCCCAAATCAGCTTACACTTGCTCAGGCTTGAACTCCTAAAGGGGGGCTCATCCTCTTCCTTTGGTCCCCCTCACCATGCCCAGTGGGATACAGTGGATGACTAGATGAACAGGAACACCACCCAGCCAGCCAGGAAGAGGGGTCCCTCTACAGTTGGATGGACCCAGGAAAGGTTCTGCACTTTTTTCTTGCAACCCTGAATTTTGAGCGCTTTTGTGCTGCCACCTGCTGGTCAGTAAGAGAAGAGCAGGCGAGCTCACACCCTAAGGGCCAGGAAGTGGCGTTTGTTCCCTCAGGGAACTTTGGGATTATTACAGTTAGGGATTATATTAAAAATATATATAATAACTCACCCATCAGCAGAGTTCTGAAGCCCCTGATTGCTCAGAGTTAATCCTTTATAAGCTTGTTGTGAGAAGGCGGAGGAGAAGAGTGTGAGAGTATTTTGATATTTTATGAAATGAAATAGTCCCCACACAGCATCACTGAATGTCCTTAATGCTTGAAGATGGTCCCTGCTCTGCCGCATACCCCACCTCACAGAATCCAGCCACCACGAAGAAGCGTTTGTGGATCGTTGCTGGGAGACTGAACTCTCCATATGGTCTTGTTCTTGTTTTTGGATGCCCACAGACGCCCCTCCCAGAGACACCTCACTGGTTATTTGTTATGTTTGGGAACAAATCCCTGCCCACCACTGGTCCACTTTCTGAATGCTTAGTTTTATCTTTAGTTTCACCCACTCTCCTGTAGAGCTCCATGAGGCATGTAAGTCAGAGTCCAGGTCTCACACCTCCCTCCTAAGTCCCCCTGGGATCATGAGACATGGTCTCAGAGAGACCCCAGGAAACGACGCTGAAAAGGGAAATGAGGCTGATGCTGGGAGATCCTTGGGCTGCCAGAACACTGAGGCGTTGTTCTGAGAAATGCCTTTCCTGGCTTCCCCCAGCCTCTTAAGCACTTGAATGTTAGAGAAGACAGATGGAGAGAGCCGCGTGTGGAATCTGAATGAGAGTGTTGGCGGAGCCTTCCAGAACACTCCAGAACTGAGGACAGAGAGGGAAAGCAGCCTGCCCAAGGTCACACAGCAAGTCAGTTACAAAGCCAAGACAACCAGGAACCTGGAAACTAACCCAAGAATCCTTCGTAAACAGGAGACCCTTTATGGAAAGCAAATTCTTTTTTTTTTTTTTTAAGATTTTATTTATTTGACAGAGAGAAACACAGCCAGAGAGGGAACACAAGCAGGGGGAGTGAGAGAGGGAGAAGCAGGCTTCCCGCCAAGCAGGGAGCCCGATGTGGGACTCGATCCCAGGTCTCCAGGATCATGACCTGAGCCAAAGGCAGTCGCTTAACCAACTGAGCCACCCAGGCACCCTGGAAAGCAAATTCTTGCCTTTCAGAGATTGCTTCCTGAGGTGCACGTCCCCCACATACCTGGTCTTCCTAAAGCAGGAGGCACGTGGGTCCAGAGAGAAAAGAACTTCTTTGTGCAAAATTCCCCCCCCACACCCATACCCCAGCCTGGGCAAAGCCTCACCAGTGCCTGTGGTTCTGATCCAGACAGGGAAATGAACTCGGGCAGGAGGGGCATCCCTCCCGAGAATCCTTGCCCATCATAGCCCACGGTGTCCTCCAGGCCATTCATCCACTTGCACAATACTGTAAGCCAAGGGTGGGGCTGATGTCCACCCACCTTGCTTAATGCTTAAAACTGACTGTGGTCAATTGAATAATGTCCCCCCCAATGACATCCGTATCCTAATCCCTGGAACCTGTGAATGTTCCTCTATATGAAGGGGAAAGAAAGGACTTGACAAATGAGATTAAGCTATGTACCTGAGGATGGGAAGATTATCCTGTATTATGTGAGCAGGCCCTAAATGTAATCACAGGAGTCCTTATAAGGGGGAAACGGAGAAGTGTTAAGCATGCAGAAGTGGAGCAGGCAATGGGATGGAAGAAGCAGAGGTCCCAAGCATGTAGCCACAAGACAGAGGAACACCCGCAACCCGCAGCTGGAAAGAAGCAAAGAACGAATTCTCCTCTGGAGCCTCCAGAAGGAGCACTGGCCTGCTGAGCCCTGACTTCAGCTGGGTGATGACTGGCTTTCGGAACTGTAATGGAATAAATATCTGGTGTTTAAGCCACCGACTCTGTGGTTAATTTGTTATAGCAGCCACGGGGAATTCAGACCCGGGTCAACAAACATCCACAGCACAGAGTCCTATGCCCCCAGCACTGTGCTTGAGAACTGCACATTTTTCAGAACAGATGAGAAAAAGGAACAGCAAAACAGAAAAAAAACCTAGTCTGTGTATTTCTCTCCACAGGGGACAGCCAGGCACAGGGGAGTCAGTGAAGGAGAGGCCAGGATCGGGGTGTCAGGGACAATGGTGGTGAGGTTATTCTCTGTTCAAGCTCCAAGGATTTGTTTTTACTATTATAATATTTTACTTTGGAGGAAAAAAGTAGAAAGAACAAAAAAGTAGGGGGAAACACACAATTACTGTTAAAATTTTGTCTATTTCCATCCAGTCATTTTCTTTTCCTTTCAGAGGTTTGTGTGTGCTTCATTTACATATTGGTATTTTACTATAAATATTCTGTATAACCTTTGAACCTATCCTTTGGGTGGACCATGTAGTATTCTAGAGCAGATATAATCTCCATAGATTTTACATCCTTTTACAGATGTTAATCTGTTTTGTAGAGCACCATGAAGAATGTTTTTGGCTGTAAATTACTTTATCTATTTTAGAAGATGTCTACATGGTAGATCTAGTCATTTTATTTCTGGGAAACTAAGGATACAAAAATATTTGAGCGTTGTAATTCATTTTGCTGAATTATTTCCCAAATCACGTTTGTGACAAGTCATCTTCTGTGTATGTTGCAAAATGTGGAAGTGACCAGTTCACCACACCGTGTCCAGGATCCTTGCTAATTTGACATCATGACAAAGAGCATCTCTTTGAATTTGCCTATCTCTGATTAATTGTGAGGTTGTATTTTTATTTCACTATTGCAGTTTATTGACAAAATACTCTCCATTCCAGGGCCTAGCACAAAGTTCAACCAGTTACCATTTCCAATTGGTTCTGCACTACGGAAAATATCTGGCTTCCATTTCCTCATTCCTACATTTACAGACTTATTTGAAGATGTTGTCTCTCACATGGACCATTAGGATCTTTTATACAGAAAAGAGCATAGTTGTTCTTGATCATGTCGCTCCAGCTGAAAGACCTCAGATGCCTCCCTACTGCCTATCAAACCAACCCTAGCTCTTCAGCTGGGTGTTGAAAGCCGTTGACAGCCAGTTTTCTCTGCCAGGAAACTTGGCCTCCTACCAGCCCCCAGCCACTCCCTGTGTGCGGTTCCCCATACGTGCTTATCCTTACTCCATGCCTCTGCTCCATGGTTCCACTCATTTGGAATGTGCTTCTTCCACCTTCCCCTGATTCCTTTGTACGTGGTATCCACTGAGATTCAGTCCACACTCCCAGGCATCCCTGTGTGGGGCCCTGTCCAAGGTCCTGGAGATGAGCAGTCCCTGATATACTTCCTGACTCAGAGGGTTTCACTATCAGAAGCCAGTGGAAGAGGGCGCAGATAACATTCTGATCAATTAGGAGCCTTTTGGCTTCAAGGAATAAGAACCCATTCAAAGTATCTCAAGAAAAAAAAAGAGCTTATTGGAAGGATATGAGATTTCTCAGAACACAAGGCCAAGAGCCCAATTGGGGCTTGTGGGAATTATAAGTTAGAAAGCTGTCAGAAAGCAAAGCTGCCCTCTCTGCCTCTCAGGGCTGCATGGTTTCTGGGTATCCTCTTCCTCCTCCCCTCCCTGAAACAGTTGCCTCTGAACATTCATTTTGCTCTTGGTCCATTATGGCACTGGCCCCAATTCTGTATCATGGTCTCTTGGCCCAGGGATCATCACCAATGGGCAATGGTCTCTATACAGTGAGAGAATTACTCTATTGGGTCAGGCTCCTACACTTGGCTCTCAGTGAGCCCATGTGCCCTTGACTCAGACGTCTACCTTTGGTTTAATCAGCTGTGGCTAGAGATGAAGGGCAGGGAGAGCAGAGTCACATAGTATAAAGAGTTGTCAAAATCTGAATTTTAACAAGCCCCTCAGGCTGTTCATGTGTTTATGGAAGTTTCAGGAGCAGTGCCATAGAGCAGCAGTTCTCTGAGCGACCTCTTATCCATCACCTGGGAGCTCATCAGAAAAGCAAACTCTGAGTTTCTTCCCCAGGGCCTGAAGGGGGTCTAGGAAGGATCTGGGTGCTTCATTCTAAGCAAGTTCCACCCCCTGCCCTCTGTTTTCCATATAAAAATTCCTATGTTCTTTCCACGATGAAGATCCCATGTCTTGCTCTCCACCTGTCACCTGTGGAACCTGCCACAGAGCTGCTCCATATAAATGTAACATGTTGGCTCTGTTTACGCTGGTCAGCGGCATGTCCTCTCTCTCTGTGGCCCTCATTTTCTCACTCAGGTAGCAACAGGACCAATGGCTTCTGTTGTCCCTTCAAGGATTACTGGTTTTAGCACCCTGCTTGGTACCCACCTGTGTGGGTACCTGTGGTTGTTGCCACAAACATCACAAACTAAGTAGCTTAAAACAATGGAAGTTTATTTTCTCACAGTCTGGAAGCTAGAGGTCTGGAAATCAGGTATCGATATGGCTGTGCTCCCTGAAGCCTCAAGGGAGAAAACCTCCTTCCCTCTTCTAGCTTCTGCTGGTTCAAGGCATTCCTTGGGTTTGCAGTCACTTAGTTCTAGTCTCTGCCTCCATCCTCATGTGACATCTCCTCTTCTCTGTGTGCCTCGTAGCTCCCTCTGCCTTCTTCATATGAGCACACTGGTCATTAGATTTAAGGACCACCTGGATCTTCCAGGATGATTTTAACTTGAGGACCTTAACTAATTACCTCCACAAGGATCCCTTTTCCAAATAAGGTCACATTCCCAGGTTCCTGGTAGACATATATTTGGGTGGCCATCCCTCAAAACACTATACCACCCACCCTGCCAAATATTTGGAGCCAGACTAGGGACAAATGGTGTCCCTGTCCCATCTCCATCTTTGTCTGCAGTAACCACGAAGGACAAGATTTATGGTTGGTCCCATGTTCGAGCCAAAGTGAAAAGAATATCAAAGAAACAAGGCACAAACCCTCTTCTCAAGGTACTAATGGTTGGGTAGGAACAGAACAACCGAGAGGGAGACCACCTTTGCACCCCCGCCCAAGGCAGGGCCACCCCAGCCACCATCTTCTGCCAATTTCTGGAGTTCCCACTGGAGGATGAGAAAGAGTACCCTGAGAGGAAGGTGGAGCATCCTGGCTGTTCTGGGAATTGCGGGTCCCCAAGAACTCCCTCCTGAAGCTTCCGTTCTGCCAATATAGGACATTTTACGATTGCCAGGATGGCAATTAAGGAGGGGACAACTAGCCAAATGGTACATTCTTAGGTCTCAGCAGCCGGCGTTCTGTGTAGTCTGTCTTGGGGCCAAGGAAGATAAGACTTTCTGGAAAGTGAGCTGATGTCCAGAAAAGGCCCATCCCAGATGGCTGCTAATTCATTAGCTCAATAATGATGAATGAAATGAATGAGCTAGTCTGGCCCCACTGTTCTTCTCTGAGGGATGCTGATGAGAACATGATCTCCCAGCGGGGGACCACTAAGCCTGGACCAAAGAAGAAAAGAAGGGAGAGTTGGAAGAACTGAGGACAGGGTATTCTAGGTGGAAATAGGGAATCAGGTCAAATTCGGGTTCTCGTCCCAGCTTGGCCACTAATTAGCTGTGTGAGCTTGTTAGTGTTCTTAAATATAGAACCTTGACACATCATTAGAAAAGGATAAACCATCCAAGAGGATAAAAATGGGTAAGGAATTTGAACAGGCATTTTTAAGAACAGATGGTCAAAATATGTACAAGAAAATGTTCAATCTCTCTAGTAATTAGGGAAACAAAACTGAAAATGACCAAAACACAAGTGGGAAAATCAGTGACATCTGAGTAAAGTCTGAAGTTTCATTAATAGAACTGTACCCATGTTAATGTCTTCATTTTGATCACTGTGTTATGGTTACGTAAGATGCTAATATTTAGAAGCTGGACGAAGGCTCTGAGAACCCCATATTGTCACAACTCTTCTTTAAGCCTAAACTCTTTGCACTATAGAAAGGTAAACAAGAACTATAGACCAACCATGAGAGAAAATAACAAAGAGATATGACTGTCTACTCAACAGAGTGACAAGAATGGCCAAGATTAGACAGATCCATTGCCAGAGTGTAGCGCTGAGATATGGGCTGTGTTAAGTGGGCTTTGGTGGGGGTGTGATTTGGTGCCATCTTTTTGGAGAGCACTCTGGCAGTACGGATCACAATGTCATTGTCTGTACCCCTTGGCCCCGGGAAATCCAGATCTGGGTATTTGCTCTACCAAAATCTTTCTACTTGGATTCAAAAAGAAATGTTTAAGGGTGTTGGCCATAGCCCTACTTGTAAGAACCAGGAGCCACTTAAACACCCAAGTGGAGAAAAGTCACCCCCCCCAGGGCAGGTGAAACCATACAGTACACCTAGCCAGGAAATACTGTACAGCAGGTAAAAAGGATATCATACATCCAATGAACAAAAATGAAAAGGTTCCAAATAAAATGAAAGTATAATCTCATCAATGCAAAGGAAAAGCACAAATGAAGCCATACATTCCTAAATGCAAGTATACAAGTGTATACACCACTCCAAAGATATACCTCTCAACTGGAGAGGGCAGTGGACCAGAATGGGGGCAGGCAGGGTGGGTAGGGTGGTGTCAAAGGGGAATTTTCCTTTTTCTATATTTTTTGCATTTTTAACAATAAGGCTTTCGTGTATTGTGCAGTTTTTAGGGTAATTTTTTTTAAAGATTTTATTTATTTGACAGAGAGAAATATAGCCAGAGAGGGAACACAAGCAGGGGGAGGGAGAGAGGGAGAAGCAGGCTTCCTGCCAAGCAGGGAGCCCGACGTGGGACTCGATCCCGGGTCTCCAAGATCATGACCTGAGCCGAAGGCAGTCGCTTAACCAACTGAGCCACCCAGGTGCCCCTTTAGGGTAATTTTTTAAACAGGTGTTAATCTTCTCTGACCTGCATCGTCCTCATTTTTAGAATAAAGGAGTTAGTAGTACAATGTCATACATCAATTTTATCTCAATTTTAAAAAATTAAATTGAACAATTGATTTAATTTAATAAAGGAGCTGGGTCAGGGCTCCACTGTGGCAGCTTCCAGCTCTGAATGTCTTTAACTGGGAACTGAGACTGGGAACACTTTCCCCCCCGACCCTGCCCCCACCCCCTTTTCTCTAGTCCTCACACTTTCTAGCTTATTCCTGACTTAAGGCCTTTGCACTTGGCCCCTACCTCCAGCTGGCATGCTCTGACTGTCCCAGGTCTTCATGTAGCTGGCTGCTTCTTGTCATTTAGAGCTCAACGTAATGGTCATCTCCTTGGGGAGGGGCCTCCCTGACCCCCAAGGTAACAGTGGAGGAGGAGGGAAAGGCAAGGCCAGATCATAGAGGCCTGGGAGACCAAGGGAGAGAGTCCGGATCTCAGCCTCAGGTTGGTGGGAAGTCAGGAGGGATTTAATGTTGGGAGAAGGGTGGGTATGAGGGGAGGTGAAGGGAAAGGGGAGGGGTGACACGAGGCTGCCTCCACACTTCATCAAGCCCAAGGTCAGTCTGATCCGAAGGTGGGCAGAACATAGGACATAAAGTAGAACCTGCTGTGAAGCAATTAGAGGTCATCTCAAGGTAAACAGAGCTGGAAGAGGAGGGAAATGTCAGAGTGAATCTGTTTCAAGTGAGTTTGCTGTTAAAGTACGTTTAGACTCTAGTACAGTGTTTTTCCATCTCCTGGGTAGTATTGTCCCTCCCAAATTCACTTAAGATAAGGTAACCTATTTTGACTCCTTTGCAGATCTGATTCTCAAAAATGTCTCTCAACACAAGGGTACATCTTCTCTTTTTCTCTTTTTGCCACTCTCCCTCTTCCCCTGACCACTGTTTTCCACCCATCTTCTTTTCCCCAAACTTCCTCAAGTTTGGCCAGGTCTCTTTCCTCCTCCCCATTATCTTTCTTTCCTCACTCGCTGAGACCCGCCAGCCCTCCATAAATCCTCTTCACAGCGGGATTTGGTTGCTGGGCCTGCCTGCCCTTTCCGAGTGGTCGCTGGGCTGAACACACCTTTGTTGCTTTGGCTCCAAGCATTTCCAAGGCCATCTTCCTCAGGCTGAACACGCAGAAAAGCTTCCAAGACTCCCTCCCTCTTCCTTCTATTCCACAAGCCCAGCCTCATGAATTACCTGCAATTCATCTGGGTGGAGAGAGGAGGTTGTGGGTTCAGCTGCCGAGAGGGCAAAGAAAGATCCAGGCAGGGACCCAGGCCCCATCAGGCCTTTGTCCCTCTTGTTCATGCTTCTTTCAGAGTCACTTTGTCCATAGGGCTAGAACCCTGGAGGGGGTGCTCCCCCTATTCCAACTAGAAAGAATCCAGGGGTTAGCCCAGCTTGGATCATGTGCCCACTTGCATGACCAGAGAGGTGGGCATCGTCATAGGAGCCCCATCAGAACCACATGGTTCAAATGGACAAAAGGGATTGTTCTCCTAAAGAGGGCCTCCATGTCCTAGGAAAGAGGAAAGAGTCCTAGGCAGACAAAACAGGGGGTGTCCACATTCCCCCATGTTCAGCCCATGGCCTGACCTTCCTGTCTATGAAGGCTGGTTCCTTAGCAGGCAGGAAGACCTTCGGCGACCTGGCCAGGACTTCCGGTTGTTCGTGCTTGACCTTCATGGCTGACTGCTGCTGTCCCCGTGCCCTGAGGGCACCGACTTGTTACTCCATCAGCCCCCAGCTCGAAGCATTTCCCTCCAAGGCCTCTTGGATGCTGTCAGATCTGGTTGTTCTCAGAAGCCAGCCTATCTGGAAGAAAGTTATTTTAGATTTTAAAATGTCAGATTTGGAAGGTCAATTGTCTCAGAAAATGCATCCTTTATATACAAAGCCGGGGTCCCTCCTTCCCACCAGGACACCACTTTTCAAGGAATTACATTTGCTTTAGAGCTAAGAGACCCCTGGAGGTCTTCTACTCTGGCCCCTTCATTTGACAAATGAGGAAACAAGTGCAGAGAAGTCAAGCATCTAGCCATAGCAGCTAGTTAGGAGCACTGGGAATTAGGAACTCTAAAATTCCTTAAAACTCCGAAGAAAAAACCCCAAAAAACAAACCTTGAATCAACACTCAGGATTTCCACCTGATATTTGTGCATTGTTTCAGAAAACAATTGTGGTAATGAAAGTTACCCTTTGGCTTAAGATTTAAGCCATAGATTTTTTTTTTTAACTAGATGAATATTGGATCTAATTTTTCTCTTTAGTGCATTCATCTACACAATGCTTTATCTTTACCTGCCTTTGATCTTCGGTGGGCAGTGAATCTTAGCTTTATACTCCACTGCCCTTGACTCAGGCCTTCAGGGACCTCAGGGCACGGAGGGAATGAGGACAGAAGAATTCTTCATAAAAGAGTTGCTTCAGTCATTGGCCGTTCTTTCTGGTCGATCTAGTTTGGGTCTTCACATGGGTCTTCCTTAAAGAGGCATACCACTCTGCACTTTTAATGTGGTACGATTTTTCTTCTTTAGTCCGTTCATAATTTCGATTCCATATCCCAAACAGAAAGTCATTGGCCTGGCTTGCAAGAGAAAGCAGTTATTGTGGATGAACAAGGGAAGCACGTGGGCCCTGAGATGCTATTGTTGCCCACAAAAGCCCCTCTATGACTTCGTGAGAGTCGCTCCCCCACATCACACAGCACAAGAAGGGCACTCACTGTGCTCACGCTCTGTTTAACCGTCCAGAATTTGTAAACAACCGAAACGTAACACAAACAAGTTGTTTTTGTTTTGTTTTGTTTTTAGCCTGCTTGTGTTCGTAACTCAATAAAATATTTGTTAATTAACTTCACATGCTTTTTTTCTTTTTTTAACCCCCGATTATGTCTGCATTTGAATGGACTCCACTGGCTGCTTTGAAGTGGATGGTTTCTCTGAACACAGGCTGATTTCTGTGTGTGTGCCTTGTAACCGTCAGGATTGGCTAGCCTGTGGTGCAGTAACAAACAATACCCAAGCATCAATGGCTTAACAACAGTTTGTTTTCTGCTCGTGTTACATGGTCCGTGAGGATCAGGAGGGAGTTTATTTTTTTTATTTTTTATTCTTTTTAAAGATTTTATTTATTTGACAGAGAGAAAACCAGTCAGAGAGGGAACACAAGCAGGGGGAGTGAGAGAGGGAGAAGCAGGCCTCCCGCCGAGCAGGGAGCCCCATGTGGGACTCGATTCCGGGTCTCCGGGATCATGACCTGAGCGGAAGGCAGTCGTTTAACCAACTGAGCCCCCCAGGCGCCCCCAGGAGGGAGTTGGAGTTTATTACAATCACTCAGGGACCTGGACTGAAAGAGGCTTCCTCTCTCTCTCTCTCTTTTTTTTTTAAGATTTATTTATTTATGTAGTTGCCAGAGAGAGAGCACAAGCAGGGGAAGTGGAGGCCGAGGGAGAAGCAGGCCTCCCTCTGAGCAGGGAGCCCGGCGTGGGGCTCAGTCCATGACCGGTAGCCGAAGGCAGATGCTTCACCGACTGAGCCACGTGGGTGCCCTGCAAGTGGCTGCATCTTGACGCGTCCTTCCACACTCACCTCAACAGATGACAATTCGCTGGAGGGATTTTCACAAGCCAGTTTATGCTCCAGCCTAGAGGTGACACCTGTCACCTCCCTTTACAACTCATTGGTCTGAAGTCTCCCTTTGACCCCATGACCCACCAGGGGGCCAGGAGATCCACTGCCTGTGTGTTCATCAGCAGAGGTGAGGCCACACAGTCCTTAGCACATGTGCACACACACACACACACACTGTTCATAAGAATCCCATCTTTAGGGCACCTGGGTGGCTCAGTGGGTGAAAGCCTCTGCTTTCGGCTCAGGTCATGATCTCAGGGTCCTGGGATCGAGGCCCGCGTCGGGCTCTCTGCTCAGCAGGGAGTCTGCTTTCTCCTCTCTCTGCCTGCCTCTCTGCCTACTTGTGATCTCTCTCTCTGTGTCAAATAAATAAATAAAATCTTAAAAAAAAAAAAAAGAATCCCATCTTTATAATGGGTCCAGATAAAAACCTCTCTGAGCACAGCCCAGTGCCAAATCAACTGATCAAAGATTTAAGTATAATGACGAGCCAGGCCTGGGTGGAACTGAGGAATAAGGATTGGGTTTTTGGACAACCAAAGTCATAGAAATTTTTCTCCTAATTTTATGATATATGAGTTATATCTCAACACACACACACACACATACACAGACACAGACACACACACACACACACACACACACACAGCTCGCCTGCTCCTCCCTGGAGTCAGGGGTGGGGGAGGGGAAGTGGGGGAGGCACTGCTGACATCTAGGGGCACTGCTACATACCCATGGCGCTCCAGACAGGCCTCACAATAAACACTTACCTGGTCCAAAATCATGCCGTGGTCAAGAACCCTACATTACGGTAGTGCAATGTTCACACTCCATAAACAAAACCAAAAATAAATCCCTAAACCAAAACCAAGCAAAAAGCCTTCCTTGAGCTCCAGCCCTCCAGCCCTGCACACTGGCTTCGCTGGGATTTGTACCGCTAGGGGGGAAGGCACACACTGGCGACCATGAGAAGGGCTGCAGCTGGGCCCTGCCCCCAGTGGGGACAAGATCCCGCTTCATACAAGGCTTTACAAGTAGCCCTTGACTTTCCCAATACCAGTAGCCCTCCCTCCGCAGCAGTGACTGTGCAGAATGTCTCCAGACAGCGTCACATGTCCCTGAGGACAGACTTTCCTGCAGGAGAGAACCCTGATCCCATACAATGTCCAGGTTCATGGACAACACGTTTCAGTTCTGCTGCCGGGGAATCCTGAACTGGGAACTGTAAGACCTGCCTTTAAATCCAGCTCTACCTTTATATCACTCAGTGGCTTCCTTCTTGGGGCCTCAGTTTTCCCATCTGTAAAACGAGAGGCTCAAACAAGGTACTTCCTAAAGTGGGTTCAGAATTTCTATCTAAGGGTCCAGGGCTCGGGTTCTGGAATTTTTCACTCTAACCTTGTTCCAGTCATAGCCTCACTCTCTCCCCAAAACAACAGGGGAGTGAGGATTTCAGCTGCACAGCAACACTGTCCAGATGACACGGAGGGGGTTGCTGAGGGGAGCAGCGGCTGGAAGGCCGGTGGAGAAAGAGGAAGATGGGGGAAAGGCACCGAAATGCACCAAAAAGGCATTTCCCAGGCTGACCCTGTGCCTCCCCACTGAGACATCACCGGTGGCCTAAGACACAGAAGAAATGGACAGGGGCAGATAAAGGATTTTTGGAGGAGAGGTTAAGAGGATAAATAGCATGCATTGTACACAGAGAAAAGAACAAGGCAAGCAAAAGTAGGAAGGAAGCACGCGCACACGTGTGTGTGTGCGCGCGCGCGCGTTGCATTACAGCTCTGCTGTATCTTTACCAATAGTAAGAGAAATTGAACAATTTCGATTCAGCTTGAATCTGCCTTTAAGTTTTTTTTTAAAAAGTCACGATCACAGGCTTATTAGATTTGCTGAACCCTTACTGGCCTCTTGATTCTTGTTCAGCTATAATCAAGACGGAGTGGGAGGAGGAAAGGGAGAAATGCCCCCTGTTCCTTGGCCTCTGAACTTCCTCCCAGTCCCTCTCAGAATCCAATAAAGCTTGACAGTGAAACTTGAAAGGGAGTGAGGCGTATTTAATAAAGGACTATTCAGTCTGAATGATGATTCGGGATTTTTTGAAAGCTGAAAAAGACAGGCCAGATGGGCTTTTCCACTCTAGATTCCCTATAAAGGGTGCATACCTATCTTACTTTTCAGTTAGGTTTGTGCTTGTTTGGGTCCCCGTCTCCCAGCCACATCAACACTTTTCTAGATTGCTAATAGACTGAGCTCCCAAGCTATCCTATATCCACAGTTGGCACCTGTTGCTTAGAAATAATTCATCCAATTGTTCTTTCATCCATCCCATCTGTCAGCCCCTCGTCAGCTCTTTCTGAAACACCAGCTGTGGCAAGAGCTGTGTTATGGGCTGAGGGTACAGAAGCGACTAGAATACAGCCCTGGCCTCCCAGAGCACCACTCTCAGATAGGCACAGGTGTGTACAGGAGTGAGCACACCCCCCGAGGGGTAAATGGGAAACTAGGGTCACACCTAGCCCTAAAAGGGAGGCCTCCGGGGGAGCTAAGTCCTGAAGGACAACTAAGAGTTGTTTGGGCAGAGATGAGAGAATGATCCAGGCATGCCTTATGAAAGGCATAAACACGAGAGAAAGTGGGGTGATTCACTGAATCATAGAGAGTGTGTTGTAATCAGACAGTAATGTTCAGATAGAAGATGGTCAGGCCGGCCCTGGATGGCCTCCCCACGTCCACTGCGGTCTTGGCCTCTGTTAGCAGACTTTGGTTCCCGTTATTCATGGAGCAGCGTTCTGCAGTCGGCATGCATACTGAACTAGCGGACGCTGAGCCACGGCTCCTAGGGGAAATACAGGCCAGCATTCCCACTACCTTCTCATCCACTGGATAATATGTACTTGTTTTTTCATGTTTCTGTTTTAAAACACCTTATTTAATGCATATCATAGCCTCATTCATGTTGAGCTCATGGCCAACAGCACTGCAGCTCAGACCGGACAACGGCGACCTAATGCACATATTTTCTCGGGGATGCTCATCGTAGCCTCCGTGTGCTTACAAACATGGGCCACACTTCAGGGCAATGTTTGGGGCCATATTAAACAACAAAGTCACCAACAAGAAACACAAAAATGCCAAAAAGCATGGCAGGAAACAAACTATGAAAAGGATACTTGTTTGCAGTGTGAGAGCAGAAACAAGAAGGCAGAAGGTTGCCTTGTCTGACCTCAGCTGGGAACGTGCCCATTTGGACTGATCGCGGTTTGTGCCACTCCGCACACGTCCGTGAAGAACCGCAGAAGTGCCACACGTATTGATTTGAAGGTTACACATCCATCTCGGAGAGTAGGCAAACTGACAAATACGGAACCATGAATAAGATGGATTGTCTGTATTTCAAAAACATAAATACAAGCCTCACAGTTCTTGAAACTGCCAACGACCACTAGACACAACAGAATATTTTGATTCTCTTCATTTTGATTTTTTCCTGTAATGCAGGAGAAAAGTACGAGAGCATTTAGGGCTCCAGATCTGAGAATTCATGCGAGACCACATTACAGTAAAGCAGTGTTTAGAAGGGACCATCCTGTACCACTCCAGAAGGGCAGCCTGTTAGAGGGTGACTCACAGTTCATTCTCTGATGCCAGGGAAACCAGACGACTTAACTAGCATCATCATTCCCGACCTGCCTCAGAACCCCAGAGGGCTTCTCTATTATGTCAGTTGTCAGCAACCTATTCGTGTGTGAAGGAGCATCAGGAAATCACAGCCTGCCGCTGGCTGGTAGAAATGTGACAGGCTCGGCCCAGCCATGTGCTTCGATAACAGTCTGGGAAGCCTTGGTGCTTCAGAATTTTTTGGAACAGAGTGATAAATAACTTCCCAGGGTCACTTCCTTGGCAATTATTTATTTGAAATGCTAGATGTCGGACTAATCGGTTTTATTTACTATTTTAAATTATGCAGCGGAGGGCACACCTGGGGGGTTCTGAAGCATCTGGCTTCAGCTCAGGTCATGATTGCAGGGTCCTGGGACTGAGTCCCATGTCAGGCTCCCTGCTCAGCGGGGAGCCTGTTTCTCCCTGTCCCACTTTCTCTGCTTCTGTTCTCTCTCTTGCTGTGTCTCTGTTCAATACATCAAATTTTTTAAATAAAAATAAATAAAACTGTATTTTTACAGGGCACCTGGGTGGCTCAGTCAGTTAAGCATCTGCCTTCAGCTCAGGTCATGATCCTGGGTCCTGGGGGCTCCCGCTCAGCGGGGAGCCTGCCTCTCCCTCCCCCACTCCCCCTTGCTTGTGCTCTCACTCCCTGTCAAATAAATAAATAAATAAATAAATAAATTTATTTATCAGTCTAACCTCTTAGCTGACACACTGACTTTATCAAGGGATTCTCTTTACCATTGAAGAATGTACTTTATTACTTAGAATTTGTTCTTTAAAGAATGTATGCTACCAACTATCTAGGTGATTTTTTTAAGTGTAATTTTGTTTTAAGTGTAAATTTGTAGTTTCGTTACAATCCACGAACCTACACTGACACATTATTACAACCCAAGCTCCAGTTTAGCTCAAGGTTCACTCTTGGTGCTGTCCATTCTATGGGTTTGGACAAATATGCAATGACGCCTATCCACCATTATAATATCATACAGAATCGTTCGCCACCCTAAAAATCCTCTGCGCTCTACCTCTTCCCCGCCAATCCCTGACAACGACTGACCTTTTTACTGTCTCATAGTTTGGCCTTTTCTAGAATGGCATATAGTTGGAATCAGATTGTATGTAGCCTTTTCAGATTGGCTAAACCTGAATGTGTAAGATCAATATCAGTTAATAAGACATTTGCAAATTGCCCTACAGTGAGTAGCTTGAGGTCTTGGTCATAGGTGTCTTCCCAGCAGAGAGGAGGCACTTAAATGTTTGTTGAATGCATGAACAGATGGGTCTCCAATTAAAAAAAGAAAGAAAGTAAGAAAAAAGCAGATTCTCCAATTAAAAAAAAAATCAGAACACTAATAATAGGGACACTTGGTTGGCTCGTTAAGCATCTGCCTTCAGCTCAGGTCATGATCCCAGAGTCCCGAGATCCCTGCATCAGGCTCCCTGCTCAATAGGGAGCCTGCTTCTCCCTCTTTCACTCCCCCTGCTTGTGTTCCCTCTCTAGCTCTGTTTCTCTCTGTCAAATAAATAAATAAAATCTTAAAAAAAAAAAAAAGAGGGTGCTTGGGTGGCTCAGTGGGTTAAAGCCTCTGCCTTCGGCTCAGGTCATGATCTGGGGGTCCTGGGATCCAGGCATCGGGCTCTCTGCTCAGCAGGGAGCCTGTTTCCTCCTCTCTCTCTCTGTCTCTGCCTGCCTCTCTGCCTACTTGTGATCTTTCTCTCTGTCGAATAAATAAATAAAATATTTTAAAAAAAAGAACACTAATAACAGTAAGTGTTAGTACTTACAACTTAGTACTACCTGGGAAAAGAAAGGATGATGATTACTCATTCTGAATAAAGAACAGCTTATAAAAAATAAAGTACAAATGTCAGACTGCCTCTCTCTCCCCTCCCCCACTCCCCATAGATGATAGATGGATAGACAGATAAATAGATAGATAATGAGCTTTGATTCAGATCTTAAAATTCTGATTATAACCTTCATAGAGTGGGATCTCCCATCTGATGGCATGGTTTAAGTGCAAGGAATTTCTGCTCAGCTTTTTCAAGTCTTGTGTTTGGGCTCCCCTCTGCGAACTCCCCAAATTACCTGACACTCCCCTAGGCTAAGCTATCCAGGGTGTCTGAGCAAAGCCAAACATAAGAAGAGAATGACCTCACGGATCCGTTATGTGTTGTCCCTATTTCTAGCCCCAGAATCATCTTTGCTTTTTTGACAATAGAGCTGACTGCTAAATTATGTGTAACCTAAACCCTCGTCTGCCCTTCATCCTGCTTCCTGCTGGAACCCAGGGAACCTAGACCAGGAGCCATGGTCTCCACAGGGCAATGGAGGGAAGGAGAGGTGATAGAGGTGTTCAGGAAATAAAAAAGCAGGTAGGAAAACCCGAGTCTAAACAATGATTAGTGAGAGAGAATTCCAGAACAATTAAAACATGGTTCTGCCTTACTAACTAAGGGGTTTATAATTTGCATGTAAATAAAACCTGCATTTTCAACTGCAACAGGGGAACTGACATTTAGGGAAATCTCGTGATGGTTCCTTCTGTACTGTGATGCATTTGTAAATATTCACTTTCTAATTTGGCTGCATTTTATACATATATATATGTATTGCATTATATATATATATTTCCATTATATATAAATACATATTTTTAAATAATGTATTTATTTATTTTAGAGAAAGGGAGCAAGAGTGAGTAGGAGGAAGGGGCAGAGGGAGGAGAGAAAGAATCTGAAGCAGACTCCACGCTGGGGGCAGAGCCCGATGTGGACTCCCATCTCTCAACCCTGAGATGATGACCTGAGCCAAAATCAAGAGCCAGCTCTTTAACTGACTGAGCCCAGGCGCCCCTAGCTGTATTTGATATTTTCCTGTGTCGTCTTTGAGAGGGGACTGTGGGTGTCTCATCAAAACACCCTGACTAGCATTAGGCAGGACAAACACATTTGAGGCTAAGTATACCATGAATCTGGCTAAGTATACCATGAATCTGGCTAAGAATACCATGAATCTGGCTAAGTATACCATGAATCTGGCTAAGAATACCATGAATCTGGCTACATATACCATGAATCTGGGCTTTCGACTTTATGTTGAAAATAAAGGAGTATTGGTACTGAAGACTGTCGTATATCTCAAGAGCAAATGTCTTGTTTTGAAAACATGTTCAGGAATCTATTTCAAAGAGAAAGAATGGGTTGCTTATTCAGAGGAATTACCAAGTGAGATGGCTTCCTAGCATTACTGTGGCTATTCCTTGACATCCCTTCCTGCCCCTGGAGCTGGTATTTATCTGGCCACAAGGCTCTCTCCAATAAAGACTACCTTTCCCAGCCTTGTTGGCAGCTCTGCGAGGCCACTCATATATCCTGGTCAACAGGATGTAAACAAGAATGTTAACAAGAATGTCATATATGACTTCTAGGAAATATCCTTAAAGGACAGGGATGCTCCCTTTTTTATCTCTTTTTTCTTTCTGGGAATGTGATGCCTAGAGTTCAAGCAGCAATTCTGGACTCTCAAGGAATGAAGGGGTTCAGGAGAGTGCCCCCTCTCCCCCGAATGTGCCCCTTTGGCATGTGGATTATTTTGAGCTGGAGGCTTGAGACACTACAGGCTTCAGGGAAACTTTTTAGTCTCCCTTAACTACACAGAGAAATCTAAGTTGGGGGTCTTGCCAGCAGAAATAAATTTTATCTGAGTGACCCACCTGTATGGCAGGGCAAACATCTAATTTCCAAACATCTGCTCTTCTCATCACCCTGTGAAGTGTATTCCATTCCTCCAAAATCCCAGACCCCTACTCACTTCTCCTTGGTCCAGAATGAACTACCAGCTAGAAGAACCTTTGAGGGAACAGGAATTCTTGCTTCCCAATAGGAGCATGATAAGGATGGTAGAGAAAACAAACAGATGGACATGAGCTCCAAAAAGGTCTTGGAGCTTCTAAATCAGCCTTCAACTCCTCCTCTGGGCTCCTATGTAAGAGAGTAACATAATTTTCTCTTGTTTAAACCTCCGCTGTGTTGCACTTTTCACTCAGAGCTGAATCGAAGACTAACTGATCGAGTTATAAAGGAAATGTTCATTTAATCTCATTGTATATTTTATTTAATTCAATTAAATGAACCTATTAAACCCATCACTACCTAGAAAAAGAAGATGGAGGTTCTTAACTTGAGGGTCTATGAACTTAAAAGGGAAAAAAAAATTTATCTTTATATTTACAACCTTTCCTGGAATTTAACATTTCAGTACTAAATGTAGTACTAACAGTACTTGTGACTTTGTCATTAATATTTTCATATCAGAGCTTATGTGTGACAGATATCTCAAAGTATCACTTATATTTACCCCCATTTGAAATTAGGAAAGTCATTAAACTCAGTGCTAGTTCATGCACAGGCAGGCTGGGCTCTCGGGGAAGCATATTCTGAGACAGAGTTTAGCATGTGAGATATTTAGATACTGCCCTTTTTGGGATCAGTACCTGTGGAAGGGAGAGAAAGGAAGCAGGATTGTGCAAAGGGGGAAGTCGAGCTTCCATACAGGCCCAACAACAACTTCGGGGGACCTCATGGGAATCTCTGAACCAAAATGGACCATTAGAGTCGCCCCATGTTGAATATTCATTCCTCTGCCTGGATTAGCCATAAATGTGGGGTACCCCAGGAAGGATGTGGCCTTGGAGGAGCCATCTCTCTGCAGCTTATCCCTGGAAGGTGGGACAGCTAAAGCCATCGACTGACAGCACATCCATAGCTGGGACAACAGGTCCTTCCAGAGAGCTGACCTGGTGGCAGTACATTGTCTCCATGTCCATCCCAGTTCACCCTTTGTGCTATTCAGACCCATTTCTCCATATATATCCAGGGAGCAGTTTTTCCAGTATTCCAATGGTCATTTCTTCTTGGAAGAAACTTAGGAAAGTTAGTTCTGTTGATTCTCAACCCCCACAGCTGTAACAGGTGTTGAAGCCACAATTGATACTCACCATCCCCTTACTCCAATATCCATCTTAGATCCTCCTCATCCTCAGCTAGCATCTCTGCTGGTCTTGGCCCTTACTTGAAGGCATGACCCAGGCAATCTTCCCTGAGGGGTCTGTGCCCTGGTCACCATCATTATATGGTAAGCAGAATCATGCCCCCACCAAAGATGTCCATATCCTGGAACCTGTGAATGTGTTATTTCATATGGCAGATGGACTTTGATGGTTAAATTAAGAATCTTGTGATGGGGGGTGCCTGGGTGGCTCAGTTGGTTGAGCGACTGCCTTCTGCTCAGGGCATGATCCGGGAGACCCGGGATTGAGCCCCACATCGGGCTTCCTGCTTGGCGGGAAGCCTGCTTCTCCCTCTCTCACTCCCCCTGCTTGTGTTCCCTCTCTCGCTGTGTTTCTCTCTGTCAAATAAAAAAAAAATCTTTAAAAAAAAAAAGAATCTTGTGATGGGAAGATTGTCCTGGATTATCTGGGTGGGCCCAGTGTTATCATAAGGATTATAAGCAAAAGAGGGAGGGAGGGGCATCAGAGTTAGACAAGGAGAGGAGAACTATGGGAATGATGACTACATGGGGTCTACAGACCCAATGGACTCACTATCAGCCAGACCCTGGCCAGAACTCCATTCATTACCTGGTCTTCACATGCCTACACTCTAATGAGGACCCTCAGGTCTCTGGGTATCAATGTCAATTCAGACCCTGAGTCCCACTGTCATCAAAATATTTGGGCATTCCTCTTTCCCCAGAATATGTTTCCAATAGTGCTACAGAGTCCTTTTGAATGGAAATGCAGCTTTCTTTTCAATCAGTTGGTTCTGGATCTGGGAACTGGCTCAGGTCTGAGAACTGGGAAGGGGAGCATGACTTCTTATTGGGCAGGCTGACTCAGCTTTCTGATCATTTGTCCTTGATCTCTTCTGATGTTGCAAGCTGCCTATCTTCTTCTTCTTCTTTCTGGCTGCCCATCTCTTTTACCCCCATGGGAATCTGTGTTCCACTACCAGATTTCCTAACTCTTTATAGGTCAATCCCATTGGCTGCCACTTCAACCTCACCAGTCAGTATGATAAATGCATCCATTCATCCATCCAACTTCTGATAGTTCAATTATGACTCTTTGGTTTAGTGAAAACACTTAAGAGACTCCAGAAAGTATACTCATCTAAAGTGTTAATAAGTAAGTAAAGGATATAATGTAGCAGGATTAAGAAGTAAAGGATAAGTAAAAGATATAATGTAGCAGGATTAAGAAATGACCAGTATATATCAGAGATGCCTAAAGCATCCAGGCTCAGCTTCTCATCAGCCACATAGGATGTACTTCATCTTAGGATCATAATCCACCAGGATATGCACAAGATGTCTTGATTTCAAGGACGCTACAGTCTCATCAGAAGGTGGGTCTTTAATATGCTTCTGGTCCCATAGCCCAAACCAGCCTGCATGATTGTGTTCATAATGGAAACTGAGATTACATAACAGAAAACAGGTACAAATATTCATTCTGTACATTTTGTATAAATTATGGCAAGTTGGTACAGACCATCCCTAATATTTTGCAGACTCAGCACAGAACTACATTAATCACTAGTTTGTAAATTCTACTTTGGATGGGTCAAGGACAGGCACCACTTTGTTAGGGTCCCCTTGAAATTAAGCTCAGTGTTGCAACAAATCAGGGAAGATGAACCCTATACCTACATAAATGATTAAAGGACCACATCTGGCCTCTATTGGTTTGTGTCCTATCATCATCATTGTTTTCATTTGGCCTAATTCTGTACGAGCCTCTTCTATGCAGACTTGGCCTATAGAGGAGAGTCTCTTCTCAGCCTACTGATGCTGATGTCCCTCTTACCAACACATTCCTTATGGCCTTGATACAGTTGTCTTCTGTGCTTCCCTGTGGAACTTTATTATCTGGTGGGGCTCTGAACTTCACACCAAGTATCTACTCCAGCAGGCCTGCTGTCTTTAACCTTTGAATGCCTTCCTCCACTGGCCACCATGCAATTCTGGCATTTCTATGCCATTTAGTGTGGTCTTTATCTTTTTCATGCTTCTAAGGAGTGCAGACCATCTCCAGGAGTCTTTGCTTAGATATCAAATTCCTGTCTCCCTTAATCAAGCACCCTTAGAATCTAGTTCTGCACGTACCCCCCAGGTTCTCAAGGATACATGCTGGTTGGATCTGTGGCTCCTTTGAGGTGCCGTCCTTTTTCTCCCTTCTCTCTCTCAAGTCATTTCCCTGGCTGAGTTATGTCACTGATCCACTTACTCCTGGTTATGTTTAGTGGCCTAGAGAGGATGGCGGGGGGAAGGATGGGGAACGGAGTCCATGTTGACTTGAAGGAAGATGACTTTGCATTTTCTTCAAGCAAGAGGGAGGGGGCTCTCCCGCAGGTTCAGAGAGTTCAAAGGAATCTGGGAATCTGGGATTTTCGAGGGCATCACTAAATGTCCATTTTATATGTCAGAGCCCATCCTTTCCCGACAAAGATTCTGATCCAGGCACAGCAGGACGTGGTGAGCAGTTTAAGCATCTTTGGAGCATGGTTACTCAATTGAATTTAGTAACAAGTCACCCAATTATGTTATTCTTAGTTACTATTCCCCACGCCCCACCCCATATTCCCCAAACACCTAATATCTCACACCAGCTAGTGCATTCCCCTTCACCAGCATCCTATCCCAATTTACAGTCTTAACTGGACCCACCTCATGCCAGGAGCTATCTCGGTTCCACCTCCCACTAGTGACGGACCCTCTCCGAGGTTCATGTAGCAGACTTTCCAGCTCCCAAACTGCATCTTATCATCTGCTTTCTTAGAGCACTCCTGACACCAGTTATCCTGGGTCGAGTTGTCCAAGAACCAGAGCTGAGGATACAAATGTGTTCTAGGACATGCAGTCAACATCTGAGGAAGTAGAAAAAGGAAGTGGGACCGAGAAGAGGAAGAAGATGAGTTACGATCCAGCCCAACAGCAGCCTTGTCCCCTGGGGAGATCTGAAATGAAAAAGTTTAAAGATCCTCTGATAAAAATGTATACAATGATGCCTCCTCTCTCCAGAACTTAATTTGAAATTTGGCTATCATCATTCTCTAGTTATCGAGTACCCACCTCAAGATCTGCTGACACTGGAGTGCCTGAATGGCTCAGTCAGTTGAGCATCTGCCTTCAGCTCAGGTCATGATCCCAGGGGATCGAGTCTCACATCAGGCTCCCTGCTCAGCAGGGAATCTGCTTTTGCCTTTCCCTCTGTCCCTTCCCCTACTTGTGCTCTCTCACGTGCTCTCTCTCTCAAATAAATAAATAAAATCTTAAAATAAAAAGATATCTGCTGACATAGTAACATATGCGAGAATCTTGTGATAGAAAAGTTCAGGTTCTTTTCTCAAGAGTCTTTTTCACCCTCTATGTGAATCAAGGTGTGTATGGTGGAGAGTGTTACTTTCTACCCAAATCTTTCTCTTCTTCTTGGGTACACAATTCTCCCACATTTGTTGGGGTCCTTGAAGCTGGGGTGGCCTTGTGATTAAATTCTAACAGTGGAATGTGATTAGATGCCATGCCCAGCCACTAAGAGTGCCAATGTGCTTCTTCCATTTGCTCTTTCTCCTTCTGCTAGCTCGACCCAGTATGAGATGACCCAGCCTCAATCAAGCAAACAACCAGAAGGCTCTAAGGAGTGGTAGAGCCACAAGATGAAAGGTGCAGGAAGCCACCACCTAGAACACTGCCCCCTAGGCTGTGAAGGGAGTTGTGCTAGTACATTTGTTTATTATAACAGTTTAACTTACCTTTTAAAAAAAATAGATTTTATTTATTAATTTGAGAGAGAGAGAACATGAACAGAAGGGAGGGGCACAGGGAGAGGAAGAAGCAGGCTCCCTACTGAGCAGTGAGCCTGATGTGGGACTTGATCCCAGGACCCCAAGATCATGACCTGAGCTGAAGGCAGATGCTTAACCCACTGAGCCACCCACGTGCCCCAACAGTTTAGCTCACCTGGACCGAAATCATATATGAACACATTTGGTAGCAGAGTGCCCAAATTCCATGGGTTCCAATTCCACCTGGGACACTATTACATAAAGAAACTGAAGTCCAGAGAAGTTAATGAATTTATCTAAAGACTCACAAGATGGTTAAGATTAGGATCCAAGTCTTCTGAAACCTAATACAGCTCTCTTTCCCTATGCCATTCCACCTTCTATAGTTCCGCAATGTGGGCATGGCTTGCTGAATGTGGCCATGAGATTTCTATTTCAGTAGGAGGGGAGAGCAGGGATAAAGGGAGGAGATGCATTTCCTTGGCCTCAATTAGTGAGCCATTAGCTACCCACGGTGATCATCTAGAGTGAATTCCTAACTCCACATCATATGCAGTTAAATGACAGATCCGCTTACAGTTGTTTTTGAGCACCCAGTCATTAGTTCGGTTTAATGCAGGAAAATGGGATCATTCAGTATTGGGGTACCACAGTGTCATCAGGTCCTTGCTGGTTCACAATTATCTTTTTCTTCAAGGAAACAAGAATTTTAATGAGGATGACTGTTCATTTGACTGCTATACCTTATTTTACAGATAGAAATAAAATCACATGTAACAAAACATTAGTAATAAATATGATGATAAAATAAATAACTGCCATTATCATTTAATGAATGCCCACTATTTGTCAGGCACTGCATAAGAAACTTTACACATATGTACACATATACAAAAACACACCGTGTAAGAAATTTGTACATATATATATGTAAAAGAATATATATATATTCTTAGTTAATCTCTTTTTCATCAGCTTTGCTGTGGTGCCAACTCTCAAAATCCCAGTGACTCACACAATAAATGTCTATTTCTTACTCATGTTACATGTACTTCCTTGTTTTTTTTTTTCATTCTGGGACCTAGGTGAAGGTGTAACCCTAAAGGACATGACATTCTGGTGGTGAAAGAGCGAAAGTAGTAGAAAGTTGCAATGCCTCTTAAAGCTTCTGTTCAAATCTACAACATGTCCATTAATTTTAATAGCCTACGACCATCACATGGCAAAGTCAAACATCACTGGGGAAGTAGAGAGTGGAGGCAGTGCAGATCACATGGTGACAGGCTAGGACATTTCATCCCCATACAGGAAAAAGGGAAAGAAAACAATTGGGGACAATAACAAAACTTCAATGCTACAAGATAGATATTAATTCCACTCCCCTCTCCACTTTCCCAGAGAAGATAAATAACTTTTCTAAGCTCCGTTTGGAGGTTGGAAATATCCCTTTCAGCAGGGGTGACTAGGGGAGGTTTGGTAAAATTTGAGCTAGGGTTTGAAAGTTAGGTAGGACCTTGGTAAGGGAAGAAAGAGCAAGGACTTTGTAGGCAAAGGAAAACCCCAGAGTAGAGGTGGGGAAATACTAGCCAAATAAGATCAGTTGGCCATAGGGTAGAGAAGAGAAAACTGGAGAGGACACAGGCTCCTTGAATGCTGAGGAGTTCGAGGCTAAAGAGTTTAAGTTCATTTAAGGGGTGGTTAGAAACCTTTAGATATTTCTTTTAAAAGATTTTTATTCATTTATTTGACAGAGAGACACACAGAGAGAAACACAGCTAGAGAGGGAACACAAGCAGGGGGAGTGAGAGAGGGAGAAGCAGGCTTCCCACCAAGCAGGGATCCCGATGTGGGGCTCGATCCTGGGCCTCTAGGATCATGATCTGAGCCGAAGGCAGTCACTTAACCAGCTGAGCCACCCAGGCGCCCCAGAAACCTTTAGATATTTTTGAGCAAGTGAGTGCCATGATTAAAATGATTGCTTCTTTAGACTGATCTAACTACAGGGTGCAGGGTGGGCTGACATTGGGAGAGAAAGAGAACAGGGTGACTGGTAAAGTAACTACATTTCCAGAACCAAGGTTGCAGTCTTTAGGATGGTGGCAGTTGCAACAACAATAAAAAGGTTAATTTCAGACTCAGAACCAGTGGTTTAAGAAATTAGCCCCATGTCTTCATCACCCATCCTATACTCCTGATAATCACACATTAATCCTGTGTGAATAGAGCATTTTTAACAGCCTGCTTTTTGTTTTAACGTGTAACATACAATATTGGTGGTGGTGGTTATTTTGAAGAGAATGTAAGTGCTTTGTACATGACAGCTTCCGGTCAAGTTACCACCCCACCCCCAGGACAAGATGGCTGCCCCCCAAGCCTCATACATATAACGTCTCCCACAATCAGGGTTTAAATTAAATGTTGGATAGACCAAGTAAGGCCAAAGTCCAGGAGCTGTGCGACTGCGGGAATGAAAGCCACTTGTCAGTTTCAGTGAGGTGTGCTATCCAGGTGAGAATCTCCAACAGGCTCCTGGAAATTCAGATCTTAAGGTCTACTTACAGAATAACGGTGTTTCAACAAGTAAAAATAACTATTATATGAAAATACTTTGCAACGTGACAGGCGCTATTGGCAACTCGTCTCATTTACAACTTTCTTCTAGGGTCACGGTTAGATAAGATTGAATGGCTCCTCATAAAAAAACAAACCAAGCAACCAATCCAAAATCTTACTACTACATTACAGAGTCTGTTTAAAGTGGATTTACTAAGAACCCACCTTGGTCAAAAACAAAAAACGGTGGAAAGAAAGCAGGAAAGCTGGCCCAGGGATACTAAACAACAACGGAGACCATTTCGGGAAACTTGAAGGGCTCAGGATGGTTGGACAGCCGTAAGCTGGGCGAGCCCAGGGAGGCCCTGGGTTCCGGGGTGGAGGGACTGCGGAACTTTGTGGAAACCCGCCCAGGACGTTTCTGAGATAGGACATCACCCGGACAGGAAAGAAAAAGGGGAGCGGATCTGGGAGAGAGAGCACCAGCCACTTCCCAAACCCAAGAGGGAAGCTACTCTCTCTGTCTCCCGAGGGCGGGGACCCCTTAGACAAGACAAAGACTCCAGCGAGGGAGGAGACACGAAGTGCGCGTGCGCCAAGGAACGCGCATGGGCGGAGCGGCCCGCGCCGCGGTTCGAGAGCAAAGGCAGGAGAAGGGAAGCGTCGGAAGGAGGGAGCCAGGAGGCGGGGGAGGGCCGAGTGGCGGGGTGCTCGCGCGCGCCTGCTGGCGGCCGGAGGAGAAAACGTCCGCGAAGACCTCGGGGCTGACCCCTCCCTTGAGGAGGCTCGCGCTCCCGCTGCTCGCGCCTGCGCCGCCAGCCGACCTCGGGAGCGCGCTCTCTTGCTGGTGCGCGGGCTCGCAATCTCCACCACCCACCAGCTCCCGCACCAGCAGCAGCTACGCCGCCGCCGCCGCCGCCGCCGCCCACCTTCTGCCGCCGCCACCACTGCCACTTTCTCCTCTCTTTCCTCTACTGTCCTCGACCTCTGTCGACTATCAGGTAAGCGTGAGGATCCTAAATCTACCTCCCCATCCGCCCCATGCTCTCCCAGGTTGCCGCCCCTCGTCCCCCCGCGGCAGAGACGGGTTTCATGAGGTAAGCATAGGTCGGGGGCAACAGCTGGGGCCCCTCCCTGCGCCCTGTGCGCTTCGGGGCTGGGACTAGGGCGTCTTGGAAAGGGACACATGCAAGGGATGCACGCACGTGTGTGTGTGTGTGTGTGTGTGTGTGTGCTGGGGGGTGTCCTTAAGACCCGCTTCTCGCGGACCCGGCCAGAGGTGGTGCCCGAAGGGTGGGGCACGGATGGCTGTGACCTGGGGGAGGGGGCTGCTCTGCACTCTCGATCGTCACCTTTTGCCGCAATGGGCGTGTGTCTGTATGCATGTGTGTTGGGGGGTGTCTAATGATGACCCCCGAAACTGAACCTGTAATTCGGTTTCTCTGGTTTGCCATAAGCCCTTCCAGAAGGTGTGGATCCAGTTCTAGAAAAGATGAATCCCTGCCTGCCCCTCCCTTCACCTCCCCGGCAGCAATTCCAGCGGGGCTTTCACTGCCCCTGATTTAAGGCGGTGGCCCACCCCCTCCCCGTTTTCCTCCTTCAGAAGCCCGCAGGGGACATTTGGGGGCTGGGAGTGGAATCGAGGAGATGGGGAGGGGTCCAGGCTCTGTCACTTTAGTTGCCCTTCCCCCTGCGCGCGCCTGGCACCGAGACGCGAGCGGCGCCGTACCCGAGAGAAGGTAGTGCGCGGATCCCTGTGTGGGGGTTCGGAAAGGCGAAAGACTGGAGGCATCTGGCCTTGCAGTGTGGAAAGACTCGGCAGCGGCGCATCCCGGCTCGCAGCCGCTCGCAGCCGCAGCCGCGCACAGGCACCAACAGGGGCTGCAGGTGCATTTCGGGGCGGGCCCCTTTCTCTGCGCTCTGCGCCTAGCGTCCGGCGTATGCGCTCCCTGCCGGAGGCGCGGGGCTGGCGCGCAGGGCTCGCCCCTCACTGCGGCAGTGGGTGTGGATCCGGGTGGGCAAGGAGGGGGAGAGTAGGCTGTGCCTCCTCCAACTCCCACCCCCTTTTTTTTCCCCCCTTCCAAACGCGAGGTGCCATCTTTTTGCGGCGTCTCACATCTTTACTGTACCGTGCCAAGCCGGGTGGCTAGGCTTTGGAGGACAGGGCGGCGACTGTAATTAAGGGGGGAGGAACGATAATCAACGCTGAAGTCCTGGCATTTTGCTGCTGTGGGCTTGAGCCCTGGGCGCGTTCACCCGGAATCCTTCTCGGGGGCTAGATGCTTTGTTTGTACGGCTTACGTGATCTGCGTTGCCAGCCCTGGTTTTTTGGCTCTTATCTATGAGAGTGTTTAACCAAGGCCACCGCCTCTCCCCCTATTTTCCGCCCTTCGTTTTCCAGCTCTTTGTTAGATCTCAGGCTGGCTGGGGTCAAGGAACCCCAGTCACAGCCCTGGGGGCACGGATGGAACCGGCGTGACCCCGCTCGCTCGGTCCCTTCCCAGAGCTGGGCGGCGCGCCAGGAAGCGTCCGCGGGGCCGAAGGGCTGGGATTCGAGGTCTTTGCGCGCTGTGCGGGTGGCCGCTGAGGGAGGAAACCCCTCCGTACACCCCGAGATGCCTGGGGGCCACCTCCCACGGGCTGTCCACCAAGGGTCACACTGGCGCCCCCCGGGAGGTGGGGATAGCGCGCAGGCGAAACCCCTCTCCGCTTGACGCCCTGTTGCATCGCGGGGCGGGAGAATGTAAGGAGGGGGCAAGAGGGTTCCTTCTCTGCTTCGGGCCACACCCATTTTTCCTGAGATGACCGCGGGGGGCGGGGGGAGGTCCGCTGGGGAGGTTGCTATGGAAACCACACGCGTCCCGGGAACCGACCGCCGGGAGTTGTCCCGCCCCTTCCCGGCCAAGATTGGTAACCCTAGGGGCAGGCGAGGCTGCGGCCCCTCAGCCTTTCGGAGTCCGCTGGAGGGAGAACAGTCCAACCCTGAGCGGGAGACTCTTCCTAATTGGCCTCCGGCGGCCTCAGCCACCCAGATCAACGTCCCTCATGTATTTTTATTATTGTGGCCGAATATTATTTTGGAAACGTTCAAGATTTTGACTTAAAAGCCCGAGTACACTGCCACCCTTGAAACCGGGCGGGGAGTGAGGAAGGGGGGTATGAACCCCTGGCAAAGGAGTCCGAGCTTCGCCCTCCTGCGATGAGCCGAGTCCTCGCGGTTTTCTGGTTAATTCTATCGCGGCCGACTGATGCGGGGGGGCAGTTCCGAATCTCGAGCCCAGTCATACAGGGAGCCTTACAGATGGATCTGAATGTCAAGGGATTGTCCGGTTGGGGTCGAGAGCCCGCCAGAGGCCCGGCCGAACCTTCCCGCCTGTGGCGTCGGAGGTCAGAGCCCGGGTAGTGTGGGGCCTCCCTGCAGAGTTGAGTCCGCCGAGGGTGGGGTGCTGGAGAGGCTCAAGGATCGCTTCGAGCATCTCCGCTCCCCCCTCCACTTCCTCCACCTTAGAGCTGGGCGCGGAATTCGGGTTCCATACAGAGCCTGGGTCTTGGAAAGGCGGTGAAAACTGGTAGTCCGCGGCCACCGCTGCTCCGGGCCGCGGGCGAAGAGGTCATCTCCTGTCGGTTGGAGGAGCGTGGCAGGAGCTAGCACATTTAGCTCAATGCCGGGAACAAAGCGCAGTCCAGACGTCCGCGATTTTGCTCCATTTTGAAATGCTTTGGCGCCTTCGCGGGGCTCTCGGTCGGCAAGGCCTGAGGGCTGTTAATGGAGGAATCCCGGGCGCCAGAGGATGTATACTCGCACGCGGATCTGGAAACACATCCCTGGCTCTCCGCGCTTGAAGTAAATGGCTCTCCCCTCCCCCTCCCGGCTTTACAACATTTGCGCCCGTGCTCTTACGGGAAAGGTCCCTGCACGGATCCGAGGGCCATGGGTTCCTGTCCCGATCCCCAACAGGCGGGAGCACATTTACGTTCCGGGAGACCCCCATTTGGCCTCTGGCACCCAGAAACCTCCAGGCCCTGTCTCCAGCTGTCTGAGTTGGGATGGATGATGGAACCTGAGACAGTGACTGCCTGGCCTGACTCTCCAGGCTGCCTCGCCTGTGTGCTCAGGCTGGGCAGGACGGCTTCTTGATCCCTACCCCTCCAGCTGACCTGTCCTACAGCGGAAAGAGAAATGTCTTTCCCACCAAAATTAATGAAGGTATTATTTGGTATTTTATGATGTTGCTTAGGTTTGCTAGATAAGAATTGCTTATCCATTCCTCTGTCTCCAAACCCTTCCTCTAAACAATAATGAATTACCATCCACCCCACCCCAGCCCAGTGGCTGGTCTGGAGGGACTCCTGAAGTGAATCAATTCTTTGGCCAACAGTTGCTTCTGAAACAGCTTGTGTTTACTGCAACAACCTGGCCTGGCTCTTGGGGTTGCCTTTGGATAGTCTGTTGGAGAGTTTTGTTGGCTTTGCTGGTTTTTGGATGAGTGACAGCCCATATCTGTATGTGCTAGTTGCACACAGACCTACTGGGCACCTGCCCCTGGTGGAAGGGTGTGGCTTGGAGCTGGTTTCAGGTTTCAGGCTCAGCATCCCTGATAGGAACAAAAGAAATGGATTATTCCCACAAATTGCAAGAAGCAAGCTTAGAATCAGTCTGATTGAGAAAGGGTCAGATTTATTCCAAGTGGGGAAAGAGCCCCTTCTATTTTTTTTTAAGATTTTATTTTTATTTTTTGATAGAGAGAAATACAGCTAGAGAGGGAACACAGGCAGGGGGAGGGAGAGAGGGAGAAGCAGGCTTCCCGCAGAGCAGGGAGCCCGATGTGGGGCTTGATCCCGGGTCTCTGGGATCATGACATGAGCCAAAGGCAATCGCTTAACCAACTGAGCCACCCAGGTGCCCCAGAGCCCCTTCTATTGAAACCACATGCCTTTGGTGGGCAATGCCAGCCTCGAGATGCAGTAAGTTTGGGGTGCCCTTTGTTTAGGCTGAATTTTCTTTCTGCCCTTTTAACATCAGTTCATGAAGCCTATTTGTTGAAAATTTGAAAAAGTTATGTTTTATTACAAGTTCCCTCAGCCTTTATGTATCTGAATATGGTTTGAGTGGCTCACAGCTGTGTATGAACATATATTCATTTTCTAGTTAAACACCTGACAGTTTTCCAACTAGATAGTATTCTCCTTACTCCCACCTTAAAAAAGAATCACTCAAAAACAAGTCAAAACACCCTCAGGGCTTGAGTACAGTGCTAGACGTAGAAAAGGCGTTTGGTCCATACCGTTTAACAAAGAAATGGGTAAAATGGGGAAATGCAGGTCAAAAAGGTGATAAAGAGAAAATAGAATGGGAAGTGTTATATTCAAGGTCATGGTATCAGGAAAGTTTGGGGCCAAATCCAGTCCAGTCTGTCCCCTACTAAGTATGCAAATGGCACCCAGAAAGGGGCCTCTGCCCCTTGGTGCATCTCCACACCCTCCCTCCTCTGCTTCTGAGCCTTCTCCCTTTCCAGTACAGTGCTCCCTGGCCCCAGAGCCCAGTCCCCACTGCATACCCCACGCTGGCTGGCCAGAAGAGTGCAGGAGAGAGGGTGGGAAGAAAGTACACCATACCCCAGGGGGAAAGAAGACCTGCCCTGCCATCTCTGGGACAGCAGGTTCTCCTGGTGCCAGAGGTCAGAGGGTGGAGTTGAGAAACCCCATTTGTCTCTGCCCCTTCCCCTTCCTCCTGCCCTGCCATTTTCATTATCCCACTTCAAAAACTGCCCCTCAGCCCCTCCACATCCCCAGAAATATCCACCTGATTAATTGCTCCTAACTTGCCACCCTCCCTGCTTCTGCTCGTGGTTTGCAGGAGCTCTGGCATGGAGGGGCACCCCTGAGCAGGTGAGGGGAAGAGAAGGCTGCTGCTTCATCAGCTGGGCTGCTTCCAGGAGAGACCCCAATATTCCAGCTAGGACTCTTGGGTGTTTTTCTGTAAAGCAGTGGTTTTCAGTTCCCAGGGCCACTGAGATGTTTAGAGACGTTTTTAATTTTCACAACTGGGGAAGGTGCCACTGGCTCCTAGTGGGTAGAAGCCAGGGACACTGCCAAACCTCCTGCAGTGTACAAGACAGTGCCTTACATCAAAGAATATCTGGCCCCAAATGTCACTCGTGCCAGGGTCGGAAACCCTGCTAGAGAAACATCATTACTCTGGCATTCTTATCATAATGACACTTACATTCAGGGAGTGCCTTTTAGGAAGCACTGTTTTAAGTGCTCCCCAGAGATGACCTCATTTCATCCTCCCAACAGCCCCCTTTCGTAGCAGTGCTGTTATTATCTCTGTTATGTATGGAGAAACTGAAGTACAGAGAGGTTTAGTAACTCACGACAGGTCACACAGCCAGTGAGTAGTAGAGCTGGAAGTCTGACCTAGCCTCCTCCCCTTTGCAGCTACATATGGCTTTCGTAGGCCTTTGTGGGTTAGCCTGGAAACCCAAGCATGTTCTGTAACATTGACCCAGTGGAAGATCCAAATTCCAAAGCCACTGACTCACAAAATGAACTTTTGAAAGAGTCTGTAATTGGAGCACAACCTGAAGCCCATAATTCCTGATCTAGCCTTGACACAGGGAGCAAGGGCTTTCATTCAACCTTTGTGCCTCTGTTTCTAAAACAAAGAGGAAATATCCCAGGGACCTCAAATCTCTTACCCCAGACCTAGGTTTTCAAGACCTCTCAGTCGTACAAAGGAGCAGCTGGTTCTGGTTGGCTCAGAGAAGGCTAGAAATCAAGATTGGGGGATCATGCCATAGACTCAGCTGTGATCAGGGTCAAATCAGTGATGTCTTAGGGACAGCAGATGCTCATCTTTGGTGCCCTCAGAGGGATCAAAGCTTTGGCACCAGCCAATGGGACCAGCTCTGAGTCTGTGGCTGAGTTGAGTGGGGTGGACATGGGAAGGGCCTCATGCAAGAATCTCGGGGCTCTGTTGACACAGGTGGGCCTGGAGGCTCTGCTCACTTCCTGGGATCCAGTCTCTGCAGTAAATATTCCTTTATGCTGTGGCACAGAGGGACTGCCTGGAATCCTTCATCCCCAGGACCCACCGCCATCCACCTGG
Organism: Spilogale gracilis; assembly: GCA_004023965.1. Taxonomy (NCBI): domain Eukaryota; kingdom Metazoa; phylum Chordata; class Mammalia; order Carnivora; family Mephitidae; genus Spilogale; species Spilogale gracilis. Next base: position 52,007 of record PITA01001331.1, read on the forward strand.
GGGAAGATCGGAGGCCGCTGTAATTCCGCAGCCAGTGCTGTGTGGGGAGTCGGACATACACCACACACACTGGTCTCACCCCTCTTACCTCGGCAAAGGCGTTACTGTCCAAGCGCGCGTTTCCTGTCTCCAGGCACCATCCTCCTGCCACCTTGGCCAGATTCCTTTCCTGCACAAATGGCCTCCGCCTGAGTGTGGCAAGCAGCGTGAGACCATCTACAGATGGTTTCTGAACTTTCTGGCTTCTCTGATTAGGAGACGTTCTGCAGATGTGCAGCTAAAACCGGCTTCCCAAAAAATACAGGCTTTAATGACTTCCAAGTGGATTATCTGAATTCGGGTTTTTTTTGCTGCCTTGATCTTTCAGTGGGCTCTGTACTGCTCCAATCAGGGGTACTAGAAAAATGTATTTTGTGCCTCAGCTGTTTAAGGATGGTTTGTGAGCACCTTTAAGGCAGACACTATTTTTTCCTTGACAGGCCCTCGGGGCAGGGTCGTGTCTTGCAGAGAGTGGAATTAGGTTTGGCCAGTGCTTAAGGGTGTGGACTCTGATCAGAGTCCCGGATGTAAATCCTGCCTCTCCCTCGCGGTGGGACCCAAGCTGTGTTGTTCGGCCCCCTGGGGAGTTTGTTGTTGTCTTCACCTTGGGGTATGGCAGTACCTATCTCCCTGGTAGCTGTGGGGCTTAATGGGGGGAACGGGGGAGGGGTGCAGTGCTTAGCCCAGGGCCTGGAACATAGTAAATTGCTTAGTGAATGGACTAAAGGGCAGCAGCCTCTGGATCAACACTTGTGATTGGATGAATGTGCAAAGACAGCTCCTGACCCTGGTGACGGATATACTTGTTACACTGACTCAGGATCAAGGTAGAAATGTGAAGCTGCCCAACTTCCCCCAGGTGCAGCTGTTTGGGTGGAAACGGGTCCCCCGAAAATCCCACACACCCATGTTTAATTGCACAGACAGAATTCTTGCTACAGGCAAGCAGAGTGACTTATCATCTGCTGGTCCTGCTTCCGTCCTCTTCCTTCCTGAAATCCGCTCCATGCCAGGAATAGACTGTACTCTCCGCACCAGCGGGAGACGACCTGTGCCCTCCCACCATCCTGGGAACCGTGACCGGCTTAGCTAGCATGTCAGGTTCAGAGAGCCTACTAGCTTACTCACTCTATAAAAAGTGAGCACAGATAGGATTGGGAAAGTAATGGAAAGCAGTGGAGGAGAGGATTTACAAATGAAATGATTAAGCAGGGTGTTGAAGTTGGTAAGCTGGCAAGCAGGTTTCGTGGTCAAGAGAAGAGTCAAGCAGAAAAATATTAAAACAAACTGAACATGTTCTGAATCCAGAGAACTCCAAACATCCCAGGAACATGCTCATATCTGAATTACTAAGTTTGATTTAAGAAGACTTCTCATCTATGCAGTGAAGACTGAGGGTCATACTACGTTAATTTTTTTAAAAGTCATTAAATCAGAAAAATCATACCAAATAATACTCTGGGTCTTTGGATCAACTGGTTGGAATTTCCTGTCTTTCGTACCTAAGCCACACAAATGATACATTGTTTAGGGCTTCAGATTTCAGCTCCTTGGAAAAAGGGATTATGCTACAGAGAAATCTGAAGCAGAATCTCTCTAGAGTCTTACTGTGTCGCTCACAATCTTTAATATCTCCTTTGACAATAAAAAATTACTCATTTTTATGAAGTTTTTCCAAAGCCAGTGAATGTTTTTAAGAGTTTTCTTTTCATTTTGCACTTGAGTCTCATCAGCTTGTGTCTTATTTAAATTATATGATTATGGTAACATGTGTGACGGGCCTAGAAATTTAGCTGTGATAGGGGACAGCCTTGGCCATGGACATCAGGCCCTGTGGACCCAGACTTCAGTATTTCAGTCTTTCCTTTCTCCTTCTTACACGGTGTCAGCTAGGGCAGAGCCCACTGTGGAGACTTTGGTATTAAGTAAATGGTGGACAGTCACCTTCCCTGCCCGCCCCATCTCTTGCCTGCCTTCTAGGATGAGCTCAGCACTTGGAATTCATTCACACAAAATCCCAGGTTAAGGAGGTGTGGAAAAATTCTTCCCCTAAGACCCAAATAAATATAAATCCCATCTACTATGTTAATTATCCTTAGTGAAATAATTTTAGATAAAGGTCCAACTATTAAAAGCCATTTTGAATCAGCAAGGTAAAATTATACCTGGATGCATTGGAAATGATGTTCCGTTCATGGCCCTTCCTTTGGTCTTGTCCCCTCTCCTGCTCAATCTGGCATCTAAGAGAAGAGGGACATAATTATGTCTGGTCCCAGCTGCTAGTTTGCCCACCTACTTGTAGCCCAGTTTTCTGTTTTCCCAGGACGCTGGGTGATGTCTTCAGCCTTAGTCAGCAGTTGTAGCATAAAAAGCCCAGGGATGATGCCCTCACATCTTCATGGCCACCTCCCCAGGACTGCAAGGATATCAGAAGACCCCTGGGTGTGTAATTGCTGTCATGTGATCCCTCCAGCAGACACATGGTGCCCAGAAGGAAGTGCAGGGAAAGACCAATTCACAGAACTGTGGAACCGTATTTCTCCTCCAGGGTAAAGGACCTGAATGAGAACCAGTGCTCTAACTTATGTGCCAACAGAAGTGTCCTGGACGAAATCCAGTTCAGCCATTGATTTATAGGTCACCTCAGAGGTGCTTATTTCTGGTTGTTCTTAGCTGCATGTTGGCACCAACTGTTGTCTTAACTCATGCCCCCTCCCACAGCCTACTCCTCTAAAAGAGGCTTATTGGATCCTTCATGATCTAAGACCAAATGCTTTAATGCCCAAGGGAAAGTTACAATTTAAAGAATATCTTTGGTTTAAAATATATATAATGTTATAATTATATATATATATATATGTTAAAGATTTATTTATTTTATTGGAGAGAGAGCACGAGTGCACATGTGGGAAGAGGGGAGAGAGAGAGAGAGAATCGCAGTGAGACTCCCCTCTGAGCACAGAGCCCAACATGGAGCCAGATCCCAGGACACTGGGATCATGACCTGAGCCAAAACCAAGAGTTGGACACCCAACCAACTGAGCCACCCAGGCGCCCCGTCATTATAATTATGTATTTAAATGTGAATATTCACGCCCTTATTTGATGGCTGTCTAGACTTTTTATATTAGGTTTGCTGAACACCTGACAGCTTTCCACTTTAGTATTGGTAATGCATCAGAATTTAAATCAAGGTATGTTAACAAGCCAAGCAAAGGGTGTACATATGAGGAGAACACTTGTCTATAATGCCCTGCGTTGAGGTACGGTGATAATGGCGGTGTAAATTCGTGTGAACCCATCCCTTTCAAAGCTCCCATTGCCAAGACTCACCAGGAATAGCTGTTTGGAAGAGTCCCCAGATCTTCTGCCATCCACCTTCTGTCTTGTCTTTTCCCTAGGAACAGGGAAATTCCACATGGGCCCAGCCCCCGTGTGCGGCAGCCTCTGCCTGTGCCTCACCATGAGCCCGGCTTAGAAAGGAAGGATTTCGTAGAACATCCCTAAATCCGCTTGAATAATGGAGTGATCAGTCACAGACTCACCTGAACCTGCTTTAACCCTATTTAATATTTCCCGGGGGTTAATCTTGCGGGCCGGGCCTGCTGGGCGCCTCCTGTATCTGGCATCCCTCCCTTTTTAACCCTGCAGGGAGCGATGGCTGCACTCTCTTCCCTGCAGGGTGTTAATAAAGACTGAATACATTGAAATAAATCCCTTTCAGTGTCACTAAAGTGCTATAAATAATTATGAACCGATGCTTGATGTCTGTTGGGACTTTTTTTTTTTAACTGGCAAGATTCTTCTTATAAGTTGATAATCTGGGCCAAGGGATAAAGAACTTAAAAAAAAAAAAAAAAAAAAAAGATCCCTTTATCGTTGCTTGCTGGCAAGACTGAATTCCAGAAGCTAGCCATTGCCTCATGTTGTGGGCCTGTTATCCCCCGCTGCGTAGGTTTGCTTGCCAAACCCTGAATTTAATTACAGCCTTTCCTGTTTACCAACTTAAGAGACTTGGGATGAAGTCGAAGATTTCCTGTACGCCCGTTTTTCCATCTGTAAAATGGGGATTGTGCATAGCCCTCACCCCCAAATGAGTGATAATGCAGGCTCCCTTCTCACTGGTAGTTGCAGAACTGAACTAAAACCATCTATGAGAATTCCTTCGAGCCAGTGGCCAGTGCCACAGGGAGCCAGAGCCAGGCGCCGATGTGAAGTCTCCACGGGCTGAGTGGAGCCCGATGGTTGAGACCGTTCCACTGCCACCACCCTGCTCCCCTCTTGTGGGTGCAAGGCACAGGCTCCTTCCCAGGGGTGAGCAACCATCAGCAGGGGCTGTGCCCAGGCTGGATGGACAGGCGGCTGCAGTCCAGCATGTATGGGTCTTGTCTGTTCCCTTCTTTGCAGAGGAGGTCTAAAGTCGGGGTGCTGGACAGGACAGAGGGTGGTCGTGCCTATCACATAACCTCAAGTGATACCCGGCTCCTGCGGGTGCCGACTCCCCAGGTCCTGCTTCTCCTCAGCTCCGGGCCTTGCTGTCTCCATGCCTCCAGCGCCTCCCTTGCAGGCCACTCTCCATGCCAACAGACGTGTCTTCAGTGCTAATGCCCAGAGAAGCTGTGCCCTCCAGCCTCCCTGAATGGGTCATATGCAACCTGAGCCTGGATAAAGTATTTTAAACCAAAAGCTAGTCTCTAAACTGGGCTGCTGCTTCATGTCGCCGGTGACGGCAGAACCAAATTTAGCGTCGTGGGCACACCGACACTTACCCAACAGAGAAGCTCATTTTTTTTTTTCCAGTTCACACGAAGCATGAAAAGTGTCCACACCTTCTGTGGAGGGGTTATGTGTGACCGAAGGCTGGGAAAGGTGGCCAGGAGGGGCCTGGGTATGTAAACTCAGGGGAGATGACGTTCAGGTTCCCAGGCGGTGTCTACAAGGAGAAATTTAATTCAAAGCGGGCGTTTTCCCTGGGCCAGGCAGACTGTCTGCTGTTAGGAAAAAGGGTCACAGTGGGAGGGAGGGGCTGGGTGACATTAGCCAGCCTCGTGGTGCCCTGTCCGATTCCCCTCACTCAACAATCCACTTTATTTCTCCCATGTCTACGCCACTGCAGTTTACCTCTAGGACCAGGAAAAGGGTAAAAAAACCATAATGCATGCTTAGAATTTGCAACCTCACCAGGTACGTTTCCCACAGCCACCCTTGCATCTAATGAAAACAAGAACTATTTCTGAGTTCTTTTCTTGCCTCCCTTCTCCCCAACTTTTTTTTTTTAAATACGCTAGCTCTAAAATAAACTCTATACCATGTATGAGATCCCACCCTGGTTTGTTTTGTTGGGTTTTCTGGGTGGGGGGAGAGAGAGCCATGATCATTTCAGTCTATAAATTGTATTCAGGGTGTGAGTAGTGTGAGTAGTTCTTCAAGAAAATTCTTAAAAGCACCCCATACTGAAAGATGGGGCCACCTGGAGGAACATTGTAGGTCTCGGCACTGAGCAGAGGCCTGCTGAGCTCTCATGGATCTGGGTAGGAGCTGTAGGGTAGGGGTCCCTTTGCACAAAGCACTGGATGCAAAGTTAGGAGCATGGGAACACTGGGCAGAAGGCAGCTCTCTCACCTATTGGACAGGCCAGGGCATGCCGGCCACATCTGGGCCTCTAGGGGCAGGGAACTCATTCATCATCAAAAGTTATTGACACATTATAGGCATCAGACCCTATGTCACTGGGACTTAATGACTGAGGCTCCTGGGATTGCTCCCTCCTAGGAGAGTAGACCCTGTCCCCAGTGGGCCCAAGTTTGCAAAGAACACTTAGCATGACCTGGCTTTCTGGATTCACTAATATTGTTCTAGTTTGGGAAATGGTCAATCTCATTTAAAAAGCTATATGTTAGCACTCTTACCTAGGTATTTGGGAGAGGGGAGTCATATGGGAAGATTTTTAACACTAGGCATGGGGCAGGGCTCACGTTTGGGTGGCCTGCATGGTGTGATGTTGGGGTGTTAGGAGGTCTCCCCATTCCCCAAATTGCTAATAAACAGATAGTACTTTAGACTTTATATGATCTCATTTAGTTCTTGATGTGAGCCTGTAAATTCTTTTCCCTTTTACAGATGATGAAACTGAGGTTCAGGGAGGTTAAGGGACACCTCAGAATCACATGGCTAGTTTTTGACTGGAGATTTGAACCCAGAACTTCTGCTTCTCAAGAGCAGGCCTTACCCTGGCTTTCCATCCTTGGCTCTCCATTCATTGCTTTAGCCTGAGGGATCCTACTACTCGTTAGACAGCCAGTGCCTGGGTAGGGGGTGGGGGAGAGGAGACCTTAGTGCTTCCCACACCCCACCCCAGGGTTTAAAAAAATTAAATTAGAAAAAAATTTTTTAAATGTGTGTGTGTATATGTATATTTACACACACACACACACACACTATATATATATATATGTATATATATACATATACACATACTACACACACACACACATTTAAAAATACCTAATCCTTTCATATCAAATACAGTACTGGGGCACTTGGCATGTGCATTTGGTGGAACATACAACTTTGTGTGTGTGTGTGTGTGTGTGTGTGTGTGTGTGTGTAATTTCAAGTTTCTAATTTAAATTCCAGTTAGTTGGAGTGTCTTGGTGGCACATTCAGTTGAGCATCAGACCCTTGGTTTCTGCTCAGGTTGTGATCTCAGGGTTGTAAGATCGAGCCCCATCATGCACTCCACGCTCAGCAAGAAGCCAGCTTTGGGTTCTCGCCCTCTCCTTCTGCCCCTCTTGCTCGGGCTTTCTTTCTCCAAAATAAATAAATAAATCTAAAATAATAATAATAATAATAAATTCTAGTTAGTTAACATAGTGTAATGTTAGTTTCATATGTAAAATTTTGTAATTCATACAACACCCAGTGCTCATCACAAGTGCCCCCCCCTTAATACTCATTATCCATTTAACCCAGGAGTATGCAGCTCTTGACCTTGGACCTTTGAGTTCGAGATCCCAGTTAGGTATAGAGATTACTTAAAATTAAAGTCTTTAAAAATAACAACAACAGGGGCACCTCAATCAGTCATCAGTCGATTGAGCATCTGACACTTAGTTTCAGCTTAGGTCGTGATCCCAGGAATCATGCGATCGAGCCCCCAACATCAGACTCTGTGCTTAGAAGGAATCTGCTTGAAATTCTCTCTCTCCCTCTGCCCTTTCCCCCATTCTCTGTCTCTCAAACAAATAAATAAATAAAATCTTTAAAACAGCAACAAAGAAAACAAATCCAACGCTTTATTTTCTCTTAATGCTTTCACACAAAGACCTGAAGTGAGGCGGGGTGCAGGTCAGCATTTGGGGTTTTGAGTGTTAAAAGTGGAAATGCGTGCGTCATTTGCCAGAATCTTTTAAAAAGCTAAGATTTTTGTATTAGTTTAAGCCTTTAGATTCTCCTGAAAACCAGAATGCCACCATGAGCCATGGGCCCTACTTCAAGGACAGAAGATTTTGGTGAACAGGGTTGGGTCTGAGGCCTGGTTCCCAAGCTCATTCCAGGAGGAGTGGTGAACAGGTGGAGACAATCTGCTGAAGTCCCTGCCACGTCGGGAGACACTTTGCCCGCCAGCCCAGGGAAGGCTGTCAGAATTAGCAAATTAAAACTCTGGATGCCTGGTAAAATATCAATTTCAGGTAAACAACATTTTTTTTTTTTTAGTATAAGTGTGATAGGCTACAAAGATATCAGATCTTAATCCCAAGATCCTGTGACTATGACTTTATTTGGAAAAAGGATCTTTGCAGATGTCATTCTCTGAAGCATCTCGGCATGAGATTATCTTGTATTATTTTGGTGGGTAATAAGGGCAGTCACTTGTGTCCTTACAAGGAGGCAGCAGAGAGAGAAGACCCTGTGACTGACCAGGTTGGCGTGACATGAAGTGACGTGGAGACGTTGGAAGAGGCAGACAAAGGATTCTCTCCTAGAACTTCCGGTGGGAGCAAGTGAGACCTCGCCAACACCGTGATTTTGGCCCAGTGATCTGATTTTGGACTTCTGGCTTCTAGAACTGTGACAGAATAAATACCTGTTGTTTTAACCCACTCAGTTTGCAATTTGTTACAGTGGCTACAGGAAACTATCACACTAAGTATGTCCCATGCAGTCTCTGGGACATACTTACACTAAAACAGTTGTTGTTTATCTGAAATTCAGATCTAACTGGGCGCCTTATACTTTATCCGGCAGCCCTGATTGCTGGGGCCAAATAAAGGGGTTTTAGGAATTTGCAAGAAAGCTGATTGAGGCTGGCAAGAAGCGGACTTCCTTATACTAGGTGTCTTTGTAAGTATCGTTCCACTGAACCCATCCGAACTGTACTAGCTACCCTCTGTTCAAAAGAGGGGGGCAATTAGACAGGTGCTAATGATTTATTCTTTCAACAGTCACTTGAGCCCTTCCTATAAAGCAGGAGCTCTGTGTAAGGGTGGAGGAGTCGAGCATTAATGGATCCCATCCGTGACAAACCCTGTGAGATAAATCACATGAAATATTGCCAATCACTGATTTCAGGTGATTCCACATTTTGGATGCCACAGATGCCCCAGGGGAATTTTGCACCCATCCATTGACGGGTAGTGGGTCCCACGCAGAAGCTGGGCGGTCCCTGGACTCTTGGGATTTTAATGGATGCTCACAGAATCCACAGTGTTAGCACTTTCAGGGACCTTGGGTCATCCAGTACAGGGAGTCCTGGGACACTCCAGGATTGCCCCGGAGGCTTTACCAAAATACCCATCCTCGGGGAAAATAGAAAAACAGGTAGTTTACAGGCAGAAAGCAAAAGTGTCCAGTGGGAACCAAAAAGATGCTTGACTTTGCTGATTCTAAAAGACCATATTGATAAAAGCACAGCGGGGTGCTGGTGTTGGTGTCCTTTCTCAGTGTGCGGGGTCCCTGAGGAGTCGTCCATTACACAAAAGTCTGGAAATGATTGATGTGAAGCTCGTTGACTCAAGTGGGATTCCCCCCACCCCAGAAGGCACTGCTGTGGCTCCTCCCTCAGATAGGCTAAGAGGGCCACCATGTGGTCCCACTTGTACAAAAAGGGGGAGCTGGCCTGTGAGTGAGGCCCTGGACATGGAGCCTGACCGGAAGGGAAGATGGAAATCAGGTTTTGATGGTAGCCTCGGGGAGAGAGAAATCATGGGTGCGGGCAGGACATGTCATTGTCACTGTATACTCTACTATTGATTTTTAAAACCATGTGTGTATTTTTTTTAAAGCCAAATTCATATATATGTTTGGGCCCCAGCTCTCTTGAGAAAGATGAAAGTATCTGGAAGAAGGATTCTTTCAAAGGCCCCCAGGTGAAGCTGACAGGCATGACCCCCCTGATGGGTGAGTTCTGATGGAGCGTCAGCCTCTAATTTCAGAAAGACAGCAGCTCTGTGACCAGGTCTTTGTGGGCAGGCCTGGCACGTCACTGCCTTAGACAGAAGGACTTCCCAGATGAGATGTAGGAATACAGCTTACCAAAAGCTCACTTAGGCAGTGTGCGGGTGAAGCATATGTAAAGTGTAATTGAATACAGAGAGTATTTTCTTGAGTGTGCCCTAGGAAGTAGCAGAGGAGGGGGCCGGAGGACAAGAGGAGGTGGGTTACTGTGTTAAGTGCCCAAGCCTTGTCATTGTTTGTCATAACCCCAGCTAGCCCCATGAGCCACCACCATGGTCCCCAGAGTGCCTGGTAGCCTGCATTCCAAGTGAGACCCCGTGGATGAGTTCCCCGGGTGGGGGTGGGGAGGTTGCGGGGGTAATCCGGTGATGCACCACTTGACGATCTTCATGCCCAATCCTTTTATATCAGAAACAACTTCAATGCTATTTTCTCTCAGTGTTTTCACACTAATGACCTCATTTCGTCCTCCCACTGCAGGCTAGGTGGCACTTCCTGTTTGGAAGGGAAAAACCAGAAGCTGCCATTCTAGAACCTCAGCAGTGGGGACAAAGCGCTGGTGACTTTTCTGGCTGCAGCTGTGCCTCACGGCAGGGACCTGCGTCCCGGCCCACAGCACTGCCTGTCTCTTGTGGAGTAACTTCTGTGAGCCACCTGCTCACCGGCTCCGAGGCCTGCCTAGAGTTCCTCCAGAATCCCCCGCATTCCTTGAAGGACGTAGAACGTGGCCCCAAGACCCTGCTCTCTGGGGACACTGCCCACACCCAGAGAAGCAAAAAGGCACTTCTGGTCTCCTCTTTCAGATACAACACAGCTGTCCTCAGAGACGTTCTAGCCAATCCTCCAAGGGCCTCATTTCACTTTTAATTACCGTGTTGTCCCATTGGCACTCTCCAGAGATGCTCACAGGCACAGCCCTGGCTAGAATGTGAATTTCCTGCCCTCCGTGTCCCCCCCCCCCCCCGGGAGCCGGAGCTTCTCCCACTGTTTGATGGTTAAAGCTCATTCTGCTTGGCCTGTAAGACCCTGAACACCAGAGGCCACCTGGTCCCAGCAACCAGCCCCTGCCCAGACCTCCTCTGCTGCCTGCCTGACCGAGTCTCCAGGGTTCCCGTGATGGTTGCTCACGGCCTCTGCCAACCATATGACGGTGGCTGGGAGGGAGGAGAAAGAAGGGGCCAGCAGAGAAAGATGGAAGTGTTGGGAGCTGCCCCGAATGTATGACATCCTTAAAATGAATTACCATTTTCCCTTCCCTCCTTGAGGGACCTTCCTTTCTCTCACACCTCCCCTGCTCTCTGACATTCTACTGAGAAAAATCCAGAGGGGCCAGGGCATGGTGTTAATGCCCATGAGTATGGCATTTGAACAGATGCCAGAGCCACTTGAGAAATGAGGTAACAGCCCAGAGAGGGAAAGTGACCTCCCCAGAGTCGTACAGCAAGTTCATGGCAAAGCTCAGCTAGGACAGGTCTCCTTCCTCCTCTGGCACGTCCCTTTCCAGGAGCCCTGCATTGCCTCCCTGAATGGCTGGGCTGCTGGAGGGGGACTCTCAGACCCATGTGGCCAGTCGAAGGACCTTCGTTAAAGCAACAGAAGACAGAACTGGCTTCACTCCTTTTGAAAGGGGTAGCATACACGGTGTTTGAGAAGGCCTGCTGATTTTCCTAGAGCATGGCCACGATTCCTGGAGGATGCCGGGGTGTCCCTAGTGGAATAGCTTTCCCCTCCGGTGTGCTTAAATACAGAAGCAACATTGTTGCTGGAAAATATCCATTAGGTTAATGAGGTTTTTCTTGCCCACGGAGATGTAGGACTTCCCAGCCACGGACACGCTGAGGTAGGAGCAAGAACTCTACAACCCGCCAACCCGTTCTGCCCACCCGCATGGTGAGCCCCGGGAGAGCCCCGAGTGGGCTCATTCATTTTTCTGTCCGCTTTGGCCATTTCCTCCTTTGCTGTCTCCTGGAGCCACCTTCCTTTCATTTCCAAAGTCCCTCCCCCCCACCCTGTGTTATTGCAAAAGCTGCTATCGGGGCATAGCTCGTGCACCTGCTGGCCTATTCTTAGTGGCTCCAACAATTTCCCCCAAGTATTGTTTGGATCATTTACAGTCACCTTGTCTTAGGGTGTGCTATTTATTTACCCATCTCTCCCCCTCTCTTGGATCATTGGATGAGATGTGGCAGCAACGGCCCCCTCCTGGGAGGAGGGCAGACCAACTCCTGGCTGCCCTCTCCTAGCTGTATGACCTTGGGCAAGTCGTTTGACCTCTCTGAGCCTGGTGTCATATCTGAAAAAAATGGGAATAACAGCACCTCCTTTTCAGGGCTGTGGTTAAGGAGTGGCAGTGATTTGTATAAAAGGCAGAGCATCGCGAGTGACTAGCCCTTAGTCACACTCCTGAACAGCCACCGTGACACTCTGCAAACATGCCTCTGTGTTATAAGCTTTTTGGAAGCCGGGTTATGGAACTGAAGGTGGGTTACAAAGGGACTCTCACTTTCTGCTGTCTGCACTTGCATTTTTCCTAAATCCAATAGTCTGTATTTCTTGTGTGTGTGGGGGGGGGGCGCTAAAATCTTATTATTAGTAACACATGAGTAGATTCTCATTATCAAAAATGCCAACAGCAGCATAAGTTACTTTCATAATCAGAAAAAATACAAATACCGTTTTGAAAAAACTCATCTGAGTAAGTCCATTTTCCACCCTCCGGGCATTTTTGAGTCTTTGTGGGCCCTCCACCTGGCAGTGAGGCTCACCACCCTAGCCCTGCGGGTAGCCACCTCGCCCCCCCTCGCCCTCGCCACGCCCCGCCCCCCCCCACTGGGGCAAGCTGTTGGATTGTTTCCACTCCCATCCAGCATGCCCCATGCCAGGACTTGCCAGGAACTGGAGGAAAGGGCTGCCCCCTGCCCTCCTCTCAGTGCACCCTCACCCCTTATCCTGGCTCCTTACCCGCCCCTACCCTGTGGAAGACTCTGGAGGTTTCCTCAGACCCCATGCAGAGAGCCCTGCTCAGGTTGGTTCCTGTGGCCACATCCACAAAGGAGCTTGTGGGAACCTGCAGGCTCCTGACCCGAGCTGACTACTTACTCTGCCTTGCTGACATTTCTTTCCTTCCCTTCCCTGTTGCTGGCTCAAGTAGAGGTTGCTGGACTCACAGCTCAGAAGGGTTCCTGGGGGCTCAGGATGGGCCTGCCTGTTGCTGGCTCAAGTAGAGGTTGCTGGACTCACAGCTCAGAAGGGTTCCTGGGGGCTCAGGATGGGCCTGGGAGCTCGATGCTACTAAGGTCTATCTGAGACATGAGCGCTGTGGCTAGGCTTTTGTGGGCTAGCCTGGGCACCTGGCTGCCATAGACAAGGGAATGAGCTGTAGGTGGAGAATGCAGGGGCTGGAGGGGTTCTGCCTGGGCTCTGTGTGCACCTGTCATTCACTGTGCAATGCATGTGCTTTATTCAGATCCTAGGCCTCAGGTCGCTTTTGTGTTTTGTTTTGGTTTGTTTCGAGAGATGGATTGGCTTTCCCCAAGCCCTCTGCCCTCCTCTCTCCCGCTGACCAGCTGCCTGGCTGGAGCGGACAGTAACAACAAACGCGGTGATGGCTGACCTGCTAATGTTGTTTCATCTCATTTCATCACTGTATCGCCCCATTGAACTTGCACTTCTATCCATCTTTTCAGATGGGGAAACTGAGGCTCAGGGTGGCTGGGTAACCTTCCCACAGTCCCTTAGCCCTTGGGAGCCACACTCAGCATAGCAGCAGCCCCTTGCTCGTCCTTGGCCTGGAGGACACACATCCAGCCTGAGCATTGCTGCCTCGAGGGGCTTCCCTTTCCCTCAGCTAGGGGCCTCCTGCCTGGCTTTTCAATACTGTGCCGGATTTCTGGGGCTCAGCTCTGGTCCCTGATCCTTCCCTGTCCTTTAGGGACACCAGACTGGAGTGCTCTGGTGAGGTATGGGGTGGCCGCCCAGGCCCTGCCACCTGCAGTCGCCTCCTAGTTCCTGGGAGTCCACAGACACACCCTGCCCTCCCCAGTGACCCACTGACCCAAAGGGGACTCATCTGAGGTCCTGAGACAGCAGGGGGGCTGGGCAGTCTCTAGCTGCAGGACCTGGGAGTGCTAGCAGCAGGGCTGAGCAGTTACAGTGACAGCTGACCAGCGACATAGAGCCTTCATCCCGTCTGCCCCTCACTTGCTGTCCAGTGCCTGGCACACTGTGGGTGCATAATAATAATTAAATCCATAATGAATGTCAAAAAGACCCGCATGTGGTAAATGCATGCATCTTTGCACAATTCCTCTGCAGCGTGATGAACAAGCCATGAATGGTTACTAAGGGACAACTATGAATGTGGGAAACACTGATTGCAAAGATGTTTACTCTTTCCTCCCCTCCCCAGACTTTTAAATGAAAACGTAGGATCATTTCCCTTCCGCTGTCCTTGTAGCAGGATTTATAATGAAAAGAACTGGGACAAGAACCTCTCTGTGCTCCTCCGTGTAGACTTGGGCATGCCGTCCCTGAGAGCCGGCTCAGAACAGGCCCTGGGAAGTTTTCTCCTCTGACACAGGCCAGCAGTATCCCTGGCAGGAAAACCATCTTCTCCAGACCTGGAGGCGATGCCCTGGCAGCCATTTCAGGAGTGCATCCTACAAGACCAGCTGGGTCAGTGCACGGAGACTGCTTGCCTCTTGATGCTCCCCAGCCGCTGGGCATGCCGGACACTGTGACCCCACCTTCCCTTAAACGACCTGCTCTGGGTAGCCTTCCCTGGAAGAAGCACAGTGCCTGGCCTGGGGTCACGGGGCTTGGAGGGAAATCTGCAGAGCTTCGTGATGGCTTAGCTAAGGAACAAGGTGCTAAGAGCCCAAACAAGAAGCATGTCACTTAATGCCCACACAGGAGTGGCACTGGGGAGACCCCAGCCAACGGGCATGTCTTGTGCAAGCGTGGACCCAGCCTGGCTAGATCATTCCAGCTTCTCAGGATAAACCAGAAATTGTACTTTGGAGGCACCTGGCTGGCTCAGTCTCAGGTTTGGGAGTTCGAACTCCACATTAGGTATGGAGATTAGTTCAAAATAAAATCTTAAAAAAAAAAAAAAAGATCCATTCTCTTAGCAACTTAAAAAAAAAAAAGAAATTGTACTTAAATTAAATATCCCTAGTTTCAGGTATGGATTACTAATTTAGAAGCTTTAAAACTCTGTCATTTAACTCACAGGCTCTTTGTCTGCTTTAAATTGTGTCCAGAAGAATTCAAGCTAGACAGCAGGAAAAACTTCCTGAGGTGGGGATTTTGAGACGAGGGGGAAGGGTGTACGGTCTTGGTCCTGCCCCTGCTGGTCTGCAGTCAGGGTGACAACCAGGAGTCCTTATGGAAAATCATCCCAGTGGAGTGATAGTACATTTACGGCAAAGTGCTGGGGCAGGGAACTGCCTTCAACTCTGGGGCTGAGACCTGCTCTTTGTCAGTTTTGGACTATTCAGATGCCATCCTGCTAGAAGTGAGGAACAGGGACTGCAGAGTCCCCTTCGGGAGGTTCAGAGCCCCGAAGCCCGTGACCCTCAGCAAATGATTTTTGACTGACATATACTCTGAGTCATCTCTCTGGTCTATATCATGGCTCACTCTGGGCAGCTCTGTGCCCCTCTTTCTGAAGGCCTTATAAGTTGCTCTTTGAGGGTTCCATTCATCTGATACTTGTTGGTTGCTCTCTTCTAACTAGGGATCTTATATCAAAATTCCCAGCCAGGATGACTCAACAAATTATACCTTAAAGTGTGAAAAGTTTCGTGGTGTCCAACTGAATGCCTTCTATGTGCTTTGGAACCACTCAGTCCTGGTCCTTAGGAAACTGAGTGTCGCTGGGGAAGAAACACACGCAGTGGTTTTGTAAGTCCGTTTTATAGGTGCAATGAAAGTGTTATGTTATTATATTAAGGCATCTTGACTTTTTTTTTAAAGATTTATTTATTTTGGGGAGAGTGTGCATGAATGTGGGGGGAGGCACAGAGGGAGAGGAAGAGAGAATCCTTCCGCCGACTCCCCGCTGAATGCAGAGCCTGATAGAGGGCTAGATTTCACGACCCTGAGATCATGGCCTGAGCTGAAATCAAGAAACTTGAACTTCTCTTTAAAGAGAGGTTGCCTAGAACAGGTGGTACCTGAAGGCCTCTCTCCAGCATTAGTTGTCCTCTCTCATGACTCAGGGATTTTCGCTGAGAATAGGATGGGAATGTGGCCCAGAGATGAAGCTGAGGTTGAGAATGAATCCCCACCAGGAAATGTCAGGCTAGGCTAGGACAGGTCCCCAGAGCCATCAGGAAACAGTGGCCCCTCCACAGCTGGTTTAGCTCAGAAGCCCCATAGTGTTCACTCTTTGAGACTCAGGGAGCAGGGCGGGCTGGATGTGGCCCGACTGTCCCAGGTTTGCTTGTGGGTGCTGAGGGAGGGTCTGGAGCCAGCCCCGCCCCAGGGCTCCACGTGGCTCTGGTTTACGCCCATAAAAGGGAATCTGAGCGTCTCTCATTAAAGTCACTGTCACTTCTGCAGCACACAAGCAACCTTCCTGGGCTCAGCCACTGTCACCACTGTGTGGGACCTTGGCCTACCCACTGCTGTCTTTAGGAACGGCCCCCTTCTGGGAAACAACTTCTCCCACAGTTTCTCCAACATGGCGGTGAGGTTTCATGCACACACTCTAGGACTAAGTGCCTTGGTTCAAATCCCAGCCCTGCCATGCCCTAGCTGTGGGAACGTGGGCAGGCTGCTCAATCTGTCTGTGCCTGAGTTACCTCATTTGTAAAATTGGTGTAAAATTCACAGTACCCATGTCACAGGGTTGGGAAGAGAACGAAATGAACTCAGGCTTCTCATGTGCTTAGAAAAGAGGCTTGGAGGCCACAAGGCTAGCTGAGTGTTTGCATTTAAAAGACACAATCCTTAAGTACCTTCTCTGGATTTCACAAGCCCTTCTCTTGCATTTGACAACTAAGCCCTGTCTCCTTTGAAATGCAACCAGAGTTCTGCTTCAGGAGTGTGAGACAGCCCCGTGCTCACCGGCAGGAAGGGAGGAGGAGCCCCTTAGCCCACCGCGGGGACCCTGGGACAGAGCCTTCTGCTCTGTGCCCCATCCAGTGCTCAAAGTCTGGAATCTCCAAAGGCCATTCAAATGGGAGTGTAGGGTTTAAGTCACCTGTGACTCTGAAGGCCCCTTTGTTCAATTCATCCTCACGTAGAAGGGGTCTTGCGGAGCAGAGAAGGGCATATCAACTCCTAAATATTGAATACCCAGAGACTGATGGGCTGCCTTCCCAGCCTCCTCCACTCTGCTTTTCTTGGCCAGTTCATCCATCGCTTCCCATTCAAAGGCAAGAAAACACCAAAAACCCAGTGCCGAGAGCAGGGGGAGAAGTGTCCCAGAACTCCATGACGTCACAGACGTGGCTCTTCTCCTAGGGTGACTGTTGTGACTGTGATGTCATGCCCGCCCTCCCTGGCCCTGCAGTCCCTGGGGCAGTGCCACTCTTAGGCAGGTGTGTGCCCACCACCTCCCTGCAGCCCCCATCCAGCCCATCTCTGCCAGTAGGGGCTGCTCCTGCCCGTTTGGAATTGGGGTGACAACCAGGAGTCACTTATGGAAAATCATCCCAGTGAAGTGACAGCACATCCTCTGCAAAGCACTGAGGTGGGGAACTGCCTTCATCTCGGTGGCCGAGGCCAGTTCTTTGACAGCCAGCTCCTGGCAGAGAATCAGCTGCAAGAGGCCTCCCTGTTTCCTTAGGTAATGTTGCTGCCCTTCCCTGGGCAATGCTGGGGGCTGGCACTTGATGCCACACCTGACTCTCTCCCCACCCCCACACCTTCCATCTTCCTAACTGCTTGGAATTGGGAGCTGAATCAGATCGAGGCTTGCCCATAGAGGAGGGAGCTCTGCAGACAACACAAGCCGTGGGCAGGGTGTCCTGAGAAAACTTGCCATATTGCATGTGGGTGAATTTAGTTCTGACTCCTGCACACCCAGTTGGCACCTTTCATCCCATGATCCCTTGCTTTTTCTTTTCCTTCTCACTCCTTGTCGCTTGTGTTGGACATGTGATAGGAATGCAGAAATACACATTTGTGGATTTGTTTTGTCGTGCAGTGACCATTTCTCAAGTGCCTGCATGGGCCAGAATAATGAGAAGCCCTGAGAGGCGGGGTTTCTCCACCCCTTCATTTGGTTTCCACTGTCAGAGGTGATTTGGGACAAGGCCCTACCTCACTCTGCCTATGCCACCCGACCTGCCCCGTTCAGTGATAGTAGGTCTGCTCCCATACAATGCCAACAGTTGGAAATGTTTGGAAAAATTTCTAGGAAGCAGTTTGGCAGGATGTATAGAGAAGCTTTAAAATATTACTATCCAGCCATACCTGACTGGTCTCGGCGGTGGAGCATGGGGTGCTTAATCTCAGGTCTCAGGGTCATGAGTTCAAGCCTCATGTTGGGCATGGAGCCTATTAAAAAAAAGATATATATATATTATATATATAATATATATATTATAAAATATATATAATATATATATTATATATATATATTGCTATCCTTTGACCCAGAGTTTCGCTTTTGGAATCTATCCTAAGGAAATAATTAGGAATACAAATAGGATGTATTTAGTAAGAAGTTCACCCAAGTGTTGTTAGCATAGGAAATCTTGAAAGCAGGCTACGTGTCTGACCTCAGGGAAATGGTTACGTAGAATTGTAGGTAGCCATTGGAAATTGAAATGGCTTGAGAAGACACTTTGGATGTAATAGAAGAGCATGGTACAAATTGTATATTAGTATAATCTTGACTGTGTTTAAAAATGGATATCGGGTGCCTGGGTGGCTCAGTTGGTTAAGCGACTGCCTTCGGCTCAGGTCATGATCCCGGAGACCTGGGATCGAGTCCCACATTGGGTTCCCTGCTCGGCAGGAAGCCTGCTTCTCCCTCTCTCACTCCCCCTGCTTGT
Source organism: Spilogale gracilis (assembly GCA_004023965.1). NCBI lineage: Eukaryota > Metazoa > Chordata > Mammalia > Carnivora > Mephitidae > Spilogale > Spilogale gracilis. The sequence continues at coordinate 70,510 of PITA01001331.1, forward strand.
GTTCCCTCTCTGGCTGTGTTTCTCTCTGTCAAATAAATAAAATCTTTTAAAAATAATAATAAAAAAATAAAAATGGATATGAAGATCCAAAAGGACATGTATGGGGTGGGGGTGGGGGGGCACCTGGCTGGCTCAGTCTGTAAAGCATGCAACTTCTGATCTCAGGGTCATGAGTTCAAACCCCACATTAAGTGTGGAATCGACTTTAAAAATCTGAAAAAAAAGTAAAAAGCACATACATGAAAATATTAATAGTGATTCTCAAGTATATATGTATAATTATATGTGTATATACAAAGAATTACAGGAAGAAAGCATATGGTGACTGTATTAACAATTGGTGAGTTCAGAAGGGTATCTAGAAGCTGATTGTATTATTTGTACAACCTGTCTGTAAGTTAAAAAATTTTCAAAGTAAACAATGAGGCGAAGGCAGGAGTACCAGGCCACCCCTGAGCTCTCATTTGGAATGCTCAAAATATAACCAATGGGATTTGTCCATTTAGTTTTTTTCTGTTGTGGAAAAAGTGGTCCTTAAATGTTGCAAGGGGGTGGACGGTGTTATTGGGATTTGGTAGTTTTGGGAAGGAGGAAGGAAGCGAATGTCCTGAGTGGGGGTGGGGAGGGCCGTGCTATGCTTGGCTGACCCAAATGGCAAGTGCTCATTCAGCGCTGCTCTGTTCAGGCCAGAGCCTGCTCTGTGCACAGCTCCCTGCCCCTTTCCTGGGCAGCACTGTAAGACCAAGGCCCCTCCACTCCATTCCTGGAATTTCATCCCTCCACCTCTCCCACCATTTGGGAGGCTTCCTTAGCTTTTACTTTTCCCCTTCTCCTATTTCTGTCCTCTCTTCCTCTCCTGACTCCTTCCTCAATGTCAGCATGTACGAGGTTTAAATGATTCCTCTCCTCAAAACAAAACAAATGCCTCCTTCAGTCAACTGGTCAACCGTCTTAAGTCGCTCCTCCTTAAAGCATCCTTGACCCTCTTGCCACCTGTGTTGTTCTCCCAGCGTGCCCCCCCCCCCCCGCCCGCTCGGCTGAATCCAGGCTGCACTCTGCATTCTTAGAGAAGTCTCCGTGCCTGACCTGACCACCGAGGTAGCCGGGGGTGGAGGAGGGAGTGGGTGGGGGGTGGCATAAGCCCCACAGGCTTTGGCTCTGTCCCTATAGAGTATTTTGTGATTGTTGCAAACTGAAGGAGAAGTCAGATGGTCTCAGGTATGCAGAGGACAGAATGATTTTGCTTCATCTCAGGACAGACTTTAGAGGTGGGGTTATAGCCCCATGTTACAAACAAGTAAACTGAGGCTCAGAATGGTTAGTCACTTGCCCAAGATCATATAGCCAATAAATTACAGAATCAAAATTTGAACCCAGATCTTTCATCTTCAAAGCCTGTGTTCTTTCCACTATCCTACCCCCCAATCTTTAATTTCCAAGATTAGACACTACCTCCATTTATGATATCTGCCTCCTGTCCCTGGTAAAAGGTGAGCACTGTTCAGAAGCTCCTCCGATGTGGGCTTACTCTAAATTCACTTGATTTTGCTTTGTCACGCCTGCCCGGTCCCCATGCCGGAAGACCCGGGAAGTAGATCCTGGCTCAGCAGGGACCACGCGCTCTGGCTGCTGAGAGACCGCCTCTGGTTTCAGGCCTGGGCAAGGGCCAGACCCAGAGAAGCACCACCCTCTGCGGGGCCTGCTTGGGTTTCTCATCCCCAGGCGTGACAAGTTATCATGAGCCTTCGCATCACTGAGCTCTACATTCCAGAGCTCACCGTCATTATGGCTGCTGTGTGAGGCGATGTTTAAGGAAAGGAGCATTGAGCATTAGCAGAGAGATGGGTGGTCTGGGGAGAAGCTAATCTGCATTCTCTTGCCCATCTGTGATCATGCCCATGGCAGGTTGTTGGAGGGGCTTGCTCACGCATCACAAGCTCCTTTACGGAACAGGGGTACAAGCCATAGGCACCTGTCACTTCACCGTCCCCTCCTTTCTATGACAAAATTACCTTCAGTCATGATCATAATGATAGCCAGAAAAAAAAACAGAAATAACAAAATGTTTCTGTATTGAATGCTACATATATAATTATGCCACAATGTAAAAGAAAACAAAAAGTAAATTTTATAGTACAAAACAGAAATAAAAGCTCAACTTCTTATTGTTTTTTTTTTTTCCTTAAAGATTTTATTTATTTATTTAACAGAGAGAGAGAGAGAGCACAAGCAGGGGGAGTGGCAGGCAGAGGGAGAAGCAGGCTCCCCACTGAACAGGGAGCCTGACATTGGACTCGATCCCAGGACCCAGGGATCATGACCTGAGCTGAAGGCAGACGCTTAACCAACTGAGCCACCCAGGTGCCCTCTTCCTAGTTTTTATATCCACTGAATTTTGATCATTGGTTGAAGCCTGATATAATGATAATTTATATAAATCACTGTTCCCTTTATTTTTTTTAATTTTTTTTTTATTTTTTAAAGATTCTATTCATTTATTTGACAGAGAAACACAGCTAGAAAGGGAACACAAGCAGGGGGAGTGAGAGAGGGAGAAGCAGGCTTCCCGCCCAGCAGGGAGCCCGATGTGGGACTCGATCCCGGGACTCCGGGATCATGACCTGAGCCGAAGGCAGGCAGTCGCTTAACCAGCTGAGCCACCCAGGTTCCCCAAGCATCCAATTCTTGGTTTTAGCTCAAGTCATGATCTCAGGGTGGTGAGTTCAAGCCCTGCATCGGGCTCTGTGCTCAGCAGGGAGTTTGCTTGAGATTCCCTGTCCCCTCTGCCCCTCCCCCTGCCCTGTCTCTCTCAAATAAAGAAATCTTAAAAAAATAAAATTTGAAACATAGTATTCAAACTTAGTAAAATATATCACATTGTACTTACCAGACAAAAATAGTACCCTTGGCAATTCACACTCAAGTGTCACTGTTTTCAGTTTTAAACACAAATAAAACCCACCCCCCACGTGGCCACGTGGAATGACCGAAGTAACTCGGCTTCTTGGTGACCTTGCGTTTCCACTGTTCACACTTACAACCCAATTCCTGAGCGTGGGATCACGCGGTCTCAGGGAGGTGGGAGCTGCAAACAGCATCTGAAGCCAGCACACAATTCGGAACTGCTAAGACCGTGTGTAGCCGACTCCACACACGGGGGGTGTTGGGGGGGGTGGGGGCTGATTGTGTAACTGGGAGTTCTCCAAGTGACTTCGATGGAGAAAACCAGGTCTACGAAAGGATAAGTTTCCTCAAGGGCTCATGCGAACCTCACATGCATGTTATCCGTGCTCTATGGCAGCGACATTTGTTGTTTATAACGTAGACCAAAGAAGCATTTTTCAAGGATGAGTATTTTATCACGGATGTTTAGGATTGCTGGCACATGATGTTTGTAAAACCAGGCTGGCTTTGTGTCGGTTTTATTATTGATTTTGAACCCTCTACAGTCTGCCCCTTTATTGTCTTGCCGCATGGCAGCTGCTTTCTCCATCTTTACCCTTGGTCCCCACATCGTACTGCAGCCCCTTGTCCTAGTGGAGCTGAAGGGAGTTGGTAGAACTTTGCCGTCAGTCCTCCTAAGGCAATACCTTGTTCGTTTAGGGAAGATGAGGCCACTTGCGAGGTCCTTGACCTTCCTCCTGAACACTCTGGGTTTGAGGGCCATTTCCCAGTGCTCCTGTGTGTCCATACCTTAAAATGTGTGGGTTTTTTTTTAAGGATTTATTTATTTATTTTAGAGAGAAAGAGTCGGCTCAAGCAGGAGGGGTAGAGGGAGAGAGAGCCTCCAGCAGACTCCCAGCTGAATACAGAGCCTGACACGGGGCTCGATCTCACGACCTGGAGATCACCAGCTGAGCCGTAACCAAGAGTCGGTCGCTCCACTGACTGTGCCACCCAGGCACCCTTTAAAATGTTTTCTGATGGAACTTTCGTTCTGTTATATTTACTGTCTTTTTAAAAAAGGCATATCTTTAAAAAAAGATAAGCAAGAACATGTTAGGTTTGAGAGGGTCCAAGTGAGCAATTGGTTTGAACTAAATTCTCGCAGATTTCTCTTAGGAGAAATGATCTCTCCAGCCATTTGCCATCAGTTGACTCTAAATTCAGAAGGGGGCTTCCATTTGTTGTCAATACATTGCATTATTGATTTGTTTCTTTAAATGATCATTAGTGGTCACTGGGACATTTAAAAGGGGTGTGTTGGATCTAAATGATGCATGAATTCTTCTTTTCAGAGAGTAGTTTATACTGTGGGTTTTAATTTAACTTAAAAAGAGAAAAAAACACTCTTCTTGGACGGTTGCCCAAATGATTCCATCAGCCATTCGGCTGAGACTGTGCGCCCGGCCAGTGCCTCAGTCCCCAGACTTTCACTTGCTGACAGCCACCGCTGGAGACTGGTGAGCACGGGGGCGGGCTGATGTAAAGTCTTCAGTTCCCGGGAAATGGAAGCCTACTTTCTGAGTAGCCAAGGAGCTCTCTGCTCCTAATTCCTTGTCTTCCTTGTTTGTTGACGAGCCCATGTCTTTGGGAACTTGCTTAGCTTCTTGGTTGCCTCATCTGCAGAGGGCAGTAGCTTTCTTACCAGACAGAAGGTGGACCCTGAGCCCAAGAACTTTTTGTGTTTTTCTCCTCTTAGAAGGACCTCTATCCTGTAAGCTATTTAACAACCCTGGGTTAATAATTGGGAAAAGCAAAGGGAACACTTCTGTTTAGATAAAGTATGCGTGTTTTTGTCCTCTGGCTGGAAGGGTGACTGGGGAAGGAACTGCCAAGTTGGAGACCTCTCTGGGCAGGGTTTCTGTGTCCAGGAGCCCAGCACCAGCATTTGATGATTGCCTGTGGCGCCGTGTGCTGAGAGTTTTCCCTCCAAAGAGGGCTTTGCATTGCCTCAGGAGACTGGGCATCCCTCCTGGGTGCTGTGAGGCTGCCTCCAGCCCCCCACCCCATGTGCTTCCCTCTCCTTCCCTTCCCCAGCTCTCCTCCTTCTCACAAGGCTTTACGCCACCGCTCCCTCTTCGGATGAGCAGGTCCTCGCCAGGCCCTGTTCGCGGCTGCGTTATGTAACTGCCCTCCTCTGGTCCAAGGAGCATCCCGCAGAGGCGGTCAGAGGTGGGCACACAGCCAGAGCCCGCTTACTTACCTCGGAACGCAAAGGCAGTGCAGGAATTTGGACTCTGAGAATTAGCGGTTCCACCACCGGCCCCAGAGCCAAGCCTGCAGCTCACAGGCTCTTCATTCTTTGCTCATTTCCAGCAAACAGGACTGTCACAGAGCTTGTGGGCTGCTCTGGCTCCTCGGGGGACTCTTCTCCCGACCTTGGCTCAGGGCCTTTTTAGTTGGTGCATGGCCTTAAGTCTCTCAGAGCTGGACTTCCCCAAAACGTCTTGTCTCTCAACCATCACCCTCTTGACCAGTGAAACCCCTTTGCCTGGAGATGACCCCTTTGTCTGACAATGACCCTGTCACTACCCTCTCCAGCCGAGATGAAGGACTTTGCTGCTTCAAGCGCACCCTCCCTTCAAGTTGTAGCCTCAGGTCAGCTCCCCAGAGCCTTCTCCAGCCTTCTCTACCTGCATCTCCTTTCAGCTGTTACAGCCTTTGTCTCTTGCCCCTGTTCCATGCTGAGCTCACAGAATCCCAGACTTTTGGGGCACAAGCCAATCTGCCTTATCTCTCCTGACCTGTGTTCTTAGACTGTATTTATCTCATTGTCTTCCTCCCAGATCTCAGAGAGCAGGGAACACGTCCTCCATCCCTTGGTGCAGCCTGGAGCCCCTGCACGTGGTAGGAAGAATTTTGAGAATGGAGTTGACCATGGGGTCGCTTTGTTCCGAAGCTATCCCTGTGTCATACAGTATTTGTATATGTTCCTTCCTGGCCAGGCTGAAAACACTGAAGGGCAGGGACCACATCCATTCCTTTTTCTGGGTCTCTGGAGGGGGCTGGTAATGCCTCCCTCATAATCTGCTCGCCGCCGTCGTCCCTGAGGTTCCCCCAGCTGCTCAGCCACAACTGGGCCAGAGGGTTTGCTCTGTCCTATATATATGACCCTCCCCTGGCCTGGCCTGCTCTGCTGCCCATAGGTATCCTAAGGCTGCCCTCAGCAATGGAGGGATTACATGCACATGTGTGGCATGGTACACACACACACAGCCCCTAAGCACAGCATCACTAACGCATCTGTGCACAGCATACAGCTGACATGCCCGAATCAGCCCCCAAGCCTCCCTCCCTGGTGTGGTGATCGACCAGCCTCCCACTTAGGAGCCCACTTCTCTCTCTGTTAATAATAGATGGTTCCTCTAACCTCAGCCTCACTGCTCTGATTTAAATGATTTTTTTTTAAAAGATTTTATTCATTTGACAGAGAGAAACACAGTGAGAGAGGGAACACAAGCAGGGGGAATGGAAGAAGGGGAAGCAGGCTTCCCACTGAGCAGGAAGCCCAAGGCGGTCTCGATCCCAGGACCCTGGGATCATGACCTGAGCTGAAGGCAGACGCTTAATGACTGAGCCACCCGGGTGCCCAAGTGATTTAATGGAAGGGACTAGAGGGTGGGTCTGAATGTGTGCCTTTTATTTTTTATTGTGTTTTTTTAAAAGATTTTATTTATTTATTTGACAGAGAGAAACACAGCTAGAGAGGGAACACAAGCAGGGGGAAGTGAGAGAGGGAGAAGCAGGCCTCCCATCCACCAGGGAGCCCGATGTGGGGTTTGATCCTGGGACTCTGGGATCATGACCTGAGCTGAAGGCAGACGCTTAACAACTGAGCCACCCAGGTGCCCCTGAATGTGTGCCTTTTAAGCACAAAGCATTGTTTCTTAATTAACGGGTCCTATCCTTTGATTGGAAAAAGGCCCTCCCCCATCATCATTAGCTACCCACATCTGGACGGCTCCCATGACAGACTGCTGCTCTGAGCTAAGCCTAGGTGTTTTCCTTGAACACCCAGGAGGCTTTGAGAGCCACCTCTGCCATCTGGGCATATGTGGGTCTGGGGTTGGGTAGCAGGGTGAGAAGTGCAGAGCAGTGACTCCCACTCCCTTTCTTCCCAGCCAGGAGAGGAGGGCTCTTCCATCCACTTTGCCATCCAAAGTGGAATAAGAGCCTCCCTCTCCCGCAAGTGCCCACTCCTATTTGCTTCTGTAAATTCATGCCTTAAGCCAACACCAGCGTTAGCTTAGGGAGGTTCTGGGGATCAGAAGTGTGACACACGTCTCCCTGGGTTAGCATCAAGGTGTCGGCAGGGCGGCATTCCTGTCTGGAGGATCTGGGGGAGAACCTGCTTTCCTGCCTTTTCCAGCTCCTGGAGCTGTCTGCAACCGTAGGCTCACAGCCCCATTTATCTTCAAAGCCATTGCTGACCAGCTGCGTCTTCCTCATGTCACATTGCTCTGAAACCAGCCCTCCTACCTCTATCTTCCATGTGGAAGGACCTTTGTAATTATGTTGGGCCCACCCAGATAATCCAGGATCAACACTCTTATTTTAAAACTCAGCAGGTCCACAACCTTGATTCCATCTGCAATCCTACTTCCCTTTTGCCATGTGGAGTAACAGATTCATAGGTTCGGGGGATTACCGTACTGAACATTTCCGAGAGGCCATTATTCTGTCTCCCACATTAACTAAATGCAAATGCACAGTTTTACCTAAGAGAAGATTTAATAATTAAACTTTTCAAACTAGACCTGGAAGGCATGGGTTTGTATTTGTATCCTAAGTTAGGATACAAATAATGTGAATCATATTTGATAATACCTTTGGTTACATTGCACTTTTTTTTAAAAGCAGGTTTTCCTAAATAAGATGAGCTCCTTTTGCAACTTGTGAGGGCCTCTTATCTCATTTTGTGTTTTTTCACCTCAAATAAGCCTTTAATCACTGGCTTGAGGTGTTTAGACACTCTTGTTCCCTTGGATATTGCTTATAAGTCAGCATTTCATGGCTTCCAGAAAATGCTGTCCAAATAATAAGCCGCAAGAACGGAAAGGAAAGTACAGAGCGCTGTAATTGCAAATGGCCTTCTTCTTGGTTTCTAATTAGTCTGCTCTTTCTCTTGAACTGAGGAATTGAAGAGTGACATTTTCTTAGCAGATAATCATGTGATGTGGCTTCATCCTGAGCCCTCAGGGACCTAGTGACAGAGCACACACTCCCAAAATGTCCCTGGAGCCACATATGAGAGGAGCTTTAGTTTTCATGCAGTGGGGACAGTTGTCTTAATGGGTTCTCTCTGAGCATGTTTCAGATTCTCATTTCCTTATTTATCTTCAGTAAAAAGTGATCTGTCCTCTCTGTGAACTCACTTTCTCATGTTTTTGTTCATCGTTGGTGTAGCCTGAAGGAATCAGATGATTTCTCTCCTCTCTGATAGGAAGTACAGATTCGGTATTGTGATGGAGACTCAGAGAGAACAGTGACTTATAAAATCTATGAAATGGGCAAAGGCAGCATGTATACTACAAATTTCTGTATTTATGACAAAGATGTTGCAGTATTTTCTAATAAAACAGAACTGCACTTGACTTGCGATGTCTAATGCATGGATCTGATGTTATGGAAAATAGTGGTTTTCTGCCTTACTTGGGGTATCTTTAGTGAAACGTCCCCTTGACTTAGGTTTGTTTGTTTTTTTTAAAAAATAAAGATTATTTATTTATTTGACAGAGAGAAACACAGCCAGAGGGGGAACACAAGCAGGGGGAGTGAGAGAGGGAGAAACAGGCTTCCCACCAAGTAGGGAGCCTGATATGGGACTCGATCCCGGGTCTCTGGGATCATGACCTGAGCCGAAGGTAGTCACTTAACCAACTGAGCCACCCAGGCGCCCCTGAATTAGGTTTGTATCCTGGCTTCAGCACCGACCTGCTGTGTGACTTTGGGCAAGTTACTTCACCTCTCTGTGCCATAAAGGGGCTCTTTCTTTAAGGTCCATTCCAAGGTTGAGAACTCGGAGTTATATGAATCCGTCCTGGCCAAGCAGGGGCTCCCAGAAAAATGCCTGGAGAACAGGTCTGTTTTGGGGGGAGGGGAAGTAGGAATAAAAACAGGAGAGAACTTAATGCCAAAGATGACAAACTCAAGGTCATTCCTGGTTAGCCCAGCACCCAGCCAACACAACAGTTATGTATCTTGCTTATTTTGGTCACTTGAGGTTTACAAACAGTTGGGAGAACTTGAGTTCCTTCTCTGATCACAGGGGAACATTCTCTCCAATGGGGTGTCACTGGTACGTCTCTTACCCAGGGAGCTGGGGTGGCCCACATGAGAGAACAGACTGGCCATCAGATTTGAAACAGACCATGAGCTGTGAGCTTGGGAAGTGTTAGCAATTAATGTTGACCCATGACCCCCTCCATCCCACCAAAACCATCTCCCTGCCCCATACACTCATTGGTTCACCAATTTCCTGGGCGCCTTCCTCGTGCCGGGATGGGCCAGCTGCTGAAGCCACAATGGTGATGAAGGCAGCATGGTCCTCCCATCCTCAGGACACTAACATCCCAGACCCAGCGCCAAGTAACCAGAGAATCACAGCACCACGCAACAAGCGTCCATTAGGGCGCAGGTAAGGGCTTTGGCAGAGCCGGAAACGGCTGCTTAAAAGTGGTTCTAGGCGGGCGCCTGGGTGGCTCAGTTGGTTAAGCGACTGCCTTCAGCTCAGGTCTTGATCCTGGAGTCCGAGGATTGGTTCAGGTCCTGATCTCAGGGTCCTGGGATGGAGCCTCATGTCAGGCTGTCTGCTCAGCGGGGAGTCTGTGTCTCCCTTTGCTCCTCCCCCTGCTGGAGCACTCTCGTGCACACATTCTCTCTCTCTCTCTCTCTCTCTCTCTCTCTCTCTCTCTCTCTCTCTCAAATAAATAAATATTTTTACAAAGAAATTTAATATTGAGCCTCTTTTGTGATGTTTTGAAAACATTATTAACATAACTCACATGTCATAAAATTCACCTATTTAAAGTTCATCTTTTTGCTGTTCAGTGGTTTATAGTATTCCTTTATGATTTTGATTCTAATGATGATTCCTGAGACACGGGGAAGACACAGAAGCAGCTCAGATCACAGATAGGGGTGACTGCACCGGGTCACACATCTTTTCTGCTCTCCTGATCGATGACCAACAGGTGGGCGTGCAGAGTCCCTCTTGGCTTCCACTCCCCAGGTAGAGGGCTTTCTCATTGTCCAAGTAGAATTTATTTTCCTATTACATTTCCAAGTGTTTTGTACTTCTTCCTTGACAGCTTTTTCTTTTTCAGATGGAAGTCTAGTCATTCTCTCCTCTTCCTTCCTGGACTATAATTTCTGTTTCTGAGCATTAATGTTGTCCAGGCCTTTCTGCTAGATAATGGACATTTTGTGTCTGGGCTTTTTCTGAAATATGTTCTTGGAGCCTAGAACCTAAATGCATGCCCCAGCTTTGATTTCTTGTCTCTCCCTGATCTGAACTTACAATGGGTCAATTTTAATTGATACATGTGTTTGTGTACCAGATTGGATCTAGTTCCAAACTTGTGTTTAAATTCTTACTTTCAAGATAATTTCTTCATTCTGTACAATTTTCCAGTTTCTTCAGCTCCAGTTGGATATTCCACATTGTCAAGCATAATGATTTTATCCAAATCAGAGGGGCATGACCCGGGATCCCACATTGGGTAATATTTGCATTTCCTTATTCTAATTGAAATATCTTATTGATAAATACTGAAACTATTTTGCCAGCCTCAGGAGATGCAGCAAAACTGTCTGGTTTCTTCTTCATATAAAGAGCCTTTATTTTTCTATTCTGACCTAATCTTGGGATCTTATAGGACACACTTCGTTTAGGAAGTCACATTTTCTAGGGCTCATGAGGCTGTAGCTTTGGCTTGGTGGGGCTCCTCACATCCCTGTTTCTCTAAATTCCTTTTGGAACAAGAGGGATGTGAATGCATGAACAGTGCAGCTCTCTAGAGTTTAGGCACATCAGCCCTTACTCCTCAATGGATTTTAGAGAATCACACTTGCAATAGGCAAGGGTTTGTAACATCCAAGTCCCACGCCCAGGTATTCGTGGCTCTCTTGTTGAATATGTACCTGAGTAAGTGCATTCACTAAAATAAATAAATAATAAATAATTTTTTAATAATGTGTACTTGAAAGGCTGCACGCCCGCTGTGAGCAAACCCAACCCCCCAGTCTCATTACGTTTCTCCCAGAAAGTTAACCGTTCCCATCCGGGGCCCCTGCTGCCTCCATGGGCCTCCACTCCTGTCCGGTATTTCTGGTACTTCCTACCGCCTAGGTAAGAATCTCACCTGCACATCATCACCCTAAGTGGCCTCTGTCTTCCGTGTTTGATCACAAAGGGGTCCTGATGCCCAGAGTCAGTGTTAACGGTCTTGGTGACCTGTCCCTCCAGTCTTGCCGGTGACAGGGCGATTTATGACATATGGATCAGAGGAGAAGGACACAGCGGGGAAAGCCCTTGACTCTGACAGGGTGTTTGCGTTGTGGAAACAGGGCTGTATGTATTGCTTTTTATCAGATTATAAACATGATATGCATTTATAAACATAATATGCATCTATAAAACAAAGATGCAGACGGCACAAGAGTCTCCCTAATTACATTTCCCTTCCCAGAGAAAACCTCTGTTCAGTCTTCAGTACTTTTTGTCTGCACCTCTGCATCTATGTTATTTTTTTGTTTAGAAAAATTCTGCACGAGCACATCTCTAACGCTCTTTTCCCACTTGGTGATGCAAGGTGGCCCTCTCTCCATTCCAGTGCGTTCCTTTCGCCCCCATCCCTCTTACGAAGGAGTCAGCTTCATGCAGGGTGCCCCAGGACACGATTTTGGCCCCGTCTCCAGGCATCACGGGACCAGGGGATGATCTCACTGGGCACACCATCTGCCCTTCCTGGCTGGAGGCTGCACTGGGAGGGCCAAGGGGCACCACGTGTCAGTAGATCCCAGTGAGGGCGGGGGGGGGGGGGGGGGAGACTGCGCCCGGAGAACCTGTTTGGTCTGCAAATGCAAACAGGATGCAGGAAGGCTTGGCTAAATGATGGGTAGCGTGGTTGTCGCGGTAATAACCCCAGGGGGCACTCACAGAGCGTTTTCCAGGAGCCAGAGATGGTTCCAAGCCCCTGATGTCTATTAACTCATTACAGTTCTATATTTCACGGACAAAGCGCTAGAGGCTCCGACAGATTGAGTGACTCGCCTAAGGTCACCCAGCGAGTAAGGGGCAGCCTGGCCTTAGCGTGTGCTCGAAGCCCGTGGGGCTGTGCTCTCGTGGACTGTGGCCCCGATGCCGTGTTGGGGCGCCTTTATCAAAAGAGGAATTCGGGGTTAATGTGCCCGGGCTGCTGTGGCGTTTTCTACTTGTGTTAGGACACTGTTTATTTTCCATCCTTCTGAGACAACACTGGGTTGGGGCCACTCATCACTGAGGGAGAGCTGCTAATTAGCGACAGCCTTCCGCCACCCTTCTCATCCCTGTGTCCTTCTGAGATGTTCTCAGACTCAAAAAATAGAAATGAAAACATCTTAAAAATGACCACTCTCCTTCCTCATTCCCTTCCCTCTGTCTTTCCCGTTGTCCCCTAATGAAATGTCATGGCAGAAGGAGCCCATTTCCCGTCATTCCTTGGCTTCGCCAACCCCAGCCCCGCTCGCAGCTGCTGGGCCCGTTCCCAGCAAACTGAGACTTTGGGGCCACGGTTCGTCCCTCCCCAGTCACCTGCCATATCCTCTCCGTGCCTGCACTGGGAAGAACGGGGAGCTCAGACTCCTTAGTTCCACTTTCGGCATTCACCTTTTCTCCACCACTTCTGAGACCCCCCAGAAGGACCCCTCATTTCTCCTCTTCACCCCAAGCAGACTCAACGCTGCCTCTCACCTCTTTGGGCCGTTACTCCCCCTCCTTTGGGGCAGAGGTGCAGACCAAGGCCCTCAGATTGGCTCCTTAGCTTATCCCTTCGGGGTAGGCCTCCTCTTCCCCACCTTCATATACCTTCTCCTTGCTCATACCTCCCCTGTCATGACAACAGTCTCTTACACCAGTCTGGAACATGGCAGTTCACCAACGTGCTCTCTCTCACGTGCATGTTTTCAGTGACCCTCACAGCCACCCTGTGAGACACGTGTCCTCACGCCCCTGTTACAAATGAAGAATCCATGGCACAGAGAGGGCAAGTGACTGGCCCAGTATAGAGCAGCCAATGTCCCCACTACGCCCCGAACCCAGGTGTCTTTTCCACCCAAATCCATGGAGAGATCTGAGCCGAGAACAGGGGTCCCTCAGGAAGGTGTGGAGCTGATGCTGCCCCTCAGAAGCCAAGAGTCCAGCCATTCATCCAAGGCCGGGCTTAGTGTGTGTCACGAAGGAGTTGGGGTGGGGACGCCTGGGTGGCTCTGTCTGTTAAGCATCTGCCTTCGGCTCGGGTCATGATCCTGGGGCCCCAGGTCTGATCCCCGTGTCAGGCTCCCTGCGCCATGGGGAGTCTGCTTCTCCCTCTGCCCCTCCCCCCAACTCATGTGTGTGTGTGCTCCATCTCTCAAATAAATAAATAAAATCTTTTAAAAAAGAAAACAAAGACAGTGGGGTTGAGCAGTCTCTTGGTGCACCTGTCAGGGTAGACAGGAAGATGGCACCTCCAGCTCTGGAGACCCTGCTTCACGGGAGAGCCCAGGAGCCGAGCCGCGAGGGAGGAGCAGCAAGGGATCCTCCAGGCTCACCTTCGGGCCTGGGATGGGGGGTGCCTCCCAGGCCCTGCTGTGAGGGTGAGGCCCGGCAGGGTTCTCAAAGTGCCTTGAGAAAGGGATAGCCTGGGAACCTTCCGTCAGTCCCAGGAATGGCTAATAGAGGAGCAGGTTTCCTATGACCCATGATGCTCTTTGGCAAGTGGCCCAGGGGTGCTTCTGAGAGGCTTCCCAGCTCCCGAGGCATTGCTGAGGCAAGGGCCCAACGGAGGAGGCCCATTCATCAGATGGCTGTGTCATCCTGTCTGAGAAACCACTCTACCCTGCCCACAATCTCATCCCGCACTCACTCTCAGCCGACTTCCCATTCCTAAGCCGAGCTTTCCAGCAAACCAGCACACACTAGACTCTTTCCCCAGCTCTGCCACTATTTCTAGATCCCCTGGAGGTCCCTCAGCCTCTCTGTGTCTTGGTTTCCCCAGCTGCAAAATGGAGCTCAGATGACCCGTGCACCTCACAAGGGGGTACTTGGGATGGCTCTTCTTGCATGAGGGCTTCAGAGTAGAGCTTCATGATTCCTTGATGGAGGTCCCCAGCGAGGGCTAGGATTGCTGATTCACCGCCACACGCAGCCCCTCTCCAGCCAGGGCAACTGAGCCTCCGTGCAAAATGGGGGTAAGAAGGGTGCCTGGGTGGCTCAGTTGGTTAAGCAGCCCACTCTTTTTTTTTTTTTTTTTAGGATTTTATTTATTTATTTGACAGAGAGGACACAGTGAGAGAGGGAACCCAAGCAGGGACAGTGGGAGAGGGAGAAGCAGGCTTCCTCGCTAAGCAGGCAGCCCGATGTGGGGCTCGATCCCAGAACCCTGGGAACATGACCTGAGCCGATAGCAGTTGCTTGATAACTGAGCCACCCAGGCGCTGCAAGTGTCCAACTCTTGATTTCAGCTCTGGTCATGATCTCAGGGTCCTGAGATAGAACCCCATGTGGGGCTCCACACTTGAGAGTCTCCCTCTGCCCTTCCTTCTGCTTGTTCACTCCCTCCTTCTTGCTCTCAAATAGATAAATCTTTTAAAAAATGGAGATAGATAATATTTCCTACTTCACATAGGTTGTTATGAGGATTAACTAAGATAAAACGTGTAAATAGTGCCTGGCTCTGTTCTTATAAAGGGAAGGCTAAAGAAGGTGGAGGGATGGCCCTAAAACTCTCCCCCTCAGCACCTCTTAAATATAATCTTGTGTTGGTTTGTGGACCATTTGCTGCCCATCAGACCTGGAAGACAGAAACACAGCAGCAAGGCTACAAACTGTACCTATTAAAGATCAACCAGAAATAAGATAAAGCTTATCAATGCATATTATTAAGTGAATAAAAATAGGCTACAGAATATGGTCTTATTAAGGGAAAATTGTAATGTGTGCCCAGAAGAGGTACCTGAAAGAGAAGTTCCTTAACATGTTAAAAGTGGTTATTTTGCTTTGCTTTTTCACATTTTTGTATTTGACTTTTGAATGTTGACTGAGTCACTTTTTAAAAAAGACTTCTTTATTTCGGAGAAAGAGGGAAAGAGAGTGCACATATGTGTTGGGCGGGGAGGGGCCCAGGGAGAGGGAGAGAATCTTCAAGCCGACTTCTTGCTGAGAGCAGAGCCCATCTTGGGGCTCGGTCCCAGGACCCTGAGATCACAACCTGAGCCAAAATCAAGAGTTGGATGCTCAACTACCTGAGCCACCCAGGCACCCCTGTGAATCACTTCTATAAAACAATGCATTTTCTCTAAGAATTAAGAGTGGTTTGCCCAAGGAAAGCAATTTTTTGCTCTGGTTTTCTTGGCTTTGATATCAGAAGAGACTCCTCTTTGTCCATTTGGTGCTCTGAGTTGGGGGGATTCATCTCAGGTAGAATTAAAGTGGTGGCCAGGGACATAGGCCGTTCCTGAATGGGACAGGGGCCCAGCAGCCTGCTCTACCACCCATCAGGATGTCACCCAGCAGTGCTGTCCTCATCGAAAGCTGACTGATGGAAAACATATCACAAAGGGGGTTGGAGGGAAAGTGACCACAATTCTGAACACAAAGGCCACCCAAGCCTGATCTATCACCCTGCCAGATGTCACAACACTATTTCGCTATGCCAGCGACTACAAATGAGGAGAGAAGCCTTTAGTTTAAAAAATAATAATAATAAAACAAATCTGAGGCTTAAAACTAGAATTGTCCTCTCAGACACAATCTGAATTTTCTTACGATGGTGGACATTAGCCAGCTGACATCAGCCATGACACACTGTATGTGCACTGCAGCACCACTTCCCCCCCCAAAAGCGGCCTTCATTCATGCTTTCATACAACTGTTGATTGTTCTCTTTGGATGGAGGCCCAGGATTATTCCATTTTCTTCTCACCAATGTAAGTCTTCCCTCTCTGTGGCCTCCTTTATCTTCTCTCCTCTTAATTTGGCAGTTATGCTTAAAATCTGTTTTTTTTTTTTAATTATTATTGTTCAGATCTGATTCTAGAACATTCTGTGATACACATGCGATGTGACCACAAGCTCACATGTTAGAGCTCCTCTGAGGTTTGCCATGTCACAAGTCTTCCCTCTTGCGTGTCTTTCTGAGGATGTCCCTCTGCCTCTCTCTGAGCTGCCCTACTACACATGGGGGGCAGGGGAGAACAGGGGCAGCACTGATGGAGAGGCAGCTCCTCAGACACTCACATTTGGGACCAACTGTTAGTGAAGGGTGTCTGAAGCATCAGGGTTGCAGGGAGTCAGCCTCAAGGGGCTGTTGATTTAAAACCCTTGAGGCTCTTTCTCTTCCTCTGGGTACAGTTGGTTCCCAGCTTCCTGAATGGAGGGATTTCCTAATGACCTGTGACCCCGACTCTGCTTCAGCCCAGGAGACGAGTATGCGTGCCCTTTCACTAATCTCTGTATCTTAAAGTAAAACAGTTGGACTGCAAGCGTTAAAGAATAGAGTGTAAATACGATGAGAACATTTTCAAGGTAAAAAGTTTTAGTTCATTGGGGACAAGGGTCCTGGTGTTCCTAAAGGGCATCTCCATCATTCCTTGATTCTGTCAAGGTTAAGGGTCTGCTTAACACGGTCAGATTCTGGTGCCAGGCTGCCTGGGCTTTGAAGGCCGACTCCATGACATACCTCCTGGGAGACCTGAGGCAACCTACTCAACCTACCTGTGCCTCAGTTCCCCCTCTAGAAGGAGGGGTAATAATGGAGGCAGGTGTATGAATTAAATGAGTCAATACCCGGAGACACTTGAAACATGGCTCCTGTCGTTAGGAGGAACCCTGTTTTCCACCCCAGTGCCCTGGCACATTCCCTACGGTGCCCAAAAGAGACCAGAGCAAAGGAAAAATGGGGTGCAGGAGCCAAAAATAACATTGGGGAACAAAGTTCATTGTAAGGTTATTTTTGGATTCTAGATTTATCTCTACTGGATCTTCAGCTTTCTGAGAGAGGTCCATTTAGGGTGTTTGTTTTTTCAATAACAGCTTTATTTGAGATACGTCCTCTACCATGAAATTCACCCTTGAAGGGTGCAAGTCCGTGCTTTGGGCAGATTGGCGAAGCTGGGCATCGGCACTACTCTCTCTTTGCAGTGTGGGATTGGTCAGCGGAGGGGGTCTGGAGGCGATCATCCTCTCCCTGGACGCAGCCACCGGACCCTGGGATCCGGCTTTGCGCTGAGTCACGGCGGGCATCCCCCACCCCTGGCCTGCGGTCGTTGCTCCGCCCGCCGCTGCCGGCCGCGCGTCTGCTGCCCCCTAGCGTCTGCTGCCCCCTAGCGAGGCTGCCCCTCCGCCCGGAACAGCCCCGCCCTCCAGGTGGGTTCGCCGAAGGACCTGCGGTTCAGACTCGTGGGTGGGGCTCCGAGCGGCGCCGGCTGCCCTGGGCTCTCGCTCCGGCCCCCGACAGCCCTTCCTGTCGCCTAGTCCTGGACTAGGGCTGTGCTTTATAAACAGTCTGTAGGGGAGGGACCGGTAGGATGTACTTGCCTAGAGATGGGTTTGAGCATCAAAAGATCCAAGTTGAGACCCTGCTCTGCCCCTTTCTAGCTGTGTGACCCTCCACAGTTATGGAATGTCTCTGAGTCTGTTTCCTCATCCAGAAAGCAGGGACAGTGATTCCTGTTGTGAGGTGTTTGTGTTACAGACTCTCTCAGAAGTCCCTGTGACTGGCTTATAGACAGGGCTCACATAAGCAGATTCTATGAATATTCCAAAGCTGCCAAAAGGATGACCAGTGTTGCCCTGGCTTACCCAAGGAGATTTCTAGAGCCTGAATTCTCATTACCAAACTGCACTGCTGTGGGCAGGAAAGTTAGAACGAACAAGAAAGAGGCAGTGGGTGTAGGCAGGCCATTTGGTCTTCATCTACAGGAGGTAAAGACTGCCCTAGGTCAGAAGAAGAAGAAGAAACCTACAGACCCCCTGGAGAAACAGGCAGGAGGAGGAAAGGCCTGAGTGGGGAGCACATGGAGGCATGGGAACTGCCAGGAATCCATGTCCCAGAGGACAGCAGGCCCAAGGGAGCCCTGTCCGAACCTGAGTCAGGTCCCAGGCTGCTTCAGTGGTCTTGGAAAGTCATTTAGCCTTTGGGGTCCTTTACCTGTCAGGGATTTGTGTCCTGCCGACCTCACGGGTTTGTAGTGAGCCTAGATGTTCTATGATGGGGAAGTGTTCCCAAAAATGGCAGATGTGCTCCAAAGAGTGATCAGGGTCCCCTAGTGACATTCCAGAAGTCACTTCTCAGCAGGAGTAGGTGGTTGAGGTCCCCTCACTCCCCTCCAGACACCTCCGAGGGCAGCCCAAGATGACCAGAAAGCCGAGGTGCCTCTCAGGTATGCTGCACAGAAGACATGATCTCAGCAAGGCAGAAAGTTGACTCCTTCCTGCCGCCTGGGGAGGCCCCATTTTTGGGGAGCAGAAGGGAGCTGGGGTCTCACCTACACACCCTATGCTGCATGGGGGCCCAGACTTTTCAAAATGAGAAAAAAGTTGAAGGTTGTCTGAGGGCCCCTACTAGTCTCCTTCTTCCACCTTCCCCCCTTCCTGCCCACACCTTTCTTCTCCCTGCACCCCACTTTCATCGTTATCAGATATAAGTCACAATAAGAAGTCCATTTTACTTTGTTTCCAAACTTGTTGTTTATTTAAAGACCATGAGTATCCATCACAGGATAAATGGAGAAATAAAATGCGGTGTGTCCATACAGTGGAATCTTTTTAAGAAATGCAACGCTGAGTCCTGAAAATATTATGCTAAGTGAGAGAAATCAGTGATGAAAAGCCCGCACATCCAATGATTTCAGTTATCTGAAATACATAATCCATGGAGACAGAAAGTAGACGGGTGGCCGGCAGGGAGTAGGGGCAGGGGGCATGAGAGGAAACCGTTTCGTGGGCACAGGGTTTCTTTTTGGAGGGATGAAAATGTTTTAGAGTTAGTTAGAGGTGGCAGTTGCATAAAGTAAATTATTCACTTTAAAATGGTTAATCTTCCATTGTGTGATTTTTTCCTCAAAAAAATAAAAATAAAAGGGCTGGGTAGCAGCAGTCATGATTTGATTCAGGGCTTCATCCCTTCCTGTGCCTTCACCCCCTGGCCTTTCCCTTATCCTGTCTTCACTCGCATGTCTTTGTCTGTCTGTCCCTCTCACCCTGTGGATATATGAGCCCTTCCCTGCCTCACTCCAACTCTGTCCATCAGCAAGGTGGCGTGAGGCTGGGGATGTGACCCTGTAGAATAAGGCACCTTCCCTCGAAGGCTGAAGCTGACTAAGCTACAAAATGCCAGAGAGAGAGCCCAGGACGCTCTGGCTCTTGTCTTCTCTGGTTAGGCACCTTCCCAAGGGTGCCTTTAAAAATGGCCCTTCTGGGGCGCCTGGGTGGCTCAGTTGGTTGGGCGACTGCCTTCGGCTCAGGTCATGATCCCGGAGATCCGGGATCGAGTCCCACATCAGGCTCCTGCTCTGCGGGAAGCCTGCTTCTCCCTCTCACTCCCCCTGCTTGTGTTCCCTCTCTGACTGTGTTTCTCTCTGTCAAATAAATAAAATCTTTTAAAAAAATAAATAAATAAAAATAAAAATGGCCCTTTTTACTTTACAGATTTAACTCAACCTTTGTGCCTCTCCTAACATTTCTTGCTTATTTCCTACCCCCCACTGCCTTTAAGTACTGCCTGGGAAAACAGGAGGTAGGAAATGAGAGTAAGAGAAAGACAGAGAGGAGGAGACGGTTGATTTAGAAGAATAAGAAAGCAGAGGACAGCCTTAAGAAAACAACTCCCTGTGTGTTTATCTTCCTGTCTGTGCATCCCTCGCAGATTACAGGGATCTGTGGGGTGGTGACCAAGTCTAGTCTGGGCTGTGTACCCACCCCGGGGCTGTGCTTATTTGTGTTTTCTAGTCTGCTGTCTTTGGTTGAAGGTCTGAGGCCTGGGATGTGTGGCTGTGCCATTTGTCGGAAGAGGAGAACTTTAATTGGCAAGCTCATCTTTTTAGCGCATCATTGGAGGGTGGGCTTTCGGACTTCTGCGACTTAACCGTGAGCCGAAGGTGACAAGCCATATAGTACATGTGGGTCCCTGGCGTCTCACTCCTCTCAGGCTCCTTTGGAAGAACTGCTTTCTCGAAAACCTGTGATTTTAAAATATGAGCAACCACTGAATTGGAGGTAAACTGGCCTCAGGGGTAGAGAAAAGAGGAGAATGCCCCCTACCACCCCCGCATTCTTCTGCAAAACCGTTCGGAATTCTGCCAGCTTCTTTTCACAAGCTCCTTTCTGCTAAGGGGTCACATCTGTCTGACAGAGACCTAGAAAATGCTTCCTGTGTTCATTCCCTGGAGATCTCGAGGGGAACCTGTCGCTTCTGGACCAGTCCTGGCCTTCGAGCTGCAGTGTGATCACCTCTGTGGCAGAAACCCAGAGCCCTCCATAAATCACCAGCACGAGGAAGGTGAGGGCCCTCCTCACAAAGGCAGCATAGAAGAGGGCAAGACAAGAGTGACCTCCCCAGCAGGCAACTGCAGGACAACAGTCCCCACCTCCACCCAGAGAGATTTAGGAATGAAAATGAATGGGAAGACACACTACGCTCTTGGAATAGGAACACTAAATATTCTGAAGAGAGCAATTTTTATCATCTTGGCACATAACACAATTCCAGCCAAAATCCCAATGGAATTTTGAGAATTTGAGACAAAATATTCTGAAGGACATCTGCAATAGAAAACATGCAAGAAAGTCAAACAGTTTTGAAAAAGAAAAGGAGAGTGTCCATGGCCACGTAGAGGATGAGACTTGAGATCCAAAGCTTCACCCGGGGCTGGGGGTGCGGGGGCGGCGGCTCTGGCACCAAAACGGAGGGATAAATGGGGCAGAGTCGCTGGTTCATTTGCTTAGGCGAGAGGACAGATTCTATGAATAGGGCTGGGCCATCAGTGTAACTATTATATTTGGGAGGAAATGTTTAGATTCTCATCTCATGTCATATGTCTAAATAAATTCCCCTTCCCCAACAAATAAATAAATAGATATATATTTTTTAGATCTTGCGGGTCAGAAGCCATCAGGAACCAAAATAAAGATGACTGGAGAAACTTTCTGCCACAAATATGATAAAGCCTTGATGTTATTCATGCAGGAAGAACTCACTCAAGTCATTACAACGAGGGCTGAGATCTGAACTGAGGTGCAAAGGGCCAACAGTTATTTTATAAAAGAGGAAATGAATACATGAGATGTTTACTTGTACATCTCTATTCACCATGTTCCGGGAGGGAAAACTTGGTCGTTCACTGAAAGGAATCAATCAAATCTGAAAACCAAAACCCCAGAGCTCATTACACTTCTTAGCATTCACTGAGATTCACTGAATCTTGAGCTGCGGCTGCACGGGGTAGCCCGAGCTGGCCAGCTTGGCTCGCCTGGGCCAGGTGTAGTGTCTCCAGCCAGTTTGGGAGGCCTGGAGCTCCTGGGGCGGTTCCCACCACTCCAGGGTGAGGCATCTGGTGACTGAGCCAGATGAGAGTGACTCATGGACCAGTCTCAGCGATGAGCCGTTGGGCGGTGATCAGGGACGCCTAAGAGGCTCCACCAGCGAGGAAGATGCTACTTTCTAGAGCTGGGTGGGGAGCAGTGGTTTTCTCAGGTAATGGAACTGGTCCCTTTTAGAGGAGGGGTTCTGACATTTAGGGGGCTTCTAAGAGCAACAGACCATTAGCATACCTGAGGGTAGAGAATATCACCACCAGATCCTAAGTCTTGAGGGATAAGTGGGGACTCTGATCTGCCCAAAAGAAAGTCCTGCTTATTGTTGGGGAGATGTCAAAGATTGGAGAACCTCAATCTTGGATGCCTTTGCCAAGAGCTCCCTGAGAGACAGGGTCCTCAGTCAGAATGAAAAGAGTCCCCTTCTCAATAGGCAATAAATACCTACGGGGGCCAGGCCACCCACCCAGCAGGGGTCCCACCGAGCTATTTTTTTTTTTTTTAAGATTTTATTTTTAAGGGCACTGGGTGGCTCAGTGGGTTAAGACTCTGCCTTCAGCTCAAGTCATGATCTCAGGGTCCTGGGATCAAGGTCCGCATTAGGCTGTCTGCTCAGCAGGGAGCCTGCTTCCTCCTCTCTCTGCCTGCCTCTCTGCCTACTTGTGATCTCTCTCTCTCAGTCAAATAAATAGATAAAATTTTTAAAAAGCGATTTTATTTTTAAGTAATCTTTACATCCAACGTGGGGCTCAAACTCACAACCCCAGGATCAAGGGCCACACGTTCCACCGACTGAGTCAGGCAGGCATCCCCTGCTGAAAAATTGTGAAAGTTACAATTATAAGAAGGAAAGATTAAAGGAAAACAAGCGCGATGTAAGAAGTCAGAAAAATAGAATAACATAGGCAAAAATATTCAGAAGGGATTTCAAAAGGTTAGAAATAACAAAATGATCCTCTGGGTTACTTTGATGACTCTTCTGTAAGTCTAAAATTATCTCAAATTAAAATATTAATTAAATTAAAAGCTGACATGAGTCTGGAGGAAGATGAAAAGTAAAAATAACAAAACACTAAAGATGTAAAGTAAATGAAAATAAGTCAATGCATATATGTGCTTGTTACATATATTTATTTACATATTTTTTCACTTACATGTGTCTGTTATATATACTTTATATGGCTGTATTTAATAAATCAAGTGAATACATGTAAAATAAGTCAAGACAGAGCTGAGATTTTTAAAAGGTGAGAAATGAAAATTAAGACCAAAAACTACAGAAAGGTAAAGAGAAGAAGTAGAAGCAACTAGAACAGGAGTGTTTCAGAGATAAGAACAAAAACAAATATAAAGTAGAAAATAAATAATATGAGAAAAGTAATTTAAAAGGAAGGTGCCAGGGGCGCCTGGGTGGCTCAGTCGTTAAGCGTCTGCCTTCAGCTCGGGTCACGATCCCTGGGTCCTGGGATGGAGCCCTGAATCTGGCTCCCTGCTCAGTGGGAGGCCTGCTTCTCCCTCTCTCACTCCCCCTGCTTGTGTTTCCTCTCTGGCTGTGTTTCTCTCTGTCCAATAAATAAATAAAATCTTAAAAAAAAAGTCAGTTTTGCTTCACCGTTGTTTTGTAATGGAAAGATCACGTTTGCCTCTCTTGGCTACATTTTCCTTACGTGCTGATGTCTTCCCCCTCCTGTTTGGTCTTACCCTTTCCATTAAAAAATTTAAAAATTCAAGCTACTAGTCAGCAGCATTTATATTTTAATGAAGTGGAAAGAGTGCTGGGCTTAACATGTGAGACCCACTGGACCTGTCCACCCGGTGGTTTTGAGTACGAACGGATGTGATACAGGTGAATTAAAAGTGCCCATACAGGTAAACAGGGCACATCAGCCGAGGTTGGGCATCCCATGGGGAGGGGATGGGGAGGCGGAAAGCTGTGTGCTACAACCCCCCAAGAGGTGGCACTTTTCTCCCTGCTCCGACCCCACCCCTGAGCTTAGGACCCTCAGCTCATCATGCCCTGCTCACCCCCCCATCTCCCTTCCCCAGGTGGGCCTTGACCCAGGATGGCTGAGCCCCGCCAGGAGTTCATGGAAGATCCTGCTGGGACGTACGGGATGGGGGAGAGGAAAGATCTCCCCTCTCAGGGGGGCTACACCCTGCTGCAAGACCACGAGGGGGATGTGGACCACGGCCTGAAAGGTGAGTGAACAGCCAGGCACGTCCTCTGGTCGGAGGCTTGCCCATCAAGATTTTAAAAGGAAATTTTAAATAATTTGTGTTGGATTGTCAGCAGAGTGCAGCCTCTTAACTTCAAAGGGCCAAGAACTCAAAACGTGAGGCTCTTTGAGAATGTCCCTTTCCAAAGGAGAGTTTGACATGCATGTGGACAACAGCGTGACAAAGATTGCGGGGGGCTTGT
This sequence comes from Spilogale gracilis, assembly GCA_004023965.1. Taxonomy (NCBI): domain Eukaryota; kingdom Metazoa; phylum Chordata; class Mammalia; order Carnivora; family Mephitidae; genus Spilogale; species Spilogale gracilis. The sequence continues at coordinate 94,644 of PITA01001331.1, forward strand.
CAGTCTAAGGAATACAGGGGGCTCGCTGGAGTCTCTAGCCACATCAATTAATCTTTAAACCGGCCGCATGCATAGAGTCGTCGACTTGGGGCGTTATCTGTGTGTCCTCCTTACGAGGCTGCCTGGACCCTGTCTCAGCAAGAGTTGGTCAGCTCTAGGATTCCTACACTAACACACCACATCTTCGAAACCTCTCAATATTCTATAATACAGTCTTCGGGTCAGATTGTCTTGGCCTCCTCCTCTCCCCTACTAAACCCATGTGTTTTATTTCACTGACCACCGACTCTGGGGAGGCCCGTTGGAGAACACTGGCCCCTGTCCCCTGCTTTGGATGCTGTGCTCTGTGTCCTTGGCAGCAGCTGCAAGCAGCCCCAGTTAAGGATTCCGTCCCTGCGCTCCAGGCCCATCTCTAAGGAGACAAAATAGTACACAGCCTGCTGTTTGTCCTGTTAATGATAAAAATAATAGAAACCCTTTGCAGCCTGGGGTGCGGAGTAGTGGTATAAGTGGCGGAGCTCCGAGGTGGAAGGGGTCCTCTTCTGGGTGCCTCTGTCCAGGAGCTGGAGTCACCAGGACGTCCCCGGGGTTGGGGAAGTGGGAAGAGCCATCATCCACACTTGCAGGACTTCTGCACCTGGTTGCAAAGGCAACTTCTCTCTGTGTAAGAAGAGAACGTAGGAAGCAGAGGAATCCGGGATCAGACAGGGGGGCTCCCAGCTGGAGGAGATGAAGGAAGAGTGGGTACGCTATCCTGGGGAGCTCAGAGGCCGCCCCCTGGCTTTCTTGGGGCCTCCCAACCCTAGGTGCTGAGGGGAGGGGCGTGGAGGGAACTATCCATGCCAGCCAGGCGTCCCAGGGACCAGACTTGGCCTCCTGATGTCGGGCTCCAAATAGTAGCCAAAAAAATGTATGTTCTGACCTCTCCCAGGCCATAGCCGGGCTCCGGCCAGAGCTGCTAAGGTGCGGCTGCCACAGATGGCAATGAGGAAATCTGCTCTCTCCTTTCAGTCCTGCTTGCTCCCTTCTTCCCTTTGTCCCCCACTGTCTCCTCCTCTCCCACATTCTCCTTTTCCTCCTCCCCTCTTTCTCTTCCCACTTTGTTTTTCTTTCTCCTGCTGCCTCCCCCCACCCCATTTGTCTACACCCCTTCCCCTTTCCTCTCCCCACCCTGACCCCAGGCGTGTGGAATGAGTGGTGACCCCCAGGACCTCGATCCTAAAGGCAACCTCACTTTCTCCCGACAGCCCTCCCTAGCTGAGGCAGCTTGGGGTGGGAACCAGAATTTGCCATGTCCCCTGACCCCCTGACCTCCTGACTGGGGCCCTAAGAGCTCCTTCCTCTGAGGACCTGAGCCACATATCCCTACTCAAGTCTGTGCTGGTTCATGATGACCATCGCTGCTTCCACACTCAAGTGTCCCGATTTCAGTGACAAAGTCTGTGACCACACTGCTTATAAGGCAACTTCCTTAAAATGGTAACTCAGGCATTTTTGTAGAACTTGAGGATTTCAGGGGCCTTTGCCACCAATGTCTTGGGCAATGCTCACAGTAAGTGCTGAGGGCAGGGGTTACTTTCCCTGGTTGACAGGTGACAGGCAGAGTTCCCTCTCCAAGTCACCGGCCGCTCAGCTCCTTGTCGTCCCTTGTGCCCCTTGTCACTCAGCCAGGTCCACTGGGAACCCCTCATGGGTGGAATCTAACTCAGAATCACCAGGTACTGTATTCTGTCCTGTGTGAATCGTGCCAGTGATCCTCTATTGGCTTAAAAATTATGTCTAAAATATATACCATGTTGCAAAGAATGTAATCTTGTAGGATGTCAGTAATAATGTAGGATGTCCGTAATTGGGGAAGCTGAGTATGGAGTATGTTCTCCGGAGTATCTTTGCAATTTTTCTGTTACTCTACAACTGTTCTCAAATAGAAATTTCATTTAAAAAAAGAAGTCTGGGAGAAAAAGTGATTTTTACCGTTCCTCCTATTTTGGAGGGGAAATGAAATTCAATTTGTAAAGTTAGAACAAGTTTTACCAAGTTCTTTTGGGTCTCAGAGTTATCTGAAGTATGCTTCCTAAAACCACTCAATTCTTTAACATAAAACATGATCAGAAGATCTATGCTAAAACATATATATCATAGATATATAATACATGCAAAATTTAAGTTGCTAACCTTTTTGTCACTGATGTGAAAGGAGAACATTTGTAGATAGTTTGCTACCCAAAGAGTATACTTTCCAAGAAAGCAAGCGATACTTAAGAGATTTCCATAGTTCTCATCAAAATTTTTCTTGCTTCTAAGAATTCAGAATGAGTTATTTTTACACAGGCAGTGAGGGGCATGACTTGGCAGAAGATGTCACCTGACTGGCAACGTTTTAGATAAGTGACAGACTATTTTGAATAATGACAAGAAACCCTGTATAAAATAGTGGGATGAGGAGTATTTACATGGAGGCTCCCAGTTGGACAAGAACTCGATACAG
>PITA01001331.1:97231-201525 GCA_004023965.1 Spilogale gracilis
GGGGGGGCAGTAGGGGAGGGGCTGTTCCCGGAACACTCTCGTTCCTTCTCCTGAGCTCGCACAGTGGAGGCTGACTAGTAATGACCAGACCCAGGAGACAGTCTGCAGATGCTCCCTCACCATTTGTTCAAAGCCTTCTTAAGGCAGTTGGTGGGCTTTTGCCAGCCCTGGGGCCAGGGCCAGGCTGCTCTGTCTGTGCTGGAAATGTGTTTAGGATGAGCCTTTCTTTTGGCTGGATGATCACCCCCAGGGCCGGGTACCCAGTGCCGGCATTTTAGCAAAGGGTGTCTGATCTCGCAATGCAGTTGAATATGACTTGCCTTTTCTCGTTTGGGGGTTCTTTTTTGCGCACAAACTAACCCCCCAGACCCTGGCCCGGATTTGTCTGCCAGGCTGCCCCCATCGCAGGTGGAGTGGCTTTCCCAGAGCCCACCAGAGCCTCCTTGGCTCTGGATTCTGAAAGGACAGTCGTCTTGTAGGTAGTCTTGGTGGACATTTCCGCTGTGACTCCAGTCCTGTCAGTCCGTACTCGGAGAACTTCCTATGAAAGGAGCTGACTCAAGTCCAGACACATAACCAGAAGTCCAGTTAGAAGGCCGGGTGTCTGCCCCCATCTCGGTCCTTTTCAGAGGAAGGAGTTGGATCGGAGTGTTTTTCCAGACGTCTACTTGTCGCCGACGACTGGTCGTGATCTCCCAGGAACCTCTCTGTCAGGGAAGGGGCAGCAGTGGGTTTTTCTGAGGCTTGGCTCCACAGTACCCGCCGCCCCTTTGTCAGTATGAGAGCCCTTGCCTCCTTTGAAGCCACCAGCTGATTCCCGAGCATCTTTGCCTCATGCCCCTGGTGTGGGGGTGCAGTTGTGTTGCAGTGGGGGTGGGGCCGGTGAATTCTTCATGCGGCCACCTCCTCCGGTCCATCTGGGTCGTATGCTGGGGAATGCTCAGGTCTGGAAGACACTGCTCCCCACTTCCTCCTGAAGCCGAAGGGAGGGGTGGGGAGAGGCCGCCGTTCTGAGGGGCTCATTGTGTATGTTCCAGAATCTCCCCTGCAGACCTCCGCTGATGATGGATCTGAGGAACCGGGCTCTGAAACCTCGGAGGCTAAGAGCACGCCAACGGCCGAAGGTGGGCCCTCCCGTCCTTGCTTCATTCAGACAGCCACTCCCCGCCTCCAGCCTGCGCTCAGCCACGCTTTCAGCCCCGAGCTCCACCCTTCCCGGCTGCGCTTGTTGCCGCCTCTCCCTCTGGCTGAGAGACATGCTTGTTCCGTGCTTTGCAGGACGGGCTGGGCTCGGGCCCCGGAATGTGATGGGAGCCAAGCCCTGCTTTGAGGCCTTGCTGGCCGGGGCGAGGTTTGGGCACCTTCGTCGTGTGTGTGCTCCAAGGCGGCTGCGTTTGCAGAGGCCGGGATCTGTGACAAAGCGGGGCCTACGCAAGGCTCCACAAAGCCCCCGTTCCACGTCGATTGTGCCCCTGCACTCCTTCAGAAGCCACCCACCTGTCTTCTCTCGGGAGCCACCAGGTCCCAGAGCAGCCGCTGGGCTGAGGAAGGGGCTGGCTCAGAGCACATCTCCGAGCTCACATTGGGCCTGGTCTGGTTTAGTATCCTTCATTCTTGGGCTCTGGGCGTGGTCTGGGCCTCTCGACCTTGGCCAGGGTGTTCGTTCCGGCACATCTCCTAGCACCTGTCCTCTCCTGACCTTTATAAAGCCCCTCATGTATTTCCTAAAGAGCTCCTTGGTCCCAGTTTTGATCACCTGCTCTTGCTTCCCATCTATGTTCATCGACATTTGTTTTCAGATCATGGAAAACCCAAGTAGCTACAGCTTAGATATGAAGACGTTTCTGTGTCTCACATAATAAGATGTCTGGAGGGCAGCAGGTCCTCAGGGTCATCAGTGCCCTTCTGTCTTTATCTGCTGCCATCCTGAAGAGTTGGATTGTTGCTTCATGGTTACAGGATGGCTGCTGCACCTCCAACTATCACAGCAAGAAGAAGGTAGCAAAGCAAAGTGCCCCAAAGGACCCTGAAACCAAATTTCCTTTTTTATTAAGAAAGCAAGAGTTTTCCAACAAGCCCCAGCTAGCTGACCCCCACTTACGTCTCACTGGCCAGAGCTGAGTCCCATGGCTGCCCCTGACTATAAACAGGAGCCTGGAACATGGAGCATTTTGTTTTCCAGCTCGTCAGTCCAAGAAATCAAGGGAGAGGGGCATTGAGGATGGCTTCTGAGTAACCGGTTTATGTTATCTGCCCTTCCATCTCTCCATCCCTTCCCCAGGAGGCCGCTCAGCCCTTCTCCTGGCCCTGCCCATGACTTTGGAGGTGGTCACGGGGTGAAAACCTGCCCCGGCATCTCCCAAGTGTCCACTTCGGAGTGAATTCAGAAAGCAACTGTCGAGTGCCTGCCAGTTGCTTGACATAAGGGTGCGTCTGTGGGGGAGAAAGTGGGCAAGGCCCTTCCCCTGTGGTGCTCCGCCTAGTGAGGAGAATACCCAGGCCCTCATGCTCTTTGCTTTTCTTCTTAAGGCTGGTGATGCAAGACATTTCCCGCTGATCTTGTTAGGACAGTTTTGCAAGCTGCTACCACCCTTTGAAGGTCCTCAAAGCCAAACACCAGACTTCATGGCAGCCTCCCAAATCATGGTTTGGGATGGTGCTCCCATCAACATTATTCTGGGAGGATCTTCCAGCCAAGTCTCGCTGCACTCTGGATCCTGTACATGGGCGGGCCCCAAGAGCTTCCATTCCCTCCCCACGAGGAAGGAGGCCCTGCTGGGGGTGGGCTTTTGCCAAGCTGCTCTGCCTGCTTCCGAGACGACCGTAATTAAAATGGGTTCCATTTGACTCAACTGACTCTGACTCTTGGAAAGCTTGCAAAGCTGACAATTCCTTCTGCTGCCTGCAACAGCCCGGGGGCTGCTGGGGCGGTGCTCGGGGAGGACTGCAGATGTGGAAGTGTTAGCCCTGACCAGAGGCTGACAGCCGTTCTTGGTGGTGGGTTTTTACCTCTGGCCTCTGTTCTGAAGGTGGGCCCTCTGTTGTCAGGGACTGTTGTCAAGCACCCAGCTCTGGGCAGGACCAGCAGGGTCGTTGCCTGCCCCCACCCTCGGCCAGGGGAGTCTGTGCTCCCAACCATCAGTCATGGGCGCAGGGGACAGGGGGCTTGGAGCTGGGAGAGAACTTACAGGTCACTAGGCAATGATAACTCCCATTTCGCAGATGAGGAGACTGAGACCCAGAGGACAAAGGTCTTGCTCCAAGCCTCACGGTGACCATCTGATTTTCAACATGCCTTCTTTCAAAGGTCCTGGGCCCACCCCTAGCAGTCTCTTTTGCTGCAGTGTTGACAGGGGGCCTGTCTCCAGCAGATGGCCTAGGCGTCTCATGAGCCGGGGCTACCAAGCAGGGTAGGAACGTGCTTCCTGCGGAGACATCAGGCCGGAGCATGGCTCTGGGCCTTGCTTTGTGGTGTTGCTTTTGCATGCCGCTCAGTCCCCTTCTGTCTCCCCGCCCCTGCCTGCTCCCACACTAGAAGTAAGGTGAGCGGCTGGGCCTGGCTCCCTCCTAGCCCCGCTAAGGCAACTCTCGGTTTGCAGATGTGACAGCGCCCTTAGTGGATGAGGGAGTCCCCGGCGAGCAGGCGGCCATTCAGCCCCACACGGAGATCCCAGAAGGAGCCACAGGTGAGGGTGACTCCCACGGCGGGGCGGGAGGGCCCCTTGCCGGGCACCCCGCTGCCCTGCGCAGAGGAGTGGGCGCGAATAGGGGTATAAAGCAAGACAGCCATGTGGGTAGATTTTGGGTTCTGGGGATCTGGGGTCATTTTGAGTTGGTGTCTTGATGCCGTTGCTTCCATGGTGGCCTGCCAGCCTCTCGGAGGGCAGAGAAAGTTCTGGAGTCCTTCCAGCTTCTCTCCTCCCATCTCAGCCTGCACATCAGCTCAGAGCTCTCTGCCACATCCTTCTGAGGCAGGCTGGTGGCAGATTTCACCTTCTTCACCCCTGAGCTCAGTCCCCCCTCCTGCTGGGACTCTGGCGGGTGACGGAGTCACCTCCTAGTGGGCAGTTTATCCCCAGGGGCCCCCCCAGCATGTGGCAAGTCCAGACGACTGACGCACTCCTTTGGAGGGTCTTAATGGGACAGACCCCACGGAGTTCAGCAATAGGATCTGGCTTCCATTGCTGGGACTGTTGCTTCAAATGTGTTGGCGTAGAACAGGCATGGCCAGGCTGTCCCATCAACACAGAGGATGGCAGTAGCTCAGGCGGGGCACCGACCAGAAACGGTGATGACCTCAGGGCCGCCCAGAGCCCTCAGTGCTGCCGGCGGCTTTAGGAAGTGGTGAGCTCGGCTCAGAGCACTTGCTGTCATCCCCTTCTCGTCCTCCTCTTTGGTCTTATGTAAAGATTCCGCTGTTGGCGTAGCAATTTGGTTGGGTGCTCAACAAGACAGGCAGAAAAGTTCTGGACGGGATTTCACCAGCAATGGAGAGTGGGGGCAACGCCCCCAGACAGGAGTCTTCTTTCCTCTCTGGAGACGGTGCTCATGGCAGCCTTTTGGGAAACTGCAACCTTTTCTTGGGGTTCGGTTTGTGGAGAACCCCCATGCAGAGGTCTAGCAGCAGCCCCTCCCCCCATCAAAGTAGTTTCTGCTTTGTGACTTGGTCTTTTGAAATGGAGAGAGGCAGGGCCTCATCCTGACCATGAAGGTCCCTTGAAGGCTGTGGAAAGACCCATCCATGGGCTGAGATCTTGGACAACTGGTTTTTCCTCTCTCCCATCCCAATACAGCTGACTCAGTGAGGGAGCCCTTTTCCTCCTAGGGTGAAACCGTAGCTGGCTTCTGACTTGGTCTTCACTCCTACGTAGCCAAAAGTACTCTAGTCTCCTCAGTGCCAAAATGCAGTCTGCGAGTGCTGCGTAGAATGCCCAGTTCGTTGCAGTAGCCAAGCTCATTCAGGGTTGCAGCCCTGTCTTCTGGGGCTGGGGAGGTGGGGGAGGTGGGAGGTAGGAAAATTTGTTCTGGATTGGCACTCCTGGGAGCCAGCTTCACACGCTCTGGCGTGTTAAAGTTGACTCTTTCTCTCGTGAGCACCTGTTTGGGGCTCTTCCAGCCCCTCCATCCCAAGTATCCCCCTGAAGGTTCCTCCCCCTGCACTGGCTTCCAGAAGACAGTTCACGCTCCCCGGCCCCTTGGAATGTGAAGATGCATGCCAGCCTTATCGTGCCATGGTCCAAGGCATTGCCGCATGATTGCTGCCCTAGGGCTGTATGGGCTCTGTGGGAGACACACATTCTTTGCCCAAGCAAACTTGGGGTGTGTTGACAGACTGCATGAGTTGCAGCCATGCCCCTTCACTCTACCCCCAAGACAGGGCCAGCCCATCTCTCCTGGTTTTCCCAGGTGGGATTCTGGCAGAGTCCACCATGTCTCTAACCACAGGGGACACACACCAAGTGTCTCCAAGTGCTGCCTTGAAACCCTTCCAATGGGACTGTGATGGGAAGCGGCCACGGAACTGTCCTCCGCACTCCCGAGCCCTGCTCTCCACCCTTGACATCCTCTATGAGGTAGGAAGGTTTCAGGGTTGGGGGACTTGTTTCCAGCCATCATCTTGGATGACATGTACTCTAGTTTAGTCCTTGCTTTGGCGTGTCACAGTCGCTGTACTTGGCTCACTGATGCAACTTCTTCTTTGAGGTCCATTTAGGGGTGCAGTAAGGCCACCTCACCGCAGGAGCCCCTGCCTCTGGGGCCTTCAGGAAGAGAGTGATGGCCCGCACACAGTCACACATCCGACCTGTCCCCTTCGGCTTCTCTGAGCAGCCCCCTTGCTGGGAACTGGGTGGGGGGACATCAGACATCAGCAGCCTTGGGTTCTGACATGCGCCAGGGCCAAGATACTCAACCCCGCACTGGCCTGTGAGCGCAGTGACTTCCCTGCGCCCCGGCGGGGGTGACATTCCCGTGTGTCCCCTCCTAGTCTCGGTCTCCAGGACTCCGTGCCACTCAGCTAGACTTGCTGTCAGTCCAAGCCTTTCTACCACAGCCTCGTCAGAAACTCAGACCACATCTGTGCTTGGAGCTTCGTCTCCTGGACAGCTGGCTGTTGTCAAATGACGTGGAGCTGTCACCATGTGACCTCACGGGTGGCAAAATGTCGGCCGGTGGGGACCCGGAGGGTGGTCATGCTCATCATCTGGCAGATGGGTCAGCCTGCTGCTGGCCCCTCCCACACTCGCTGTGGCTGCTCTGGGACAGCCCACGGGTCAGGGTTTGTGAGGCCACCGTGCAGCTGTCCAGCAACCCGGAGAACCTTTCCGGGCCTGCGGGTGTCCCTTGGCATTTCTGTTTTAGGTGTAAAATCTTAAACATCACATGATTGCAAGAAGAGACTGGTGGCCCAGCCGGCAACTCGTAGGCATTTCTTCGAGGCAGCGGCTTCTCTGTCTGTGTCCATCGGGGCAGGAGGGCTCTTCTGGGGTCACGGGGCAAGTGCGCGTCAGTGTGTGGCCAGCTCACTTTATAGACTCTTCCTTCTGGACAGTTGCATCCGTTGTCCGGAGCAATGTCCTGGGTCTTCATGGAACAGGAACTGGCATTGCCATAAAGCGTACCGGTTTCGGTGCTGTCGAAGATGTGGTCTCCTTCATTTGGGGTGAGCCGTGGCTCCCTGAGTAGGAGCCCAAGACACCCTCAAAGCTGCTTTCTGGCACTGCTGACCCCCCCTCTAACTAGGTGGCCCCTACTCCTAGCGTGTGGTTAGAGGGGTTTTCCCGGAAGTGTGGAGACAATGGAATAGCTTTGGGGCACCTCCTGTACCCCCGGCACTTTGCCAAACACGCTCACACAAATTCTCGTATTAACCGTCGTACCGTCGTACGAGACGACCCTGTATCATCACCTGAGGATCTAGATGAGTGAACAGGCTCAGAGAGGTTAAGTAAATGGTGGTGCCTGGTTGTGAGCCCCAGCCTGAATCCACCGCCCTAAAGGATTGGTGCTTCTTTGGACCCCCAGTGCCCGCGGATCCCCGGCTGGGGCGTGTACCTGCCCCTCAGACACGGTTCTGGGGTCAGTGGCTGAGCAGCAGACTGTTTCTCTGACCTCGCCCATCCCTCTCTGTCCTCACCCATCCTGCGTGTCTTTGTTGAGCAGGGCGCTTGGGACCCTGGGCCCGCTTTGGAGAAGGTCTTTCCTACAGGATCATGGTCATGTGGAAGGTGTGGGGGTGTTGGGGGGGGGTTCACCAAGTAACCTGCTTTCATCCGCATCCCCAGCAATAATATTTGCAAAGAGCCAGAGGGGCCGCCCCTTGGTACCTCATACGATGTGCCTTTCCTGAATGTTCTCGGAAAAATCTCAGAAAATGCAAAGAGCTTTGTTTCTAGCAAACAGTAACTGTCTTTGCTTCTATCTTCTCCATTTGCTGACCACAAAACAGCTGAGGAAGCGGGCATTGGAGACACCCCGAGCCTGGAGGACCAAGCTGCTGGACACGTGACTCAAGGTCAGTGGGCTCGACTTGCCGACCATGACCTGGGGGTTGGGAGGGAGATAGAAACACTAGAGGGACTCTACTCTCTAAAGGGAATTTGTACCCAGGCCCGACTTCACGGGGCTAGATTTCTAGGAGTTGGCTATCATCAAGGCTGGGCTAATCAGATAAAGAAAGAGCTCTCGTCCCTTTTCTTCCCCCCAACACAATTCCTGAGTGATTCCTAAACTGTTAAGGGGGTAGTCAAAGAAGAATGTCCCAACAGAAACACAGAGATGTAGGAGAGGTGGTGTCCTCTGCAGGCTGCCCTCTGGCCCGTCCCAGGAGCAGGGCCTCAGCCGTACCCCCACCAAGCAGATTCTCTTCAACTTTGCCCTGGGCAACCTTCAGACCTTATGGTGACACTCTCTTCTTGGGGCCCCAAAGTGCCATGTTCAAGGAACCCAACTTTTGCACAAATGTTTTAGGAACTTAATTTTATACATCCTAAGAATTCCTCGTCTCAGGAAATGGAGACCTCGATATAGATGGAGACCTCTCCGTTTGTTTTCTATTACTCGCTGCATCGATGAACTTGAGAGTCTACTGTATCATGGAGAAGTTTCTGGATTGCCGAAGAGCTAGGAAGACCCTGTTCTTTTCTCCAGAAGTGATGTGGGATTTTCCAACTTTTAGTGCTGCTGTGGGGGCCAGCTGGCTTTAGGAGGATCCTGGGCCCAAAAAAGTGTCTCGCTGAGGGTATTTTGAAGCTTAACTACACGTGAGAGGGGTCCATGCCCCAGAGCAGGCTAACATTCTCAATTCACATGGCATGGAGAGGCGTGTTTTCACTCTTAGGCTTACAAAGAGCTTCAAAAAATATGAGCAGGGATAATCAACTTAAGGGGGAGCCCCAGGCTGTGCGTTACGAACATGCCTCTTGTTTCTTTTAGGTCATGGTTTTTTACTTCGGTAAATTAGAGGCTTTTATAACCTCTGGAAATGCTCGTTTATTGCCATAGAAAGAAGTGAATTTGAGCTTTTTCCTATGAAATTTTTTTAAAAGATTTTATTTATTTATTTGACAAAGAGAGAGATAATGAGCACAAGCAGGGGGAGCAGCAGAGGGAGAGGGAGAAGCAGGATCCCCACTGAGCAGAGAGCCCGATGCTGTTCGATCTCAGGACCCCCAGGTCATGACCTGAGCTGAAGGCAGACGCTTAATGACTGAGCCACCCAGGCATCCCCTTCTCACACATTTGTACTACAGGCTATGTGTTCATGCCCCTGTGATATTTCCCATGCAATGAGAGGATCAGGGCAACGTCTTTTGTGGGAACTTTATTTTTGTGCTCACTCACTTTGTCCATTTTTCCGTCAGTGGTCTAGAATCATGTAGATATAAGATGAACACCAGATAGATATTGGCTGTGGGGAGTGGGCACCAAATCCATGAAAACATGGAGGTTTTCTACCTCCAGTCCCAAGACCAACACCTCATGCCTTGATGGGAACTGCTGGGCCACACTGACATATACACCGGAGGGAAGAGGCGAACCCGTGTGAAGCTCAGACACACTCGTGATCCACAAACACATCCTATTTCCTAAAGGCCTGTCGTCTGTTTTCAGATTTAGGAAGAGCCATGTAACGGTAGCCCTGTCACTCGACCTTCTTGAAGTTTCCGTGACAGAAGGCAAATCTCTGGCAGCCCGTGTTCTTGAAGAACCTAAGATAGACGAGCTGTTTCGGGATGGCGCCCAGTGAGCTGACTGTCAGGTGTAGGAAGGTCTTACCCTACCTGCTCATACCATGGGTAGACCTTTTGTCTGTGTCACAAGGCCTGGGCCTCCTGAGGGCCATGTGAGGGGACCATTTACCCAAAGCCCAGAGGCCTTCCCACTGGTGGCCCAGGTATTATTTACCTCACACGTGCCCCCTGCCTTCCCACCCCCCAGATGATGGCTATGTTCATTACTTATGCATAAGTTCATTACTTATGCAAAGGATTCTAGGAACACACTAGACTATTCCCCCAGCCTGGCTCCTTCCTCCAGAAGTCTGTGCATGATGTTAGGTTCAGTCAAATACACACACACTGTCCAATCACACATTGATGACTTTTCAAGGTGTGTTTATTGTTTCTGTTTTGGGCCTTTGTCTCTTTTTTCCTGACGGTCATCCACAGTCTTCCAGTGTACCAGTACAGTCACATCCTGACCACGAGCAATTTCTTGAAAGCTCTGGGAGGAAAGCTTTTTCCAGGGAGCCCTGGCCCACCAAGGAGGTGTAGAGACGAGTTCCTAGGGCACGCACAGCCTCTGATCTGTCGAGCTGCTTGGTTGATGGGGTGTCATGGCGTTGAGACGCGTGCTCAGATTGTCATTCGGGCTGTTCTTCCCAGAGACCGACCCACGGCCCCAGGAAGGTGCACGTAGACCCTGCAGAAAGCAGAAATGGGCATATCTTCCTGACAGCAGTTCACCCAGGCAGGATTCCTTTACTGATTATCACTGTTAGGGGGGTAGTGGGCACTGTGGTTGGTGAGGGAGATCGTGAGGGTGAGTGAGGCCCTGGTGTGAGGGTGGGGGCGGAGGTGAGCTGTGGCCGGCTTCCTGGTAGTGAGCCGGCGGGCAGCTGCGCGGACTCCACCTACGTCGGGGGGAGAGGGTGGTCACGTGGGAGGCGCATCCGAGGCCACACGACTGTGTGCACTTGGGCATTCCCCTGCCTCCCTCCTCTCAGCCCCTCCAACACCCTGAATCTTTGGGGTTCTAGGGTGGAGTCGTTCTGCAGGGACTAGAAGCAAGCTGTGAAGGTTGGGAATTTAAAAAAAAAAAAAAAAACAGGATGTTGGTTAGGACAGTATAGCTCTCCTGTCCTTAATACGCAGTCAGGTGCTTTAAGGAGGGCTCACACGACCCAGCCAGAAAGAGTGAAGTGTGCCCTCTGCCAAGTGCTAGTTGTGGAATGGGCTGAAAACGGTGGTTTTATCTTTGCCACGCAGAGCCCTTTCCTGCCACAGGGGTTGGCCTTGCCTTATGCAAAAGCCCCATCCATGATCCACGACCCGGATAAATCTGAATCATGCTTCGCTTATAGGAACCTTGTGGCAGGTCTGTTAGTAAAGACTCGAGCCCTGGTGATAACGAATCTGGGCATTTTCCAAATCATAAGGCAGGGTTGGTTTATGGGCACCTGCTGGTTTCATTTGGCAGAAAGGGGAAGCAGAGAGAGGGAGAGAAAAGTGTATCCTCACTGCACATAAGCCAGGCCCTCTCTAGAGGCCAGGGTCTGCAGGAAGCTCAGTGTCCCTGGAGAGAAGGAGAAGCTTCTGTAGCCTAGTAGATTCAGCGCAAGACAGCCCCAGAGCAGGGTTGGGAGCCCTGATGGTGCCAACACGCCCTGAGCCCACCCAGAGCCCACAAGACGCAGCGGAATAATGCTGGCACTGACCACGACCTTGGAGGTCACAGGTCTGAGCACCTGTTTTATGGTTGAGGAGCCTGAAGCCCAGAGACAGGAGGTGCCTGCCCACCCAGCGCCGCCCAGCGAGTCATTGTTAGGCCCACAGAGCTCTCATTCTGAACAACAAAAGCAACAAGGATGAGCCCAGAGGGCACGCTCCTTTTTCTTTTTCAGTTGGGCTTGTGATGCTGCTTAAATGTCCTTTTCTTATTTCAAGAGTGCGTTCTCTCTCTCTTAAACAATTAATGCGTCCCTGCCAACCTCTTGCCACCATTGCCTCTTCAAACCCAGAGGAGCTGAGAGTTCCAGCCAGCAGAGGGAGGCACCTGAGAGGCCCCCAGCCAAAGGGCTGAGCTCTCGGGATCAGCCCGAACATAGCAGAAAAGCTTCTTGGGTCTCCATGCTGCCTCTGGGGGAGAGACAGCCAGAGGCCCCCACACTGGTGGTTCCCTGCCATTCCCAGCATCTCCCCATCTGCAGACCACCTTCTCCAACAGGAAGCCCTCAGGAGCCCCACCAGGAGTGGGGACCAAAACCAGGGGATGGGGTCAAGGGGAGGGGGTCTGGCCGTTCCAAAGCCCACCTCCTCTGGATGTCTCCAGATGGAGTCTGGAAGTGTCGAGGCTGTCCAGGAGAGCCTCCTCGGGGAGCCAGGGTGCCATCGAGGTGAGGCTGCTGACCCAGGCCCCCTGGGTCTGACGAGCCAGCATGTGCCCTGCATGCCTAGGGCTCCCATCAAGCCTGATGGTCCCAGGAAAGCCACACGCCAGCCTTCGGGCACTGAATCTGAGCACACAGAGGGCAGTCGCCATGGTTTGGAGCCGCCGGAGCACCAGCTTTTGGGAGACCTGTGCCAGGAGGGGCCGCCTTTGAAGGGGGACCATGGCAAAAAGAGGTGGGAGGGCAAGGACGTTGATGAAGACTGCGATGTGGACGAGTCCTCGCCCCAGGACTCCCCTCCCTCCCAGATCTCCCCAGGTCTTCAGAGCTCCCCAGCCTGAGACGGCCCACCCCCCCACATAGTTTCCGGAAGAGCCACTGGCTTCCTCGGCTTCCCAGCTGAGGGTGCCATCCGCCTCCCTGTCAATTTCCTCTCCAACGTCTCCACAGAGATCAAGGCCTCAGAGCCCCAGGGGCCCAGCACAGGGCCCATGCTGGAAGGGCAGGACACGCCCCCCGAGTTCACCTTCCACGTGGAAATCAAAGCCAACGTACCGAAGGAACAGGGACATTCAGAGCTGGATTTGGAAGGGGCTGTCCTTCCAGGGCCCCCCAGAGAGCAGCAAGAGCCCCAGAGCCCTTCTGGGGGAGAGGACACAAAAAAGACTGACCTTCCAGAACCCTCTGGAAAGCAGGTTGCCGCTGTTCTGCCAGGAAAGCCAGTCAGCCGGGTCCCTCAACTCAAAGGTCTGTGTCTTGAGCTCCTTTGCTCGTTCCCGGCGACCTTGTGTGACACCTAGGCTGCGGGCACTGCCCCTGAGCTTCCGGCCCCTCCTCGACTCCTGCCGCTTCCGAGGCTCCTAGGGAGAGTCACTAAAGCCACCCCGCCGGGCACTGCCGCTCACCCCCTACAGCCGTCGCCTGCCCCTCGGGCTCCGGTAGCACGTGCTCCTCTCATGCTTGCCCGCCATGCTGCATGTCACCAGCATCCCGCCCAGTGCTTTCTACCCTGTCCATTTCTCTGGCCCCTGAATGACCCACAGCAGTCCATCAGCCCACAGGTGCCTGGTGTGCGGCCCTCTGCAGAGAGGATAACAGCTGGTCTGCTTTGGAGGGCTGGTGTGCCCTACAGTCATTGCCAGACCCCTCCCAACCCTTCCAGAGGGCATAATTAGCCCCACTTTGCACACGAGGAAGCAGGCTCAGCGAGCTAAAGTAACTTGCTGAAGGTCACCAAGTAGTAAGTGACAGAGCCACGTTCAGAATCCAGGTGGGTCTGAAAGTCACGCTCTTCCCTGTTAATCAGATTGCCTTCTAGAAGGTTCTGAAGTGTGACCTCCAAGCCCAGAGATGCAGAGGGCATGAGCCTGTCTTCTGCTGCTCTTGTCAGGGGATAACACATCGCATGTAGGAGGTGACACGTACCTGAGCCCAAGCTGAGCCTTTAGCCCAACAGCCCCACACCCCTACCTGCCCTGTCTTGTGACAACAAGCAAAAACAAAATGTTCTTGTCTAAATCTTCGCTTCCTCCCTTGGGGGAGCCTGGGAACCCCTGTGCGGGGATGGCCTCGGTCCCAAACTGCTGGAGCACAGCAGCCCTTCAGGAGCTGGGGAGGGGGAGGGGAGGTTCCCCTGTGTTGTCAGGAAGACAAGGAGGCCATCGGAGGCCTCGTGGCTATTAGTCGGGTACATACATTTAGGACATCTCGTGTGTTGGAATTACTCTCAGGGGTCAGAAATGTGAGCTATCAATTGCAAACATGTTACAATTTTATTAGATTTTACTTGTCAAGAGAACTTTGAAATGTTATACATAAAGGAACTTGTATTAAAATTTAAGACCCCCCCAAATTCCTATATTATCCTATTTTAAAATATCCTAAATTCCAAAATAGTAGGGGGCAAATAAGTGTGACTTGGCAAATTATAATAGTGTTTCCTGAAATGGTGTTTTATTGAATACTGGCTATTGAATGATGTGTCCAGGGGAAGAGGTGTTCCGTGGTCCAGTAAGTTTAGAAAAAAACAAAGAAAGCAAAGTTAAGCAAGGTTTGCTGCAGCAGGACTTGTCAGAGCCTTTAATATTCTAATGCACATTATGATCCTCTGAGAAAGACAGAGTACGGATTTCCCAGATTTACCTGATCTGACCTGCTAACGTCTCTCGGAAGAGGACTTGTTGAGTAGTACCCAGTTTGGGAAATGCGACCTAGCAGGTGCTTCTGTTGCGACATGGATGGTGATGGTTGATTTGAGCAGAAGACATGAATCAGGTCCACCTGGGGCTCTTGTTAAAACGCATATTCAGAGACCCCACCTTGAGCTTATAGAGTCTCGGACAGGCCCAGGAATCCGTGTTTTATCTACCTGTGGCAGTGGCCCTGCAGCACGGGACTGTGTCTCTGGGCTAGATCATCAGTCTGGGTCATTCTAGAAATCCCGTCTCCCGCAACCCGCGGGAAGCGCCAGGAGGCCCCACTGACTTTTCAGCAGGGGGAATACGGGTATTGACATCAAGAAGGAAAGTCTATAAGCAGTTTTCAGCCAAGAAGGTCAACAGAAGGGAGGGGTGAGGTAGGGCGGATACCGGCAGAGGCGTGGTTTCACCAGGGGGTGTGGCTTTCTAGACACGAATGCCGCCAGCAATTTGGTCCTAAACTCCAGAGATTACCTGTAAAATGTTTGACAGAAACTAGTCTGTGGCTAATTTGGGGAAACAGCAAGGACTAGTCCCCTTGGGAGGGCCCGTAGATGCCAAGAAGACCCTTCAGGCCTACGTCACGTTTGGACCTGGCTTGTCAGGGGGCGGGGCTGCTGGGTCTGGCGACTGTAGGTCCCGCCCATTAGCGAGGGGCTGACTGTGGGAAGACAATTCACTCACCCTGACCCTTGGGTGATGGGGTGAATAAGGGATCCTGCAGGGGATCAGAGCAAAGCCACGCTGCCCTTCTTGGAGTGCTCCTAAATGCCCCTCCTTGGAGCGGGGTTGGTCCCCGCTGGGGGGAGGCTGACCCTCGCAGAGATGAAGAAGGAGCCTATGAGAGATGGGGAGGTCCGCTGTCTACCTTCCCTGACCGCCCCTGTCGCCCACGCGTGCCTGGAAGAGTTTTCACTGTGCCCCCTCTGCATGTCCCCACCCTTGGCCAGCCCACTTGTCAGGGTGCACCAAGCAATAACCCCAGTGTGCTGTGTTACTACTAACAAGGAGAGATGGCTTCAAGGGGAAAGAAAATCCTCTGGGTTTCCACCCAGCTCAGCAGAGACGTTGTACCGATCCGAAGAAGTCAGCGCCACTGCATCCGGCTCTTCCCAGGAGCTCTGCAAATGGGTGTAACATATAATCTCATTTTATCTCTTATCAGCTCGCATGGCCAGTAAAGGCAAAGACGGGACTGGACCCGAGGACAAAAAGGCCAAGGTAAGCTGAAAAAACCTCGAACCTCCGCCAGCGTCAGGTTTATCCGGAAGCTGTGCTCATCTGAATTTTTATACATAATGTGCGGGGAGCCTCTGTCACTGAAGGATGACTGTCATTTAAAAAATGCTTTGTATTTTTATGCAGACTGTTAAAATTCCAGCATTTATCCGTTTGATGCTTATGCCAGGGAAGGGAGTCAGCAGATGAATGAATTCATGCTCCTAATTGCAATTCTGTTAGCATAGTTGAAATGAGATGTTCATAGTAAATAAAGATACACTTGAATTTTCTCCAATAAAGTTTGAATTTTGCACATCTTATACTTTCCACAGCAGATCTAGGCTCAGTGAGCACACGTGCTTAAGGCGTAGAGAAAATCCCATTTGTTCAGGTGGCTGAGAAAGCATTGATCAAGGAAGCGACCTCTAACCTAAGGTAGAAGGTGCTGGAAAAGCCCTACAAGAGGGTATCTATGAGGCAGACAGGAAAGGGAATATGAAAGAGGGTTGCTGAGGCAGAAGTGGGAACAGTATTCCAAGGAGAAGGAACAGCACAGCCAAGCCCAGACGCATGAAGAGATGATGCATGTTCTGAGAACTCTAGGCAGGTGGGTGGTTGCTGTGGAGCCCCAGATGGGGCTGATGTAGGGTGGGAAGGACAGTGGGGGAGGGAAAGCGGATAAATGCTAAGTGGACGAGAGGGCAGCAGTGCGGCAGACGCCGTCTTGAAATCTGGCCAAGGCACCAGTTTGATGCAACTTTTAGTCAGTCTTCAAACCAACGTGAAGAACAGTGAATGGAGGCCCTTCCTCCACCAAAAGTGCATCAAGAACTGTGCTGGCTTTCTCAGTGCTTCCTGTCAGCTGTAGTTTTCTCCAGTAATGACTTTGCCTCCTGGAAAATTCTCCAGCGATTGCACAGTAGAATTTTCCCAGGAAAGTCCCGCCATGGGCCTAGGTGAAGACCTGTTTTTTTGTAAAGATATCTAAAATCCCGCCTGGAACATCTGGCTCTTAATCCATCCCAGAGCCCTAGTGGGGTCCTCAGAGGCAGAGCGTAGCTGTATGAGTTGGGGAGAGTATGTTGCGCCTCCCCTCCAGGAGGCCGGGTTTGCCATCACAAGACCTGGTGAGGCAGCTGAGGGTCCTGAGTGGGCTTGGGGGTCCTACCCTAGAGGCGCAGAGCCATAGCAAGAGCTGCTAGCCAGTCGTGACACACATCAGGGAAAGCCCCTCCTCAGGTGCGCCTGTGTTCCCGTCATTCATTCATTTGCACATGTGGGAACAGCATCCCTGCCCTGGACGGCAGCGAGGGGTTGGATCCTGCCCGAACCTGGGCCAGGCAGGGAGTGCCGCCGGCAGGAGGGGGCCTTGTGCAGCTAGGGAAGGAGGAGTACCAACCCCCAACTTTCAAGAGCCCAGCCTGTCTGCCGCTCACACCTTTCCCCACCCCTTGGGCCCTCCTCCTCGCAAAGGCTGGCCACACAGAGGGCCTCCGCCATCTTGGTGGGGGATCCCAGGACAACGGGGAAACAAGCCCATGGTCCTTGCTTGGTAGCTCTGACTCCCTCTGGGAAACATCTCTGGACTAGGCCTCTCAGTTTTATGCCTCAAGGTGTGACCCCTCCTCCCCCTCCTCCCAGCTCCCCCCTCCACCAGGGCTGTGCTTCCTGCTCAGAGTTCCCCAGAGCCACGAGCCCCAACCACTGTTCATCAGTTTCCCTCTCCTTGAAGGGGCAGCTCCGTCTCTGAGGCCATCCAGTCCCACGGCCTCTTGTTGGATTGTCTCCCCCAGGCTCTTTCCTTAGGTAGAATGTGTTCAAAAGTCAACACTGGACAGCTTAGGATTTAGCAGTAAGGTAGTTTCATTTGAGATTTTAATCAGAAAGTGTCAGTGTGTGTGTGTGTGTGTGTGTGTATGCGTGTGTGTGTGCGCATGCATGCACATGTAACCTGAGGTACAAGGCAGAATCTTTAAGACTTGGGATAGGCACAATCCCGATGTTAGCAAGTGTGATATTCTCAATCACACTTTGGCAGAAGTGTGGCAGGAGAAGGCCCAGGGTTAGCAAGCCAGCATGAGCTCCTCCCCTGGAATTTAGCAGAAAGTGGGGCCCCACTGACCCATGACACATTGGGGATGTTTTCTTGAAAAACGTCCTAAGAATCACATGTTTTGGTGATCTCTGTGAACTGTCTGGGCGTGAAACACCTTTAAATCAATAGTCTCCAAAGTGTGTGGGGGGTGCAGCACAAGAAGATGCAGTGGGCTAAAGAACATTCTAGAACTTCTATCCATTTCCCCCTCTGTCTTTTAAAAGTTTTGTCATACGTAAGTTTTGTAATGTACATGGTATGTTGGCATCCGACTGTGTGTATTTAACTGATAAATAACTGCAAGGATGTTAGGGTGTGTGGTCACTTTTGGTCCTTAGGGATAGGAAGGACAGATAAGGGTACATGAGCCAGACAATTTGGAGATCATTGCTTTAAACCATTGCCTGCCTTGTTTATTTTTAGTTACTGTCCTTTTTCAGTTTGTTCCCCTCCCCCATGTGCTGACTTTTATTTTGATTTTATTTATGTTTATGTTCAAGACATCCACACCTTCCTCTGCTAAAACCCCGACACCTAGGCCCTGCCTTAGCCCCAAACGCCCCACTCCTGGTAGCTCAGACCCTTTGATCAAACCCTCCAGCCCTGCTGTGTGCCCAGAGTCATCTTCCTCTCCTAAACACGTCTCTTCTGTCACACCCCGAACTGGCAGTTCTGGAGCAGAGATGAAAGTCAAGGTAAGGAAACCACCTTTGAAAAGAATCAGGCTGCTCTAGTATGGTTTTCAAATGGATGCTGTTTTTAGCCACAAACACCTTCCTTCAGAAGAACTCTTCCCTAGAAGCACCAAGTAGAACAGTGAAAAGTCCGGTTGAACTGGGACAGTGGGGGCGTGGCACCATTTTTCTCCAGCTCACTTTAGCCCCTACAGCACCCAAGGGGGCCGGGGTTTGAAAAATCACCTCTCTAACTGGGAGTGCTTCCAGATTGCCCCCGTGTGGGTTGGGCGCAGGGCCGCCCCGCAGAGCCTGTCCAGCAAGGGCGCGCCCCTTCGTCCCCCCGCAACCTTGAACCATCCTGTGATCTTTGGTGAATGTCAGTTTCTTTTTTGAGTTTGTGTTATGTGTCAAGGTCAAACTCGGAAGCTGCCCCAGTCAGTAGATGGCTTGCACACTGGCTCTCAGCCGTTGGCCAGTTTGCTAACTGGTGCCGGTGTTCACCCCGCCAAGGGCTCTTAGCACACTTGGGAGTCACCGAAACCTGAAGGTTGAACAGAAGAAAGACCTAGCTCTGTTGGCACTCGAGGTCAGGTTCCTCAGTGTCCCCAGGGGCCTCTGGTGAAACCAACCACCGTGAGTCAGGTGAATCCTTGTGGAGAGTCGGAAGATGGCTGTCCACATGGGAATGTCCTGCCCGTCCATCCGCCCTGGGCGGGTCATGAGCCAGGTCGTCACTCTAAGCTCTGTGACCTTTTCATAGAACACAACAGCGCCCCTCATGCTAAGAGCTCACCTGGACAGTTCTTCCTGGAGCATCCGGCGATCAGGGCACTTGGCGCCTGGGTAGAGCTGTGGGTTTATGCGGCATGCAAACCCCTGAGATCAAGGAAGACGTTGGTCGCATCGAGCAGGGAAAGGGTCACCCCAATCTTAGCCTCGTTTTGAGTCATGGAGGTCGAGTGGGGCTGGCATGGACTCTAGGTGACAATCATCTTTCCCAGTCATAAACACCACACACCGTGCTTTGGTTGACAGGGGGAGGACGGTAAGACTGGAACGAAGATCGCCACACCCCGGGGAGCGGCCCCTCCAGGCCAGAAGGGCCAGGCCAATGCCACCAGGATCCCAGCGAAAACCACACCCTCCCCAAAGACCCCGCCGGGCACCGGTAAGAAGAATGTTCTCTGGAAGCCAGGTGAGGGGCAGCTGTCCGTGGGTGCCGTCCTCATCTGGGAAGTCGATCACTGCTGGTGGTGGACGGACCCATGGACACCCGCGGCTCGCTGAGCACCTGAGTGCTCATTTTCTGTTTAATCCTTTTGACAATTTTCCGAGGGCGATCCTGAATCCCCACCTTTGAGCGATGAGAAAATCAAGACCTTAAGAATGCGCACGTATATGTCTAAGCAGCTCGCTCCAAGCATGAAGAGAATGCAGGCGCGGGACTAACTAAGTAGCAGGAAAGGGGGTGCTCTGAGTTCCTCTGGCCCCAAGCCCTGGGGTCCCCGCCTGGTGGCTCTGTGTCTCTGGAGACAGAGCAGCAAGCAGGGTGGGTCACCATGGGTGACCTCACACAGGTGTGGCCCCGCTCAGCTGAACTGGAGTGGGCCCTTCGGAGGCTGAGCACGGGCACCCCGCCCTAGCCACCTGCCCTCGCGAGTCAAGCCCCGCTAGTTCTGAGTACAGGGCAGGCTTCCGTGGGGCAAATCTGATCCCAGTGGTGCTAGAAGGAATAGTTACCCTCTTTGCAGCTGGGAGACAGCCCGGTTGAGCTGCTCTCTCCCACTCCCTCCCCGGGGCTCTGTCCCACCGTAGGGGTACGGGGTTTGGCTTCTGCACAACTCCTGCGGGGCATCTGGCCTGCCTAGGCTTTGGGGTGGTGCTCAGGGGCCTGAGGGCTCAAGAAGTCCGGACTGGTTCAGGGGTCTGTCTGCTGGGCGCTGGCCCCCGGGGCGCAGCTCAGAGCCCTCTCCCTGCACGTTTTTGCCGTGATGTTCTCCTCCTTTGCCTGGGGTGGTGCCTGTAAGGATGTTCCGCTCATAAATGCCTGCTGGATGGTTTCTTCCTGTCTATAATTCCTGTGGCATAAAGGGAATTCACAGAAAGGGGATTGGATTTTACACATGATTTTGATCCTGCTTTCCTCCGCTCGGCATCAAGCGCGTTGACTCACACAACTCACATCGCTGGGAACAAGAACGGGCCTTTCTCTTTGGGTCTTACCTGTGTCGGGTGGGACAGACCTCTGTGGGCCACCTCAACCTGTGTCCTGCCAGTCGGGACCCCTGCTCCCCACACTCACTCCCTGCCTGGCTCGTCCCTGCCCTGTGGCCTGGCTGCTGCCTACAGCATGACGATTTCACGGAGACCCTGTTTAAGCCTGATTATAATGAGGCTTTCTATGGATTTTTCTTTTTAAGCTACCAAGCAAGTGCAGAGAAAACCACCCCCTGCGGGGGCCAAATCTGAGCGAGGTAATTTGGGGGTGCTTTGCCCCACGGGGCACTTGCTGTTCATGTGTGGCTGTCCGTTGGCCTAGATTTTGAGACCAAAGACAACCTGCTTTGGAACCTGAATACAGAACCCTCCGAATTCCTGCTCTGCTTTTCGTGGCTTAAGTAGATGCGTCGGTCTGACCGACCTTTCTTTTCGCGTGTGTTCTCATGAGCCTCAGCCGAGGCTCTAGGGGGTCAGGAAGCATGCGTCCCCAGCTATTTGTGGTGCTGGAGGCTCGGCCCGAGGTGGAGGCGTGAAATTCCCACTGCATTTATTGATGAGTCCTGCACCAGACGCTTGCCCTCAAATCAGCCCCGCAGGCTGTGGCCGCTCTCCCCGTTTTCCACCTGACGCAGGCTTAGGAGGCTGAGGGGCTTGCCCAGGGTCGGTCCACCACGCAGTGGCGCAGAAGGAATCTGCTGCCATCCCCAAGGCCACGGTGGTTGGTCTGTGTGCTGGAGGCTGGAGCAGGGCGGGGGGCGGGGGGGGGGCGGGGCGGGTGCTGAGTCTGGCGTGGAGGCCCCGCTCTGTCGTTTCCCAATGTGGAAAAGGAGGAAAAGCCTGCTTTAGTCCAGTTGCCACAGAGCTTGACGACCGTCACACAGACGTGGATATTCAAACTCTAAAACTGGCGGGGCTTCCTCTTCCTCTTGATGAGAGAAGTTGTCTTTTTGCGGTTGCTGGGAGCTTCCAACCAAGAGCCATCCTTCTCCAGGGTGGGGCCTGCAGGTCCCGGTTTGGGACACGTGGTTCCTGGGGCAGGGGCTGGGGTGTCTGGGAAGGTTGGGGTGCCAATGGAGCTCAGCCACCCTCTGAGCGGAGGGGAGCCAGGCCCTCCCCCAGGCATGGCATCTGCCCCGAGGCTCTGCGGCTCAGGCATGCTCCTGAATCCCCAGGGAACTTAGGAGGAGCCAGCAGTGCGGGCCGCCCAGGAGGTTCTGACATTCCAGGTCTGGGTGGGCTCAGGAATCTGCATCTTACAGCTCCCACGCCCGACCCAAGGCTCTGGAGATTCTGACGCAGGGGTCCCCGGGCCACACTTGGAGAAACACTGCTTTGGGGGGCATGTGGAATAGTAACTACAGGGCGTGCAGGGCCTGGGAAGTGCAGGGTGGATGCAGGCTGAGCTGCCCAGGCTGAGTCCTTTGGGGAAAGAGCAGCCCCAGCAGCCTTCCTCGTGGTTGGGAAAGGTGCAAGGACCCCCGTGTGTTGGCGTGGGGGGCACGGCGTTCCTGGAGAGGGCAGGGCAGGGCGGCACAAGGTGGCACGGCTTTTGTGGAGAGCGAGGGACAGGTGGCACACAGAGCAGGCATCCCGTCTGGAGCCCGCACACCGCAGAGGGGTCGGGGAGGCTGCACAGGGCCTGCTGGGAAAGGGGCCTAGAACTTGCCGAACAGCTTAAAATTCACCCGGTGGGTGAAGGGTCTGGTAGACCCAGACGAGGGTGGCCCCTGGTCCCATCACCATGTCACCCTTATTCAGTAAAAAGCCACAGAGGATGGCGCTAGAGTTTCTCAGAGCACAACTACACGCATCCGTGCCTAGCATCCCTCACCATGGACACTGTCGTAATTCCCGTGTTCCAGTTGAGGCCCGTAAGCTCTGAGAGGGAAGGTGACCTGGCCGGACCTAGTCTCTCAACCCCAGGGCCATGGGGCAGAGTTGGTCCCCTCAGGACAGGGTACCCAGCGGTCCTTGGTGACCACTCTGTTTCCTCTCTGGGAAACAGGGAGTCTCTGTCACTACGTGACAAGGCCTGGAAAGAGACATGTCTCTAGAAATGAGATCAAGGGCAGCTACCTGCTGGCTTAGGGGAACCTCTGACCTGGTTCCCACCTGCCTAACCAGCCCTGCATCGGGGGTGGGCCCTCGGCACCTGCAGCTCCCGGGGCCTTTTCTCGCTCCCACCCACCCCGAGCGTTAGCCTCACTGCCTCCTGTCTCTCCAGGTGAATCCGGGAAATCCGGGGATCGCAGTGGCTACAGCAGCCCCGGCTCCCCGGGCACTCCTGGCAGCCGCTCCCGCACCCCGTCCCTGCCAACCCCGCCCACCCGGGAGCCCAAGAAGGTGGCGGTGGTCCGCACTCCACCCAAGTCGCCATCTTCGGCCAAGAGCCGCCTACAGACTGCCCCCGTTCCCATGCCAGACCTGAAGAATGTCAGATCCAAGATCGGCTCCACGGAAAACCTGAAACACCAGCCGGGAGGCGGGAAGGTAAGGGCGCAGCCCCAGGACGCCTGGGGCAGAGGCGGGCAGTGACCCTGCCCCCACCGCTCCCCTCACACCCGCGTCCCTCCCGAATCTCTTCAAGGAAGGGCAGCTCTGGTTCAGGTGTGTTGGGGTCACCACCATGCCGTGAGTGCCCTGGTCAGAGGACAGAGAGCACTGGTTCTCTCCTTCCCTGAGCCCCCTGCTGACCGAGCTGTCCCTCCTCCACGACTGGGGACACCCACAGGGGCTCCCCAACCTGTCTTGTGTTCAGAACATGACACGACCAGTCTGTGTCTCTGGCGTTCGTTGGCCATTTCTCTAGGTTACTCTTCTCTCTAATCCTCAATTCTGGGGGAATTCCGAGTGCCCTTTTGAACAACTGGTTCTTCAGGGCAAGTGGGCACTCATGAAATCTTTGGGTTTCCTAATGGTGGAGAAATGTGAGCTTCCAAAGGCCTATGGTGGTGGGAGATGGGGACTGACCTGGGCCCCCGCCTCCTCTCGTCCCCTGCCCCCATTTTACGAGACCGGACTGCTCATGCAACAGAAATTTATCTTCTCACTGTTCTGGAGACGAGGAGGCCAAGACCAGGTCATCGGCAAAGCTGGGTTTTTTGAGATCCCTCTGCTCGGCGTGTAGATGGTGGTCTTCTTGTGTCCCACATGGTCTTTCCTCTGGGTGCTTCTCTGTCCCAGTCTCTCCTTCCTAGAAGGACACCCATCCTAGTGGATGGAGGCCCACCTCTTGAGAGACCTTATCTCCAAATATTGTCCCATTCAGAGGCACTGGGAGTTACAACATCAGTATATGAATTTTGGGGGACACAGTGCAACCCCTAACAGCCTGCCGCCCCCCCAGTACCAGTGGACAGGGTGAAGAAGGGAGAAGCGGTGGCTCGTGCGAAGTACAGCGGGCCAGGACTCGGCTGTTAGGAGCACAGATGTCTTGGGCCCCCGGGATTGGGCTGTTTGGGGGCCCATGAGCCTCCTGCTGTGCTGGGGGCCTTCCAGAACCCAGAGCCAGCATTTCCCTTTAACGGCTGAGAACCACTCATCTCCCCCCACAGCAGAGGCCCTTGGCACTATTGATGTCACTCTTGGCTGGGGCCTGGGTCATGGGAGGGCGTCTCAGACCTTTCTTGGCCATGTTGGTCCCTGAACTGAAATCCTGTGCTTTGCTCCCTGTGGAGCCTCGGGGCCTCCCCCTGGCCTTCCCCATCCTTGGGGCCCCTAAGAGTCCTGCCCAGCTGGGAGGTCTGGGTGCTTCCCAGGGTAGAACCCCTGGGGCTCACAGCCACTGCTCTGTGGTCCACAGGGTTGGCGCTAGGCCCGGGTTTATTTTTCTGTGGCGTCTGCTTTAGCTGCTCCTTGTAAAGATGCCTGCGTCCTTCCAGAAGGGGCTCCGGGGCAGCGGGGATGTTGGCTTGAATTGGACCCTCTGCGAAGCTTTGTGGACAGAGAGTTGCCGAGCTGGTGGGAGGTTCCCACGGGCATCTGCACACTTCCCTCAGCGCTGAGCGTCCCGTGTGCACCCTGTTTTTGTAGCTTAGAGGGACCACTGGCCCCTCGTGGTGGAAAAGGGAAAAAAACCCAAACCCATAGCCAGAGAAGATTATGTGGCTGTGACCAGTGTCTCCGGACAGCAATGACTGCCAGAGGGAAGGTCACCCTGAGCATCCCCTAGGCTGTGGGCTGCCTCACACAGGCAAACACCCATCTCTTCCTGCCAGCCCCGGCCACACCCCCGTCAGCCCAGGCTGCACCCCCGCCGGCCCTGAGTCACCCCTGACCCAATGCCAGCAGTTCTGCGGAGACCCAGCGCTGGGGCAGAGCATTTCCCACTGATCTGCCTCTCGCACCCAGGGCTGTCCCACCTGTGGGGAAGGAGGAGTCCGGTGGATGGGGGCCAGGAACCTGAGGCTCCGAGTGGCCCACGCCCCCCTCACCATGCTGGGCACAGACCTGTGGCCCCACATCTACTAAAGGGTTAAAGGGGAGAGGGCCACTTTATTCGGGGCTCCTTGGGGGAGCACGCAGGGACGTGGCCAAGGGAAGGGTAACAGCTTCCCTTAAATCCCATGGAAAACCAGAAGATTGTCGGAAACAGAGCCATAATGAAGCCAAAACCTCAGCCATAATGAAGAGGAACACTAATCTCTAGGGAAAGTGAAGAGCGAAGAAACAGGAAAGAGGGCACGTGGGATCCCTGGGGAAGGCCTTAGAATGCCTGGATTGAAGGAGCTCTCCTTGAGATCACTGGGACCCTGGGGTCTCAGACACTAAGTTCTCAGTCCGTGCTTATTTCTACTGCAAAATGGCCGGCACTGCGAGTCTGAAGATTATCATGACCTCCCTGAATAGGTGGTCCCACTGAGGAACGAGAAGCAAGAGGGTCCAGTTGGAAAAACCTGCAGAGACTGAAAACGCAGAGGATCCATAGAAATCAGTGGCTGGGGGAAAAAGTATAAAACATCTGTGTTCTGCTTTGTACTTTTCTCTGTTTTCATGATTTGCGGCTATGAGCAGGTGTTGCTTGGAGATTGCAGAATGGAAGTACTTTTAAAGGAGAATGCGTATAGTCACTTGGCCACTTAACAGAACCAGCTGACGCCACCAGAGGTTGGAGGAGAAGGAGAGGCAGGCCAGCACTGCAGAGCCTCATGCCTGCTCCCCACCCCCCGGGCAGCGGCTCTCCTCCCTGACTGCAAGAGAATCACCTAGAGGGCTGGGGGGCAGATTCTTGTAAAAATCCTAGTGCCAGAGCCTTCCCCAGGTGTTCTCAATGTGCAGGCCCTGCTGAGACCCAGATTCTCACCTGCTGGCTCTGGCCTTGACCCCTACTAGGGTCTCCCATGCTACCCAGATCTATGGACTGAGCAAAGAGGGAAGCACAGGGGTCCCAGGGACCATCCAGAGTGGGAGGGAGACGGAGCTTAGTTGGGGCCGAGGCCACCTGGTCAGAACTGGAGTGGTGCCTGTGGCTCTGAGGGTGTCCAGACTACAGCCCTGCGATGCTAGAGCCCCAGGCATGTCAGAAACCAAACGGAGAGCAGAAGGGTTCCCCATTCTATCCTCCAGAGCCTTGGGCTGCAATATTCCAAGAGGCCACAAGATGGCAACAGAATGCTGTGGCTGTCTCTATGCTGTATTTACTGCATTTTAAAAATTCCTTATATTTAGTGACAGAGTCCCACTTCTCCTAAAAAACACACATAACGTTTATGTGGAGTCAGTTAAGTCAGCTTGTACCTGGGATAGTCTGCCTCTCCTGGATCATGGCCAGACCTGAGCTGAGGTGCCAGCCCCCCCCCCAGCCAGGCTGGGACCCTACCCTCCATCAGCCCTGTAACTCCCAGGCCCCCAGGCAACACTCCCTGTGCACAGCATCTGTATCTCTGGACAATCTTGTGTAAATCCCATCATTTTAAAGATGCCCCTGGTACGTCAACTCTAGGGGAACCAAGACGGACCCAGCAAGCACCAGGCCATGCTGCGGACAGGCTTTGCCAGGACTGGCCCGTGGACGCTGGGCCAGCCTCGGAGCTCCTGGGGGGAGGACTGGGCCATCTGGAGCACCTCAAGAGCTCTGAGCCCACTGAATCAGATCAAGACTCGGGGAGCATTTAGCACAGCTTCAGGTCCTCAAGGAAATGGACAAAACCCAAGTGGAACTGCCCTCAGCCCCGCCCCAGCCCACTCTCTCCTCCCAGATCAAACCCTGACCACAGGAATTTCTCCCTTGACTGTTGAGTCCCCTGGAACAAAATCTGGAACTTCAAAAACATTGTTCTTTACTTTGATGAGGATTTTCAGCGTCTGCCCAGAGCCAAGGCTCAACATCCTACATGTTGCTCTAGCTGAGAAATTAAGTTTCTGGATTCCAGTTTCATAATGCCAGCCCTTTTATCTCCCTTCTCTCTGCAATGGGTGTTGACGAAATCTGACGACTAACAGTAATTCAGGTCTGCTTTGTAAATATCCTTATGTCTACTGCCAGATCCCACAAAAAAAACTGGTTGCCTTTTTTTGTGGGATTGGAACCAAAAAAAAGCCACATAAAAAATGTCTATGTACGTTGCAGATCTTGTTGTTGCTTAACATTGCTAAATTCATTTGATGAATTTCTTAAACGGATTAGTTCAGAAAACAAGGTTATCTTTGTTGCAAAACTGGTAAGTTTTCTTTGTCAGATAAGGGGCATATTATGGAGCTCCTCATGTTCCCTGTTTTGCCTTGGCTTCCAGGAAGCTCTGAGTTCAATGTAGTGATCGTCTCATCTTCAGTCCTGATGACCTCTCCTTTCTTGACCTAATATTATGCTTTTAATTTTGTTGTGTTAATATTGTGTGTTTTTGTGCGTGTGTTTTCTAATACTAGACAGCCCTAGTGCCTTTTGTGAAAGCAAGCAAATCTGCTTGTAGGACTTAACCAGTGGAAAGAGATGAGTAAAATATGATCCCCACAGAAGGCTTTCGGGTCCCACTCCTTAAAATCTGAGGGAGGCATGAATTAACTCAGGGACATTGTGCCGAGGGGCGGCAGCGAGTCTTGGGGAAGCTGTGTGACAAAGCCTATTCCCGCTCCAGCCAGACTCGGGTACGGTCACCACATCTCCTCACCCGCAGGAGAGAATTTCAGAGTCCACGGAGAGAGAGCGTCGTTGGGACTTGGTGTATGAGACACCCAGCTTGACTGGGGCGAAGCTTTGTTGTCATGGAGGTAGCCTGTGTTTAGGTCTTGATGTGAGAAGGTCGCTGAACCTCTTGGGGCCTCACATGGTCTCATCACCAAGTTAGGGGCATGGCAGGTGAGGAAGATGATGTGGAATTAGATATTTACCCAACCTCTAAATGAGGAGTGGTTTTTCCATTTAAAACCCGGAGAAAGGGGCGCCTGGGTGGCTCAGTCAGATAAGCATCCAACTCTTGGTTTCAGCTCAGGTCATGGCCTCAGGGTCATGAGATCAAGCTCCTTGTTGGGCTCCACACTGGGCATGGAGCCTGCTTCAGAGTCTCTCTCTCCCTCTCAAAAATTCTTTAAAAAAATACATAAATAAAAAACAAGAAATGACAATCTAAATATATAAACACTTGTAGAAAAAATACATCTACCAGCAAAAAGGAGGCAAAGGGGCAACCTTGTAATAATAATAATAAAAAATGCAGAATAAGCCAACAACTATATCCCATTTATTTTAGTCAAAGAAAGCAAGCCAAGTCTCTAAAGGCCCCCGGCCAACAGCCATGTGGCGGAACTGACTTTCTGCGTGGCGCTCCTGGGTAAATCACCCCAACCCTTTTAAGAAAGGCACTAGAAGAGTCGTATTGAGAATTTTTTTTAAAGATTTTATTTATTTATTTGACCAAGAGAAACACAACCAGAGAGGGAACACAAGCAGAGGGACTGAGAGAGGGAGAAGCAGGCTTCCCGCTGGGCAGGGAGCCGGATGTGGGGCTCGATCTCGGATCTCCAGGATCAGACCTGAGCCAAAGGCAGTCGCTTAACCAACTGAGCCACCCAGGCGCCCCTGTATTGAGAATTTTTATAATATTTATAACTCTAACCCAGAAATTCTACTTCTGGGACTCTGCTATGAAAATAACCCATCATATGGAAAGAACTCTTTGCAGAAAGATGCTTATGGTGAGACTGTGAGTTAAAGTAAATATCTGGTCACACAGATGTCACAAAATAGAATATGACCTATGATATAAAATAATGCTTTTCCTGACTATAGATAAGACAAATACTTAGGAGGTGATAGTACTTGATAAAGCAAGAAATAGAAGTGTACGTAAATAATTACAACCTTTGTATGTAGTGTTATTTAGAGATCTGTGACTTCAAGGGAACAGAACAAAAAAATGATTGTGGTTGCGTTAGGGTCATGGGAAAACTGTTTTGTTTTTTGCTTTTTTTAAACCTATTTTTCAAAATCATAATATGTTATTTTTCTAATAAAAAAACACATAGCTTTTTATTTTAAAAGAACATAGAAGAATAGAAGAGAATGAAAAAGGTGGGGCAGGCATTTGCTTACTGGCTGTTTTGAACCAGACCAGTAAGATCAGGGGAAAAAAAGACACGGGGTCCAAGAGAAGCTTCCTGTGTTTTTATTTTGTTAGGCTAAGGACATCTAAAAATGATTAACATGATCTGCTACCAGTGTAATTTAATAACTAAGAATTTCACAAAGGAAAGGCCATTTGAACACTGAAAAAAAAAGTAGGATGGACAGATTTTGCCACTGGGTCCTCATTTCCTCGTTTTGTGGAGGGCCCGTGGCCACCTCGAGGGTGGGCTCTGGGGTCAGGGTTTGGGACCCTTGTCCCCTCATGAGCCAGGCCGCGGCTCTGCGGTCCCCCTGGAGCAGCAGCCCCAGTCCCCCGAGGTCACAAAGGCTGCACCAGAGGGCCCTGTGCCATTTCGGGAATTCCAGAGAGCAGGGCTGGCTCTTACTGGGGACTCCCGGCTGGCCGGCTGGGGGCTATTCTCAGTGAGGAGCAGAAATGAAGGCTGCCCAGCAGGGAGCTCCAGCGGGGAGAGAGCCTTGGGATGAAGATGTTATCACCGCTCAGGCCAACCGGGACCCTCCTCTCCAACACGGTTGTCTGTGTATTTCGGGTTTTAGACAAACCGCGTAAAAATCAGTCACCA
Organism: Spilogale gracilis; assembly: GCA_004023965.1. Taxonomy (NCBI): domain Eukaryota; kingdom Metazoa; phylum Chordata; class Mammalia; order Carnivora; family Mephitidae; genus Spilogale; species Spilogale gracilis. The sequence continues at coordinate 126,395 of PITA01001331.1, forward strand.
CTAAACCAGTGGTATCTCACGGGGAGGGAGGCCGGGATTCGCCTTTCTCCACAGAGCCATCTGTGTCCTCCCTGCGAGGTCGGTGATTTTCAAACTTAGCCGAGTGTCCAAACAAAGCCCGAGGGAAGCCTTCCAGAAGCACAGAGGCCAAGATTCTAATTCTAGGCCTAGGTGGGGTCTGGGATTAAAAAAAAAAAAATCTGCAGGTGATTCCCGTGCGTCCCAGCCTTGAGGACAGCCACACAGAGCTCTCCAGAATATTCCGGCAGGCCTGGTAGGTGTGTGAATGAGGATACAGATGGGACTTTGTATTTCTTTTATTTATTCATTCAGTAACATAGTTGAGCGCATCTCACTCCGCCCCAGCCTGGAGGACACCCAGATGGGGTTTACAGACCTTGGACGTGCTGGGGATGGCGGGGGGGCCTCCATGATGCGAATCGCCTCGAGGTGGATGTGCTTTATAACCCCAGCGATGTGAGGTGGAGCCCGTCCCTCACAGTTCCGGAAGCTGTGACTCAGGCCTCCCCTCGCCCCGAAGCCTGACTCGGGGAGGTGTTCGCGCTGAGCGGACGGGGCTGGGTGTGGTGTGGCACTCATCCTTCTTTCTGGCTATCAAAGGTGCAGATAATTAATAAGAAGCTGGATCTTAGCAACGTCCAGTCCAAGTGTGGCTCAAAGGACAATATCAAACACGTGCCGGGAGGCGGCAGTGTGAGTACTGTCACACTTTCCCTGCGTCCCAGCCGCTTGTAAACCGCAGTAGGAATGTAGACACTTGCGAGACATTGCAGAGAATAAACCGTCCTCCCGTTCGGGGTCTGCCTGTGTCCCCAGTACCCGGGGCCCAGGCTCCCCGCACCTGTACCCACTGTTCTAGGGGGGCTGCCCCCAGCATCTGTGGGTCCCCTGGGCTGTGCAGGCCACGGGGGTGGTAAAGGGAAGATGACCAAGCCCCTCTCTGTCCCAGACCTGGGGGCCAGCTCCTCACCGCATAACACCCCACAGGGGCGCCACCCACCGCCTAGCCCGGGCCCCTGGAAGCCCCGCAGCCCGCGTGAGGTTGGGCCGAATGATGGCGGCACCTGAGACGGGGCTCGGTCACCTCCTGCCCTGTCACGGGGGCAGGTTCACCTCCACAGCCCTGGGGACGGCTGGCCCATCTGTGCTGAGAAGCAGATGCACCGTCTTCCTGTCCTCCCTTGGGGCAGGAGAAGTCCAGGCTCTGTTCATGTTTGTCCCCCGCATTTGCAAGGGACGAGCGGGTCCCTAAGCCTGGACAGGGGTACAACTAGCCCCAGGTGCAAAAGAGCCCAAAACAGTGCACCGGGGAGCCCTGCCTACGGCGGGCGGAGGTTCACAGACAAATGCTGCTTTGCAGCCTTTTAAATTTGGCTTCCTCCAAATGTCCGGGGGACTCCTGGAGTCCCCAGTGGGCGAGGGCCCGAGATTTGGGGCTGACATCCTCACTTCTCACCCACCCACTGGGTCAGGTCTGCTGTTCCTCTCTGACCGCTCCATGGCCAGGCCCAGTGGAGACGTCTGGACGTGGGGCACCCCTTCTCCCCTCCTCAACCGCCTCGTGGTTGGTGGGCAGCCAATCTTTAAACCCATTTCAGCCGGAGAGCCGAGCCCCTTTGAGGTTCCCCCCCAGGTGGGGGGGGACGGTCTCTGAGAGCAGGGATCTCACTCTGGGCTGTAGCCAAGGGGCAGACCTGGGCCGCCTCTCCAGAACATGTCCAGCCCGGAGCCGCACCCCTGCATCCAGGCCCCCTCCCCAAGGTTTATTCTTGCAATGTGCTGCTGGTCCCCATCCTGAGCACCCGGATCCCACTGCTGGTCCCCGGGACTAGCGTGTGCTTCCCGCCACTGCTGCATGACGCTTTGGTAATGCTTTCTCACCGGTGTCTGCTCTGGGTCCCCTCTGTGTCCGCAGTCCCTGCTCTCCAGTCCCACTGCTCCCAGAAGCCAAGAGAAGGTGTGGGGACCGCCCACGCCCCCGGGCTCCAGGTGGCAGCTTTGACTCCCGGTGCTCCTGGACTCCGGCAGGAGGAGGAAGGCTCTCTGGTGTGACACTGGTCTGGTTGGCTGGTGGCAGGTGTGCGGGGGAGGCCGAGGCTATGGGATCCGTGGGGCCGCAGACAGCAGACCGCTCCTCTGGGGAGAGTGTAGCTTCCCACGGCTGCTGGCAGTGCCCAAGACATCAGGGGCCTTGCTCGGGGGCACCCCTGTCTGAGCTGCGCTCTGCCTGTCGACGGCTAGCCTAGGGGACCTGCCAGAGGGCCCCAGGATTGCTCAGGCTGACCCTGAGCACTGTCCTTGGCTTGAGGCCACTGCTGGTCTGCAGTGGGAGCCTTCGCAGAAAGCTCTTCTCCTGGTGCACGGTGGCTGGAGGGCTCCAAGCAGCTTCAGGTGTTCTAGGGGCGCTAGACTGCTGGCCTGGGCCCCAATCTCTGGGTGACTTCCCAGCAGGCAGACCCCGCTGCTTGTCCATCTCGGGATCCTCCCCGCCTCCTGGCTGGCTGGGGACTCCACTCCAGGGCCTGGCCTCCTCCCTCCCCTGGCCTCCAGTTGGCCCAACCTGGCTTCTACCCTCAAGCAATCCTTTCCCTCTGCCTGTCCAGGTTCCTCCTTTTCCCTGCCCTCCCCTCCACTCCCTGGTCCCTCATCCAGGCCAGGGTGGAGGTGGGGGTGGGTGGGGAGAAGGAAGCCCGCTCTCTCCTTCTCCCTCCTGCCGGGAGGAGCTCCTCCCCAGCCTCTCTGTCCCCCGGACCTGACTCCCTCAGAACCCTTCCTTCCCCACCGCTCACCCTCATGGGCGCAGGCTGCCCCCCCCCCCGTGCTCCCCTTTGCCTCACTTCACTCACCCCACACAGGCCCCGGCCACCTGCTCGCCGAGGTTCAACTCTCCATCAATAAACGGCAAATGCCAGCACGATTTTCATTCACTAGAATAATTTGGAATTGTTCCAGATGGTTTAGACAGAAGTAGATCTCCCTTCTCTTTTTCTGGTTCTCTGGCTCCAAGCCATCTCTCCCCTGGTCACCCCACTCCCCACTCCACAGTGACTGGCCTCTTGTTCCCGCAGGTGGCCCCACACTGGCGGCTGCTGGCGGCTCTGGGAAGCATCCGTCAGGGACCATCAGGGACCAGCTCCCCGGGGCTGTGTGGGCATGCCCCCTCCAGGGAGCTGAGTTGGGAGTGGTGGGCCGCTCACCAGGTCTGGAGGGTGGGCAGCGTGGCCACGCGTGTTCTAGGAGCCCTGCGGCCTCCCCTTCCTGTGTGTGTCCCAGAGGCGTGCCACCTGCCGCTTTGCTCCTTGGGCTACAGAACCGAAATGTCCAGGATACTGTGTGTCCAGGTGCTGGCTGGCTGTCCCTGCCCAGCTGTCGCGCGGCTCTGGGTCCTGCTTGCTGTCACTGCCCCCGCTGCGGTGCTCGGCTTTGTGGGAGGCCGTCCTGGGAGAAAGCCCCTGTCGAGCCTGCTCCGTCCGCTCCTCTTCGAGGCCCAGTGACCAGCAGACCTAGCAGCTTCCTTGCTTTTCCAACAAGATTTTCTAAATGTCGCACAAGAGATTGTGCAGATCCTTTCTTGCTTTGTCCCCGCTGACTGTGGTGTCTGTGTCATGTCAGGAAAGAGTGACTCTTTGAAACCAGCGGTGTGTGGGCCCTGCCCTGGGATGGAGTGTCCCTGTTCTCCCCTAAGGGACGGAGGGCACTCTAGTGCCACAATTACTTTGTGAAGCCCCGGCTCCCCCCGGGCATGGTTGGCGGAAGTCCAAGGATACATTCCTTGGGGTGACAGGAAGCACTGTCCCAGCAGGGCCCAGTCTGACACAGCCGCTCTTCATGGTGTCCGCCCACAGTGAAATCACCCTGTTTTATTCTCTGTCTCTCGCCTCCAGGTGCAAATAGTGTACAAACCAGTGGACCTGAGCAAGGTGACCTCCAAGTGTGGCTCATTAGGCAACATCCATCACAAGCCAGGTAGCCCTTGCAGAAGGCGGGAAGGTCGGGGGGGCAGGACAGGCTGGGGGGGGGGGCTTCTCCTCAAGTGGCTGGGAAGGATGGAAGGGATGGCCTGGCCAGGGGGGCACCAGAGGTGGAACTTACTGGGCCCCGGGAGGGATGGCTGCCCTGTCTTACTCCTGCATGGGGTGCCGTGCTCGCCAAGCGAGGAGGGAGGGCAGATGCTGGTCCTGAACCCTAACTCGTGGTTCTCCGAGCAGGTGCACGAAGGGCCTCTGGAGCTGGGGGAGGGCCTGACCTGGCTCCCAGAGGCTGGCTTGTGGGTTGTTCCAGTTGGATCCCCAGCCGACGTGGGGGGACACTTCCCTAGTCCGTTGCCATGCTCCTGCTGTGACTTTGTTTCTACAGAGAATACTGTCGGAGTTCGGCCATGCTTACCCTTGTCCTCCCCGCTCCCACCGTGGGGAAACCAGAGCTAGCTGCAGCTGTCTCTGCGGCGGTGGGGACTTGCAGGCCTGCTCTGCCAGCACGGCAGCCACACCAGCCACGTGTGGCTGTTGAGCACTGGAAATGGGGCTAGTGCCGTTGACGAAATGAATACATTTTTAACTAGATTAAATTTAAGTAGCTGCATGTGGCTGACGGCTCCCGTAATGTCCAGCGCTGATCCGGGCTCTGCTCCTGCCCAGAGTCCGGAGCCGGGGCTCCTGCCTTAAGCCCGGCTCGGAGCAGCATCGTACTTAAAGGTTCCCATGGGGAGAGAAGGCCGGCAGAAACATGGTCCGGAGTGTGTCTCGTCAGGTTCTGGCTTCCCTGGGACGTGTCATGGGGGTTTAGTCTCTCCTGGTGAAAACCATCCGTCGCCTGGGGCCACCATCCTCCCACGCTGGGAGCACCTTTCTCCGGTGGCTTTCTCCTTTCTCCTTTCTCCAGTCACTTCCTTAGGCTGTGTCCCCCATGCTTGGGCTCGGCCTGAGTGCCCAAGGAAGAAGGGCTTCGGCCCCTTCCTCGGTTAGGGTGCATTTCACCGTTTAGTTTCATCTTGAGAGCTTGCCGGGCTGTGCCTTACGGGATGCTGACGTGGAAAGACCTCACTCTTTGGAAGCGAACCAGCTGGGAGTGTGGGACCGCCCCTCCCGGGCTGCGCTGTTGCCTACCCACGCAGGAACGGGGGAGGAAGCGCTTGCTGAGCCAATACTGGACGCCCACCCCGATGGGACAGATGGAGCAAACTGCTGTCAGGCCCTTTGCAAGGGCTTACTTGGGCCCAAAGCCCCTTCTAAATGAAGGATAGTCTCACCTGCTCGGAAAGGCTGGTGTCCAGCCGGCGTCACGGGCTCTGCCCTCCCTCACGGCCCTGTGTGTTGTGTTTCAGGGGGCGGCCAGGTGGAAGTGAAGTCTGAGAAGCTGGACTTCAAGGACCGAGTCCAGTCGAAGATCGGGTCCCTGGACAACATCACCCATGTCCCTGGCGGAGGGAATAAAAAGGTAAGGGGGGCTGGGCGGGGATGAGGCCGCATCTGTATGTGGCTGTGAATGGAGTGGGGTGGACAAGCCTGGTCCCGTTCTGCAGAGGAGGACAAGCCTGGTCCCGTTCTGCAGAGGAGGAAAGCCGAGGAGCCTGTCTCCATCGGCTGGATGTGGATCCCAGCAAGCCCCAGGGCCCTGAGTCTCGACCTTTGCTGCCCGTGGCAGTCGCGTGCCGGCTTTACTGGATTTGACGCCCAGGCCCCACCTGGAGACTCTGATGGGTCTCAGGTGCCACCTGGGCCCCTGGAGTTTTTAGAGCCCCCCCCCCGCCGCGATTCCTCGGTGCAGTTAAAAGCAAGAGCTGCTGTCCTCGGTGACAGCCCTCAGCCACAAGGAGGTAGCCCCGCCCAGAGCCTGCCCCAGTGCACCGCGAACAAGTCATGGGAACATAACCTAATTTTCTAAATGGGTCACTAGGCAGTTAGAGCAAAACAATGCTGCTGAAACCCGGGTTCCTGCAGAGGCCCTACCTGTCTGGCACGGAAACGTCGCGGGGAGGCTGCTGGCCCGGGGATCTCGGCGATCCCCGCAGTTTCTCGATCTCCGGGTCTCGCTGTGTGATCACGGGGGAGGAGGACACGGAGATGCTTGTGGCCCCGAGCAGCCTCCCTCTGGGCGCATCACAGGATGTGGGCCCGTGGCTGCCCTTTTCCTCTTTTGCAGAAATGCAGCTAAAGCGCTGTCTGGGGTTTCCCACGCATGCCTACCATCAGGCTCTGGAAGTGGCTCATCTTCCAGTCTGTAGTGCCTCCCAGAGCTGACCGAGCTGTGGTGGGAGGAGAAGGGGGTGTTCCAGAATGGGCAGACTCTGAGACCCAACCTGGCGTGAGACAGCATGTCTCTCAAGGTGGCCCGGCTAGTTGGGCGTGGCAGCCTGCACAGCCTGTCCCCGGGTTAGATCCCCCCCCCCCAGTCTGGCTCACCGCCCAGCCTTCTCTATAGACACACCCATGTTGTGTTTGAGGTCAAAGCCCACGGTGCAGTTCTGGAGAAGCACCTCCTGGGATGGGCCTAAAGCAGAGGTTGCCCACTCCGGCCCGCCCTCTCCCTCAGTGGAGGCCTGCGCACTGGTGACTCCCCGCGTGAGGGAAGGTCTCCGCCCGCCTCTGGAAGCTTCTGTGTCCTGAGCAAAGCTCCGGGCTTGACTCGGCTTGGAGGCGTGACCCTGGACAGGATGGGCAAGGGCTCTGTACACATTTATCCATCAGTAAAATGGACAGAAATAGCCACATCGCAGGGTGGTGGGGAGACCCAAATGAGACTGTGTTCTGGAAGGTTCCTGGTACTTTGTGGCCATCTAGGAATGTGAGTCAGAGTCAGGCCTGAGCGTGAACTCCCCCCTGGGCCAGCTGGGAAGGGTGGGCCTGGCCCACCACCCAGAAGACACTGTGGTGATCCCAGAGCGTCCCCTCCTACTCAGTCGACTCCCTGCTTCGGGATGTGATGAGCAAAACTGCTAACGAGCAGTGGGACACAGGACTCCTGACGCCCGAGCTCCTTCCAGTGAGCTGGGGACATTCCCAGGTCCCTATTGCTTTTTTCTTCAGGACACTATAAATTAATGCTCTTATCAAAGCTTAGGTATCAACTGCCTTTCCAATACAGTGATAGGGAAGGCCTCTTTTTGCAAAGCCCTGCACTAAAATGGACAAAGCAAGCAGAGAGCTTGAAAGGGAGCCTGGCTGTTCAGGACACCACATTCGCGACCCCGCAACAGGGGCTCTAACCCTGGGCCCGCAGACCTTGCCTGTACATGTTTTCCTGGCTTCACCAGATGCACAACCAGATGCACCAGATGCATCTCAGGGGCCACACGCATCCAGGGCCCAAAAGAGGAGGGAATTCTGTGTCCACCACCCCAGGGCTCATCAGGGCTGACTATGAACTGCTCACGTCTGTGGCAAATGCTTTGTGTGTCCCGGGCCTCCCGTGGAGCAGAGACCTCTGGGCCCCTGGCTATGTCATCCTTTCTGTACTTGAAAAAGGGTTTCGTCACGTCAGGATTTCTAGCTCACCTTCCAGTGCTGCCCACGGCTGCCGCCATCTGCAAACCTGCCCGCCCCCCGTGGCCGGCCAGCAGTGACTCTGGGCATGTCCCTTCCTTACTCATCTCCGGCCTTCTCCTTCATGCTTTTTTTTTTTTTTAAGATTGTATTTATTTATTTGAGAGAGGGCGCGCATGCACAAGCAGGGGGGAGGGGTAGAGGGAGAAGCAGGTTCCCCATTGACCTGCGAGCCCGATGTGGGGCTCGATCCCACAACTGTGGGATCCAGACCTGAGCTGAAGGCAGATCTTAGCCCACTGAGCCACCCAGGTGCCAGTCCTTCACGCTCTCATCTGCAATTTGTTGGCACCTGTTAAAATCAAATGCACACGGGTTTTGACCTAACTGCCATTCCGATGCTCGCATACACTTCCCCGTGTGTGGAACGCGGTGCACACGTGGTATTCAGACACAGCATTGTGATCGGCAAAGGCAGGAACTGTGCGAATACCGCGCATAGGGGAGCAGGTGCATTTTGGTGGAGGGCGATGGAATCCACGCCACCGGCAACTAGCATCGGGGAAACCAGGGGCCGATAACGGAAGGTATTAGGTTGAAAAACCAAAGCATAAAGCATGTGATATTGTCACTGTGTGTATTAAATACACAGACACGCTTCTCATATATCACGCATGTTTGTATACGTGTGGTCATCTCTGGAAGGACACACGAGAAACAAACGACAGTCACTGCATCTAGAGAAGGAAAGCAGGCGGGTGATGAGCCATGTGGTGCCCCCACTGGGAAGGTGACCACACGGCTCCCATCGCCATCACGGCTCCCTCCCATGCGGGGCCCATGTGCAGGCCCGGGCTTGCCCCGCTTTCTGTGGCTTCACTCGCCCTCCCTCGCCTCCTCTCTTGCAGATCGAAACCCACAAGCTGACCTTCCGCGAGAACGCCAAAGCCAAGACGGACCACGGGGCGGAGATCGTGTACAAGTCGCCCGTGGTGTCCGGGGACACGTCTCCGCGGCACCTCAGCAACGTGTCCTCCACGGGCAGCATCGACATGGTAGACTCGCCCCAGCTCGCCACGCTAGCCGACGAAGTGTCCGCCTCCCTGGCCAAACAGGGTTTGTGATCAGGCCCCCGGGGCGGTCAGTAATCGTGGAGAGAAGAGAGTGTGGAAAAAAAAAGAATAATGATCTGGCCCTTCGCCCTCTGCCCTCCCCCAGCTGCTCCTCACACATCGGTTGATAACTTAACCTGCTTTTGTCACTTGGCTCTGGCTCGGGACTTCAAAATCAGTGACGGGGAAAAGAGCAAATTTCATCTTTCCAAATTGATGGGTGGGCTCATAATAATAAAATATTTTTAAAAACATTTAAAAAGATGGCCACACCCACCATTTCCTTGGGCAATTACTTTTGATTCTTTTTTTTTCCCCTCTGAGTAGAAGAGGGTGGAGAGGCTCTGAAGCTGCTTCTGGGGCATGGCAAGGGCCTCGGGGGGCGCCCCTCGGCCCCCCCCTCGGGATGCCACAGAGGCAGCGGCAGCAGCGAAGGATTTGAAACCGGGTGCCACGTTGGAACTGTGGGCCGATGTCAAACTTGGGTGGGGGGAGGGTGGGGAGGGGAGTCCTGGGAGAGGCTGGGTGGGGGAGGGGGGCAGAAGGGAGAGCACGGGAGGGGGTGAGAGGTGCTCCGTGGGGAGGAGCCACTGTCCTTGGCCTGGAAGGGCAGCAGGAAGGGCAAACTGAAAACTTGGTCCAAGTGGCCTCCGTGCTTGGTGGTCCGGGGTCTGCTGCGGCTCAGTGTGCCACCTTCTGGAGAAGGGCTCCGGCCCCTCCTATATGCAGTGAAGGGTCGGTGGTGGGAGGTGGTGGCCGGCTGGCGGGAGGGTGGCACCCCGCAGATCACTTCCTCGGAGAAGACTGACCTTGATGTCCCCAGTGCTGGCCTCTTTCTCCCTCCCTGCAGGGTGGGGGTCCTGAGCTGAGGGGCTTCCCTTGGCCCCATGGAAACCCTGTTTTATTGAGTTCTGAAGGTTGGAACTGCAGCCACGATTTTGGCCACCTCACCGATCTGGGACTTTAGGGCTAACCAGTTCTCTTTGTAAGGACTCGTGCCTCCTGGGCGCCTTTGCCTGTTCCCCAGCCTGGGCCTCTGGCATCTCTGGGTGTGCAGGGCTCTGGCGGGTGGGTCCTGAGCCTCCTGTCCCTCCCACGGCCACTGTAGCCACCTGTCTGGCCCCCACCCCCCACCGTCCCCATGTGTCTGCTGTGCGGAGCCCAGTCACTGCCTGTCCACCCCATCATGTCACGCTGTCCTGAGTCCCCAGCCTCACCATGCCCCTTCTCAGCAGTGGACACTATTCAGATGCAGGAGGCACCTGCTCTCATCTAAGCGGTGTGAGTGAAGGCAAAGCCTGGGCACACGGTGAGACCTTGGTCTCTTGGTTTAAGTTCTACTCACCAACTGGTGTGTCCCCCACGAACCCGAGGACTTTCCTCAGTTCCTTACCCCCCACCTCTCCTCACAGACGTGAGCCCTGGTGGGTTCAGCGATGACCCAGGATGGTTCTGCCTTGTTTCCTTGGAGACCCTTTTCCTCCCAGGGGGCCTGGCCGCCTTCCTGAGCTGAGCTGGCAGTAGGTTGGCCGTCCGGGTCCCAGAGGTGGCACCAGGACAGGCAGGCGAGGGCTCCCGGGCAGGACCACCCTCCCTCACCCCCTGATCCCCTCACGCCCCCACCCTCCGCCCGAGCTTGTGACTGCCAGCCTCTGAGAGCGCCCTGCCACCGCCAGACCTCCTGGAAGTGGGGGCACGCCCCCGCGGAAACCGACGTCCCCCGCCCACCTGGAAGCAGTGCGGTCAGTCCTGCCGGAGCAGCTGAACCTATACATAGACGTCGCCTTTCCCTCCCTGTCTGCACCCTGTCGCCTTGTAGTCGGATCTGTCTGTTTATGCTTGGATTCACCAGAGTGACTCTGATCATGAAAAGGGAAAAAAAAAAAGGACGCATGTATCTCGAAATGCTTGTGAAGAAATTTCTAACCCACCCCGTGGGGGTCCTAGATGTCTCCCCCCAACACACAGACACCGGGGCTTGGCTCCAGGGGGTCAGTGTGGCTCTACCCAGCTGGGGCCTCCCAGTTGGAAAGGCTTTCACAGCATCTGGGACCCACCCGAGACCAGACTGTGACATCCGAGGACCCTCAGCTTCGAGGAAGGCCTGGAGCGCAGGACGGAAGCTACGGTGCCCCCTCGCGGCCCCGCTAGGGGCCTTTGTCGGGGCGGAGAGCGGCAGGTCTCGATCTCCAGGCCGGCCTGGTTTGCAGCAGGAAGGTGGCCCTCTCTGGTCCCAGCCCAAAGCCCCAACAACCCTGAGAGAGGGTCTCAGGATCCAGTATCAGCCGGGGCGAGGCCCGCAGCCCCTCCTCAGCCTGGGGTCCCCCACCCAAGCGATCCCTTGGACAGGGCAGCCTGGGGCCTCCCCACCGGGAGGAATTGACACAGCAGAGGTTGCACAGACTGCCCGCCCTGGAGGAGCCCTGGGCGCCCGAGCTGCCTGACTACAGAGGGGGGACCCTGGCCTGGCACAGGGAAAGGAAACTGCCTTTGTAGAAAATCCTTTTAGAGAAATTCAGCAACCTCAGGCTGGGTCTCAGGCAACCCTGGGGGCTGGTGGGAGTAAACAGCCGCCTCTCTGGAGCCAGAGGCTTTGTAGCCAGGGTTTCTGTGCAGGGAATCATCTGGGCCCAGAACTGACCACTGTGAGGCTGTCCGCCGCTCTGAGCCCCAGCTGTCCCTAGAAGGGTCCTGAGGGAGAAGGGAAATATGGTTCAGAGTTGATAGTTGTTAGACACACGACCCCTCCTCGCTGCCAAGGACTCTGGCTGACCCTTTGTGCAGTTGCTGAGCCCTGTTCTTTGACACCTTCTTCCAAGGGCCTTGCTCAGAGGGCTCTGGAATCTCCCTGGTGGGAGGAACTACTGGGGACGGTCTTGAGATCATGGTTTAGGGTGATCAGATCAGTGCTGGCAGGGTGACTACAAAGGGATGCTGGCTCATGACCTTGAATGAGGACAATCCCCCCCCCACCCCGGGCTGGGCACTCTGCCACCCCCATCCCCCCCACCTCCACGGTCAGTGTCCCTTGGGTGGGCCACACAGGCTGTGTGGTATGCCTGGTCCCTTTGAGCCCTCCACTCACTCATCAGTAGTTCCATTTAAATTGACTTCAATGCGGAGACTGTATCCTGTTTGCTTGTTGTGCTTCTGGGGGGAGGGGGGAGGAACCTGTAAGATAGTTACCATGGGCAGAGGGGAGTCTTGGAGGATAGCAGTTCAACCGCCTTGTAACCCTTTTCTTCAGATCACTCCTGTTTGCTAGAGGTCCCTGGGGTTTCGCCTCTTCACGGACAGGTTTCCTGAGTGCAGCAAGCTGCTGGCTCTCGCCGTCTCCTGCCCAGTCTGGTGCAGGCAGCAGGGCTCTTGGGGGAGCCTGGAGATACAGCTGCCCTCTCCTGGGGCCCCCAGGCCCCCTCCCAGCCCTGCCTTCCACAGACCCTGGCAACCTGCCATCTATGCGGCCGGCACCTCCATGTCACCTTTCCCACCAGCTCCGGACACGCAGCCTTTCCTGGCCGCTGCAAGAGCTCCTCCTTCACCCTCTTCTATCTTCGTCCCCAAGTAATGCCAACAGGTGGGGACAAGGGTGGAGGTGGTCAGCTTGTTCCATCTACAGGTCTGTGGCTTTGAGACTTCTGGTTTCTCTTCAGCTTTGAAAAGGGTTACCCTGGGCACTGGCCCGGAGTCTCCCCTCCTACTGGACTTTGCCCCGGGAACTTGCAGTGTTGGGCAGGACAATTTCTGGCACTTGCAAGTCCCACGATTTCTTCGGTAATTTTGAGGGTGGGGGGAGGGACATGAAACCATCTTAGCTTAGCTTCCTGTCTGTGAATGTCCCTATGGTGTATTGTGTGTTTTAACAAATGATTTACACTGATTGTTGCTGTAAAAGTGAATTTGGAAATAAAGTTATTACTGATTAAATAAGGTCTCCACGCATGCATTCAAAGAAAGCAATTGAGGATGTAGGATTTCCAAGTCTTTTCCCAACCTGAGAACATGGCTCCGAATAGAAAATGTCAAGGTTGCTAAAACCTGGACATCGGAATTTAGCAGCTCTCTCCAGAACCCTGGAGGTGCAGTTCTCAGACTTGTTCATCCTGAGCTGGTTCTCTGACTGCTGCTCCCAAACTACCCCGGTACCTCAGAGGGCAGTACCCCTGGGGCTGACCTCACGAGGCGATGGGGGCGGCCAGACCCACACCAGCGTACCACCACGGGACGAGGCGGGGGCGGGTGGAGGAGATCGGTCTCTGTCCCTAGGCTGGCCAGTCAGCCAACTGAATGGCTTCTGGAGCTGCCTTCCTATCTCCTTTGGATCCTTATAGATGCGGGGAAGAGGTCTGCTACACGAGGACAGGAACACCAGGTAGCCACAAAGAAAACAGAAATAGGAAACCATAACGCACTGAATTATTTAGTGATCAGGTCAAGGTGCTAACAAGGAACCCTTAGATCTTCATACAAAGTTGCAAAAGACTTGTTTTCTTAGCTCCCCGCACCCATGTCCGTGTGAGCCCCTGCAAGCAGACGCTTCCAGAGACACCAGGGCAGCCAGAGACAAATGCTACCCCTGGACTCAGGGCATCCTCTGCCAGGATGGGGGTCCTCCCTGCTGGCATCAACTGGACTGACATGAGAAGGAAGAAAAGAGAGCGAAGAGAATCCAGCACTTAGCCACCTCAGAAAAATGTTATGGAGTATATACATTCTCACTGACCCCAACCCTGGGGCAGGGGGTGGGGAGCAACCAACAAAAAACGACAGAGGTGAGATCTCTGTTTAGATTTTAACAATTTAGAATAAATGTAAAATGTCATACTGCTGGTCTCACCAGAGAAAGGCACATCAAGAGGCAATGATCAAATGATCGATCACAGGCATCCAACAAAGAGAGTGTCTACAGAGATTCTCCCGTTCTCCGGGCCCCCCTCACCCCCACCTCCCCCAACCCCGACCACGTCCTCTCCTCAGTGACCATCAGGTGACGCCGCCAGGTGCCCAGAGACAGATGTTGACTCCCCAAGAGCAGCTGCCACCACGGCCTCGCAGAGCTGGTCCAACATCAAGAAAGGCCTGGCAACTCAACATTCTGTAACTTTTTTTTTATTGTTTTTTTTTTTTTTTCAGTTTTTCCTTCCTTTTTTTTTTTTTAAGCACTAGTCTGTGCTTTGCGAACAGAATCAAGACATTAACAAAGATCAGCTTCTCTGAAGAAAAGCATTTCTATAGAACAAAGACAGCTACATGTTTCGCTGCCAATACACAGCTCAAAGCAGGAAAAGAAAATATTTACAAAATACAAGGTTTTTTTTCCCATTTTTGTTTTTTTTTTTTAAACAATGCTAAAAGGGTTATTCAGAATTTTCAACCTTATAAATAGAAGAAGCACTTTATGCATAGGGATATGGTGCATTATTGTTTTTTAAAGAAACAATGACAAACCCTTTAACTTGCAAACAGAATCAAAAAAAATCACTAATGTTGAAAATTGTGAAAAAACCCCAACCATTAAGCAGTTTGTCTACTATTTTTATACGATTACAAAATGGCAAAAAAAAAATAAAAATAAAAATAAAGAAATCCTTATTGCCCCCCCCTTTTGGTGATGTGATCATACATGAGACAGGCACAAGGTTAACCAAGGGGGGTGGTGAGGGAGCGATGGGGACCACAGCGAGGACCAGACAGTGTTCCACAGGCAAGGGGAGCGTGGAAAAGGAAAGGCCTGACACCAAAGGGAACTGGACGTTAAGGAAACGGAACTAAATGCATCCGTGACAAGAGAATCATACAGGGGAAACGGCTGCTCGTGTCCCTGACTCCCTAGTTTGCAGAGGAGTGGGGATGGAAGTAGCCCTGACCCTACCTTCACAGACAAGGATAGGTGGGAAAGACATCCAAGTAGAAGGACAGTACGTACAGGTGTGTGGATGGTGTCGGGGAACAGACGACAGGGCACGAAGTGGCAGGATGGGGACCTGAGCAGCTGCAGCTAGGTTACTGCTGTTAAGGAGTCAAGACAGAGATGACCGAATGCAGGGGACACCCTCACTAGGTCTCCCAAGATCTGGATGACAAGGGGAAGCCTTCGGTGGACAGAGAGCTGGGTAAGAACAGGTGGCAGTTAATGGCCAAGAGGCTCTGGTGGGGGTGCTCTAGCACATATGGCCAAGGGGGACCCAGCCAGGAGGGCCAGCACGGGGCCAAGCCACCGACGGGGAGGGGGAGGGAGGGAGGAGCGCAGAGCCCGCTGTCCTGCCCCCTCTGCCCACCTGGCCGGTCCACCCTGCCCACAGGTGCGGGGAGAGGGGTGATCATCTAACATCGCTAAGTCCAGTGATTCCGCAGTGCAGAGGACGTGCCGGGTACCAGGCCAGCAGGGCCTTAGCCTGACCTTCTGTTTGCCAACTGGAGGAAGTGCTCAGGTGTGTGACAACAAAACACGGAAACCAAAACCAAAACAAAACAAAAATCAAAACAAAACAAAAAAATAGCAAAGTAGAATCTAAATTCCTTAAATTCACTAAAAACTGTGAAAATTTCCGGCATATGATGTTTGAATATCAAACGCAGAGATTTCTGAAGCTTTAATGCCAATATTAGTGAGTCTGTTTAGATTCTCGTCTCCCGCTCATCTGTGAGTTGGACGCTGAGCTGTGACTGTTGTTGCCAAATGCCGACTCTTGAGGGGGACCACAGGGGGTGAGGTGGGGGCCACCTCTGCCTCTCGGCCAGTCTTGCTGCCTGAGGTGCGCCGAGTGCAGCGGGCTGCCCGCTCCTGCGCGTCCAGCTGGTCCTCACACTCCGCCTGGGGGCTGTAGGCCAACGGGAAGGTTCGCCGTTCCCATGGCTGGACGGACTGTGGGGAGACAGACGGGCACGGTGAGGAGCCCGGCCCAGCCTACACCCTGCCCCAAGGCCCTGCCCCAAAACATGTGGGCTGACGTCTTAAGACCAGTCCCTCGAGAGCTCCTGGACTGGTCCAGAAAGACCCCTAAGAGTGGCACCTGTTCCACGGTCCCTTCAGAAGGTCAATTTTAAGTGCAGCCCCTTCAAAATGTGGACGGGGAGGCCTAAGAGGCGGACCCATCTTCTGCGGTGCGGTCCCTTCCCCATTCTGTCCCCTATCCTGCCGACCCCCTTGCAAAGGCAGTACTCCTCACCTGTTCATCCAGCCCCAGCTCTGGTGTGGGACAACGGGTGTCCTCGCTGGCGAGGTGTCGCAGTGCGTCCCGAGCCACAGGGGTGAGGGGCGCCGAGTGCAGTTCCGGGCTGATGGGGCTCCTCGGCGACTGACCGTGGGAGAACTCCGACAAAGAGTGGCTACTACTGACATCCGGGGAGGCGGGCTGGGGGGTGGAAGGGTTGGCACTGCCCAGCTGGGGAGTTGTCCGGCCATCTGATGACCTGTAAGACCTGGACACCATGGAGGGCAAATCTGAGTGCCTGGGGAATGGGGGATTACTTGTAGGTTGATTTGGGGAGGGTTATGGAGGAGGCAAGAAAAGAATATCCCAACTAGAGGAGCTGAGGTAGGTGGACATGCGCAGTTCTTTCCTAGGAACCCTAATTCCCTCGTTTCCTCCCACCGCAGTGTACAACATTAAGAAATGGGTGCAACTATGGTCCTGACGGAAAAGCCAGGGCAGAACAATGTCAGGGGCTAATCTCAGGCATAGTGCCCAGTGAACTCACATGGAAGGGAAATTCATCTAGACTGAAAACTGTTGTCAAGGGGAAAAAAGCAAAATCAAGAGCCCTGAATCTAGAAAGAAACCTGAGATTCCTGAGGGCTTCTGTGCCCTCTTGGCTAAACGGAGACAGGGCAGGCCAGTTCTTTCAGGCAGGACCACAACCCCCCATTCAACTGTCCCAAGGAGGGTGAAACTTTGGTGAGGCCCCCGAAGTGCCTCTGGTTAAATCAGCACAACCCTCAACCGGCCCCTGAATGCCACAGAGAGCCACTACCCAGAGCCCAGGAGATCACAGAGGTTTGCTCCAACTGGACAGCGACCCCACCGCTCGGCAAGGATCCAGCCCCGTGACCCTCATACCCTCATTAGTTCCAGCGACGAACCCGGAACTTGTGCATTCGCAGCCCTTGCCAGTGGATGGACACACACAGCAACTGAAGGGCAGCAGTAACCCCACGGACCCAGCGCCCAACTCCCCACCCACCTTCCCTTCACAGGCCAGGGGATCTGTGCCTGCCCCATCACCTGCTGCCTCGCCGCTGGGGGGGCACACTTGTGGTCCACAGCCACCGAGCCCTCTCCATCTCCTCGCATTTGGCATGAAGGGCGGCGAAGGCTGCATCAGACAGGTCCTCGACCTGCAAGAGAGCAGCTTCACTGGTCCCCTCTCCCCTCCAGGATGACGAATCCAAGTATGGCTACAGCAATTCTAGAATCAGCCCCAGCCCTTACTGGGGGGGCTGTCCCCTTCAGGACAGGAAGACAGTGAGCCTGTACTTGACGCTCACAGGTCTTGAGGCCCTTGGGATGTGTGCACCCAACCCTCCCCGTGTGTGTGTGTGCGCGCGCGTGCATGTCCTTCTGAGAGAATGACCATGCTGTTACCTCCTCATTTTCCTCATCGGGATTCCCCTTCAGAGACCGAAGATCGACCTCCCGCCAGCTGCAAAATCAAGACGGGACAAATGTGAGAGAGCAGAGCACCTGTAGATGATCCTGTCCTCTGCCTTGGTATCCCCGAGGCCTCAGAGAGGGGCCTCACAAAGGACACACACGGGGGAGCCGGCTGAGAGACTGTGACAAATGTGGGCAAAGGAACTGTTTACCGGGGACCACTGCCAGTCGGGACCGGCATCTGTGAGAGTGCACACGGGGCTGCCCAATTTCCTCCACTGTCAACAAAAGCTGGAAACTGAGTCACAGATGAAATCCTGCTTTGTTGCAGACAACAAACTCACTATTTGAAAACATACTTTGTCATCAAACAAACGTGGCCATGGCAAGCATGTGGCCTGAGGTCTGGTTGGTACTTTCACTAACACTCCTATCAGAGAAGAATTCCTCTTAAGGAGGAGACAAAACCTAAGGCTAGGACCCAAAGCTCAGGGACAAAAAAGGGGAAAAGGGCAGTACCGGAAGAACAGGGTGAGGAGCCAAGGAGCAAGGGCCTCTACCTGGGAGTGAGGATTTCCTTGTACTGCAGTTTCTCTACACGAGTTGTCGCAGCAACAGACATTGGGATGACAATGTTGTTAATGTCGAATGAGCTCTCTCCCCTTCTCCTCCTCACTGGCTGCTGTAAGACAAAGGTGAATTTAAGGGGTGCTTGGATGGCTCAGGTGTTGGGCATCTGCTTTCCGCTCAGGTCATGACCCTACAGTCTGGGAACTGAGCCCCACTCCCCGCTCTGCTTTTCCCTCTCTGTCAAATAAGTAAATAAAATCTTTAAAAAAAGTCTAGGCCCCAAAGTGACATGTATCACTTAAAAAAAAAGTGAATTTAAAAGGGAGGCGCAATTGGAAATGTCAAATCGTACGCCTAGGACATAACACAGGATGGCCAGCATCCATCTGCACTGAGGGCGGGGTCCCCCCTATGATGTCCTCAGAAGAGCTGCTAGGTGGCTCCCGAGTCTGTTCCTTCATGGGCTCATGTGGAAGAACACTTCTACTGAATTTTGCAGGGAGTGAGCACCCTGGGACCCCAAGTGAGGGGTACAGTTCTGACTCCCCCACCTTAACTACTCCCTCCTTTAGAGTCATCCTTTCTGCTTTCCCTTGCTATCTCTATCACCCAGACCCTTAGTGGCTCCTACCACCAACGCTTCACTAAATCTAGTACACTCTTCGGGTGAGAAAGAGGAGTTCCCTTCTCCTGAAAAGACCTTGGAGGACAGGCCCAACTCAACGGATCATCTAACCTTGGACGTCATGAAAGCACCTTCTCCTTGTAGATTTGAACTCTTCAGCTAAGTCTGTACCCACCATCTGCTCAGCCCTATGGGGTTTTCCCTTTCTGACTACTGGGGAAGAGTAGAGAGCTTTCTAGCTCTATCAGAGAAGCTGAGTGGAAGGAAACGAAGGAAGAGGACCTGGGCCTGGCTACACAGCTCAGACTCTTGGAGAAAGGAGATTTGCTTCTACAGGTTGAGAAGATCAAACTCTTAGGAAAGAAGATGAACAGGGGTCCAGTATCAGAGGAGGTGAGCTTCTATAGCAGCTTGGAGGCCAGAGGATGGATACAGGAGGGAGCTGAAGGCCTTGGTTGGTTTCTTTGACGCAGGGAAAGTCTACCAGCTGCTTGAGCCTGGATAGTAAACAGCCTACCCTGAAACAGACACTGGTGGCTGAGAGGAGAGAGGCCCAAGGGCAACAGTGGGATGACACACGCGCTGCCACGGCAACACAACTGGAGATACCCAAGGGGCTGCATTCAAAGCCAAGCCTCATGTGACCAGCTCATGAGGCATGATGAGGAAGACACTATTCCCTACAAGTAACCACCCCACTCTGTTCCTGGAGGGGGATCTAGGATTGATTCATCCCATCGCTTCAGAACATTCTGACAACATTGACAGGCAGCGCTTCCTGCACCAGGACTTGAGCTGCTGTCGTCTCTCATCTCAGCCTACCACGATGTCTTTTCCACCTCCGTTTCCTTCTCTATCAAATAAGAACAGATGCCTCCACCTCACAGATTTAGGGTAGCTGGTTAACCAAAATGGCCGAAGAGAATTCTGCAAATCTTGCCTGGCTGAATTCCACAGCCGAGGCCCAGTGACCGCATACCCCACAGCTGCTACTACCACGCCATCGCTGCTGAAAGGACACATCCCACTACCGGAAGTATACCTTCGGGGAGCTTCGAGAGAGAGCTCTCCTGATACCTTGGTCAAGAATGAGTGTGAAGCTGACAGAAACAGGTATGTGTTTTCCCTGGGTCTTGTTAGGCCTACTGTTAGTACCTTTAAGGGAGAGATGAGAGCGGGCTGAGGACAACACCCTCGGAGTTTTATCTCATCATCAAGCTTTCTACTTTGGAAAAAAAAAAAAGGGTCAACAGGCTTGAGAGCCCTGCCTCCACCAGGCACTCGTGTGGTCTAATTCAAATACTCTCTTACTCTCTCCTGTTTAGAGACAAAGCGGCAGAACAGGTGATGGGAATGGAAAGTGGTTTCTCAGAAGCAAGGTAAGGAGTGCTTTGCCAAGAAGAAAAGAAGAGAGGAAAGGAGGGAGAAAGCAAAGAAGCAAGCAAGAGGTTCTGGGACACCTACTCTATCAAATCAGAATCCTCAGGGAGTTCTTTCTTTTTTTAAAGCCACTGAGGGGATTCCGAGGCACACGACAGCTTTTATGCCGCACCCCCTCCACACGTCCCCCCGTCCCAGTTTCTCCAGCTCATTCTCAGTATCCGGCCTATTCTCCTTACTATTAAATAAATTCACACCCTTTGAAAACATCAGGCGGTGAGAGCCTTAAGGGTCACTGCAGATACAAAATTTGTACTCGATAATTAATAAGAAAAAATTTCAAATAATCCGGGTCTAAGGTAACATCCGCCAGACACAGGAGGGCTGAGAAGTAAAAAAGCACTGAAGTCTCTCCAACTGTCAGGTCTGAGTTCAGACTGAAATGCTTTGGTTGTCTGAGACCCGCTGATGGGTAACAAGAGTGTGTGATAGACACTACACACCTACTTAGACAAAATTTGTGGGTGATGGAGGCAAAGAAGGGAGGCATGAAGAAGTCATTTGGAAAAGACTGATCTTAAAGTGCAAAGACAGAGAACAATGCGAGCCCATTTGGGAGCTTATACATTTCTTGATGGCCGCTCTGAAGGAGGCTCGCCGGCCTGCACACCTGCACACATGACCTCCGTGAGGCCTGGCGCCGGGTCCGCACGTACGTGTCGTGGTGAAGAGCCGGCTCTGTGGTCGCACTGCTTGGGTCTGAGCAGCAGTCATGACCCTCACAAGTTGTCTCCCTTTACACGGTTCGCTTAACCTTACAAAGCCTCAGTTTCCCTGCCTACAGAATAAGAATCCTTAATAGCAGCCACATCTCAAAGCGCAGTACTGGGACTGAATGAGGTAACATAGGAAAAGCACATAGAATCGACACAATAAACACCATTTTATTATCACCATCACAATTATTATTATAATTACCATAGAAAGGACTAGTCAGTAGGACCAAGAAGCTCTAGGTATACGTTTCAAGGAGGCACACACTGAGGAATTAAAATATGAGAAAGAAACAAGTGGGAACGTGTGTTGGAACAGCTGTGCTGACAGCTGTCAGGGAAGGAGGGAGGTCCTGCCTTCTCCCCTCCCTTCCAGGACCCCAAACGGCAGGGCCTGTTCTCCGCTCCACTCACCAGGAGAGTAAAGATAAGGAAACGGAACGCCTGCAGTGTTCCTAAGTATCTGTCTGCTACCACTCCTCTCGGGTGAACTTCGGGAACCAACAGGATCAGAGCCATGCTACTGCTGAGTGCTGGGTGAGACCCAGCCCCACAGACCTTGAATAGTCACAGGCCTCCTTCAGGGTCTGTCTCAGCATCCAACTTTCCACCATGGGAAATCAAATGCCATCCCTCTGACTGAAAAATGGCACATCGCAGTGAGGTGAGCGCCTCCAAATGCCCTGGGCCTCAAACCCCACTGCCCACACTGTCCTCCAGGACCCCTGAGGAGCTGGGACTGCAAAGGGGCTGTCCAGCCAGCTCAAGGCGGGTACTTACAGACGCGCTGGCTGTAACCTGTGGGCTAGAGCTGGTGGGGGCCGAGGTGTCAGAGGACGTGGAGAGCTGTCGCACCAAGGGGCTGTGCGGTGGATGCTGGGCGGCCGCCAGGAAGCTGGAACTGCTCATGTCCGTGTGATGCTTCAACACTGCAGAAGTCAACAAAGAGAGGAATACGTGGCTACCTCGACCGGCTCTACTTCCAGCAGAAGCCACAAATGCCAGCAATACACAGTAAAAGCAAAAATGCTTTCTAAGCCTAGAGGATAAAAAGATGAAGCAAACTGGTTGCTAGGAGGTAGGGGGCTGGGCAGAGGTTGCTGCAGCAGTTAAGTGGTAACCTGCATTCAGAAGCAGTAGGGCCCCTCTACTCTGCCTTCCTAGAAAGTGAAGGACAAAGCTGGGGCACTTGAGAGAAGCCCAGGCTGCCCCACAAAGCCCTGAGCAGATGCAGATGCAGGCAGAGGTGCCGGGCCTGGCCCTACCTTCACTTCTCTCAGATGAATGGTCTCGCAATCTCATTTTGCTGGGGTGTGGGTCGTGCACAGGTGGCGGTGGGTTGAGCAAGCGCTCTGCTTTTGGCGCTGTCACTCGTTCCACCATAGGCACGGCCCCCACATCGTCTAAGTGCTGCCTGTGGGTCCTGTCAGGCCGAGTTTGGTGATGGGACAGCTCTGAAGAGGGGAACAGAAAAGGAGCTGTGAAATCTTCTCTCAAGCTCAAGTTCCGAGCTCTCAAATCTCCCTAGGCCAAGGACAGACCCCCAGGGCAGCAAGGGAGTGCTCTGGGACTGCCGCTCCCAGCAGACAGCATGAGGGCCGGGACAGGCCGCCCACAGGGTCCTCAAGCAGAGGGCTCTGCCACCAGGCTACAGAGGACAGCCTGCCCACAGCTGGAACCAATGCTGTGTCACTGCCAGCTGCTCATTCCGCGCTTTGGGTCTTGCCCGAGATGCATGCTGTCTGGAATAGCTTACAAAGTCCATGGTGAGAACATCCGAGACAAACAGGAGTAGACTGTGAGCTGAATTTCTATCAGTCACTTGCCTCTCCCAACCCGAGACACTGCCATAGTGAAACAGTAACTGGAGAACATACAAGGAATAGAGAAATAACTGAAGGACAACTCCCAGGTCCCCTGGAACTTACTGGCTGTTGTTAGGAAGGAGTTGACCAACTTGTGCCTGTCTTTACGAGTTGGATCTGGCAGGCTGCCTGGCATGGGTACTCTGTGCTTAAGTGAAAACTTTTTGGGAGGTTTGATTTTGTCAAAAGGCTTGTTCTGCCACTGAGATTTCAGCATGCTCTGGAAGTGCAGGCTTGTGGGAACATCTGTGAGAAACACAAAACACGGAGGTTAGTCCAGACACCTGGCCTCTGGGCTCCTCTCTCGAGAGGGGAGATGTGTCCCCTGGGAACCTGTGCCCTCTAGCAGCGAGGTTCCGCGATCCATCCTCCTCTCCTGCGCCCAGCGGCGGGAAGGCCTGGCAGGGCAAGCACTGTCCTGTGGGGGAGCTGATTCTCTGAACTTCACTGATGGTCATGCTTTTGTTCACAAGCAAGTCACTTTTGCCTTTTAGTTTCAAACTAAACAAACCCCCCACCTAAAAATAATGGTAGATAATGGAGATTTCTTTCTTAGGTATTCTACGAAGTTTGTTAAACTTTATTGGTTGAAATGATTGATAAACATCCTGCTTCTATTCTTCTAGAGACTAAAACATTCAAACCTAAGACTATTAATTAACAGTTAATCCGGATATATTCATTCAACAAATAATGTCTACTGAGTACTATTCCTCCTTCCTTCCTAGCTCCTCACCTCCCACCTAGAGAGTTCTTTTCTGCTGATTAGTTAATATTCGACATAAAAAATAATCTTTAAAACTCTAATTTTTACCACTTTGGTTTACAATTTCATGTATCTTTTCCCTTTCTTAGTTCTGTTTTTTATTTTCCTAAGAATGTGCCCTTGAGTGATTTCTTTAGAAAAAATATTTCTAGACTGAAATCATTTTTCTCTCAGACCCTAAATCATCTATCACTACTACTCTAAACTTCAGTGCTGCAGATAAAACGGAAGTGGACTCTTCCCTTAATTGTAGGTGGTTTGTTTCTTCTTTTAAGCTTTTGCAAAAAACTCAAATATAAAAAAGCTCGTGTATTACAAGGACTCCACAGGTCGGTTTGGGGAGAATTGTCTTCTGTTCTGCCACCAACACCACATCTCACAATCCATGCATGTGGTATATCTGTTTATTTACGTTTTCCTTAATTTTCTCTCAGCATTGTTTGGCGGTTTTCATTTTACAGGTCTTATACTTGAGAATTAATTTAAAATATGCATTTCATTTTGATGTAAGCAATCATTATGTTCTTTTTAAAAAGAAAAACAGGTTCAGAGAGGTGAATTAACTGTTTAAGGATACACAGTTTACTAAATTAACCAACATTCAAAGTTAGGTATGTAGAACCCCAGAGCCCATGTTCTCAGCCACTACACCGTGAGAGTATTCTATGGCCCAGAGAATGAAGAGGTTTAACTCTGAGGTGGAATGTGAGATTTCTCAAATTACTGGCAACGAAGTAGAGAGTACAGGGTATTTTTCAAGGCACCTCTACAGTGTAAAACATCTAAATACTCTTTCCTATAGTATATACCACGGATCTCCTGACACTTTAAGAACAAGTTTGAACACTGGGGTTCTCAGGACTGGAATGAACATATATCCCTGAATGAATAAAACAGTTCTGTTCTCAGGCATGCTTTTCCCCAATGGGCAAGCAGCCTCAGTGCCAGACATTATTTTTCAGTTTGAAGAACAGACCACTGGACCTTATGACAGTCCAACAAATTAGGAAAACTACTAGAGTTTTAAAGATAATAAATATTGCTATATGCACAAGTATTGAGATACAGTATGTGAGGACAGTGCTGTCTTCTGGGATTTTTTTGTATAATCATTCTTTCTTTTCCACACTTTAAAACAAATTCACCTATGGGTTCCTGGGTGGCTCAGTGGGTTAAAGCCTCTGCCTTCGGCTCAGGTCATGATCTCAGGGTCTTGGGATCAAGGCCCGCATCGGGCTCTCTGCTCAGCAGGGAGCCTGCTTCCTCCCCCCTCTCTCTCTGCCTGTCTCTCTGGCTGCTTGTGAACTCTCTCTCTGTGTCAAATAGATAAAATCTTTAAAAACAAAACAAAACAAAACAAAACAAATTCACCTACCCCAACCTTAAAAGATAAATATCAGATTTCAGCAACCTCAAAGTTGGGAGATACCAACCAGACTGAGGATCTTGGTTCTAGTTGTGTTTCCAAACCTTCTATTCCTCCCCAAGCCTATCAACAAAATGGTTTGATTCCCCTCACCCTCCTAAAAAAGGTCATACACTTAAAAATAGGATTTCCCATTAACAAACAATTAAGAACTGAGTTGAGGTTATTAGTGGTAAGTATTTTTTGCTGTAATTCAAAATGGCTAGGGAAAAGGGTATGTAGAAAATAAAGCATTGTCTGGAGGCACTCTGAAAAGCTGGGCTAAGCTGGAATGTCCAAAGGCCCCACAAAGGGGAAAACACTTCCTCCATATCCCAGGACATGCCCCATCAACAGAAGAACTGGCCAAGTCTATATCATGGAACAACAGAAGCCTGTGATTTCATTTTTTTTTTTTTTTTTTACTTCCCCAGTCATTGCTCTCCCAAACCTGAAAACTAAGCCAGGAAAAAAGGAGGCAGGGAGGAATTTAAGCGACCTGATTTAAAATGGAAATAGCAGACAGACTAGAAATAAGGAGGCCTGCAGTCAGGTCCTAATTCCATCACTGAGTAGAAAGTGAAAACAAGAACAAACCACTTAACTGGGCTTTTTAGCTTTATCCATAAACTAAGGTGGCAGGCCTAGATCTGGGCAGGTAACATCCCAGCACACATGCTCTAGCTCTCCTCTCTTCTGGTGCAAAAACTAAAAAATCAGAACACCCTTTCCCCTATTGTACCCCAAGACCTCAGATTCATCTTTAAAAATTACAGAGTTAAGGCCAGAAAGCCACTCCCAATCAATCTAAGTAATAAGCACAAGAGAGGACAGCATTTGTTACTGCTAGACTAGGACTGACTGCTGAGTCTCTACCTTTTTTTTTTTTAAAAGATTTTATTTATTTATTTGCCAGAACAAGAGAGCAGGGTAGTGCTACCAGTGGAGGCGGGAGAGGGAGAAGCAGTCCAGCAGGGAGCCCAATGTGATCTTGGGATCATGACCTGAGCTGAAAGGAGGTAGCTTAACCAACTGGGCCACCCAGGCGCCCGTGAGTCTCTCCACCCTTAACATATTACATCAGACTCCAGAACCATAGCTAATCCCCTACCCTCACCTAGTGCTCTGAAGCAGAAGCTGCTATACTTGAAGACTACCATACCACCCTGTGCCCTGGAGTTGAGGTATTAAGCAGAATCAAGAGCAATTTCCCCTATAAACCCACTGAAGAAGCAGTTAGGGATAATAACAAACTGCTGAAAGAACACAGACCGCTATACTTTGCTAGAAATTTGCTGTGTGTTTAACTCCTCTAAGAATGAACAGGAAGTCCGTTAAATCCCCCAGTCAATGAATAAAAATGGTCACTTAGGAATTGCTGGTCTGAGTTCATGCTCTAAGTGGTAGGTAATAACACCTGAGATCCATGTAGTGCTAAAGCTCTGAAATGGATCAGATATACGCAGGACCTGAAAGTAAGTAATGAAAGGGTATGAAATGGAGTGCACAATAGGGCCCCAGCCGGAAGACGCACACATTCCAACCCGCACAGGCCATGCTGTTCAAGTGCCATCATCAGAGAAGAGGGTGCAAATGCTTCATCAGGTCAGTAACAGATGTGTTAAACAGGAAAGAGGAAATAGAAGGAATCTAACATCATTTTTTAAAATTACTATTTCCTCAGACAAAATGAAAAGACTTTGACTTCACACCCACTGGGGAGTCTGACATCCCACAATTCACTTGACTGTTTTGCTCATTACCTTCCACCATTTTCTCAAGCAAATTTTCTAGGGTTGTTTTATAATACTCACTCCCTCCTCCTGCTGGTAAACTGCCGTAGCCTAACACACACAAGTCTGGGGTGAGCACTCTCCAACAGCATAGATCTTCACGGCCAGCAGGTGGTGCTCTTACGAAACGCAAGTCAACATTCTTTCTAACAGGGTTTTAGACATCTGCATTTCCAAGCTAAGAATTAACTGGCTTGATAAGGAAACAAGCTCCTCCTCGTGGGTTACTAAAGAGTTATCACACCCTAATGCCTTTGCTTGCCACCAGGCACCCAGCTCTTCAAATCTACCATCTCTAGAAACACTTTATCCTAATGGCTGAGGTGTGGTCAACACGCGAGAAAGAACTCCAGGATTAAGAGTTGCAGCTGGTTCCCATCCTACCTACAAACCAGTTAGGAAACACTAGTAAAACTACTTGAAAATCCTGCCATCTCTAAGTATCTTCAAGAGAACAGGCTGTAAAAGGGTGGCCCAAAGGTCAGGTCTGGGACATGTAATGTCTGACCCACAATGTATCACACTAGCCCCCAGTCTTCACTGTTACCTACTAGCCTACAGCGATCCACGGGGGATCTAGATACTCAGGAAGAGCTAGTCACACAGAATAATGGTGCCCTCTGGAGTTGGACATCTTCGTGAAAACCTTACAACTTACAAACATTCTAAATATGGTAATCTGTTTGGATCAAAACAAAATTATCCCAAAAGGAGCAATATTAATTGTGGTAACTGTCTCGGCCAGGTCAACTCACACAAAGTCTAAGGCAAATATGTTCATACATCTTACTTCAAACAGTAAGATATATCTATATCTATATCTATATCTATATCTATCTATCTATTCTCCTTGACAGTCTCATAAGGAAATTTAATAACCAACTCTCTTGTCCAAACCCCAGTATCATGGTTAGGAGCTGTGTGAGACTGGGAGACAGAGAGAGGGGAAAAGTACTTAAAGGCAGGCAGGAAAGTAAAGATGCTAAAGACCAGAGAAAGGAATCTCCGGACTTTCCTTCCTTTCTCCCTCAATGCTACCTATAATCCCTTGAAACAGGATGGAGTAGGGAAGTGTAAGGGCACGGCCCTGTGAGACAAACAGTCTGAGCACCTGTGACTGGGGGATAAGGAAGACAATTCACAACTGTTTACGGAAACGCTGCTGACAAAGAAATGATCACCATGTTTATAAGCTGCTATTCAATGAGTTCGCCAGAGGCCTTATCAGAATCAGAATGTAACTACAGGCTTCAGGCTTCTTTATTCAAATACAGAGCACACAATTCAATACTGTGATCCTGAGAGAGTAATCCAGGAAATGTTCCTAAATTCTCCTGGTGGCTCCACCTGCAGTCAGAGTCCAGAAATAGGCTGTAAACTGATTTCTCTTAGTAACTTGGCTGGGAAGAAGCATATTATATTGATATGAAGGACAGGCATCAGAAGACCTGGGTTTGAATTCGAGAGCCATATAAAACTCATCACCATTTAGTCTGAGATAAAGCACAACTTTTCTAAGCCTTTTCTGAAGTTAACAGCTTATAAGATTACTGAGAGAAGCAAATAACGCAAGTATAAGAAAGGTGCCATAAACCATAAAATGCTATACATTTATTGCATACATTACACTGTAAACTATAAAATGCTATACAAATAAAGTCTTAAGTTATATGAGCTATAATCCAAATGGCAAGAGAAGGTAAAAGTCAATGAACCCTGGAATCTGAAGTACACAGAAGATGTGTTAGTGTTTCCCACTCATTATGTTCTAAGGTTTATTTACTGCTCTACCGCTCCCAACCTAAAACAAAACCCTGCCTAGCTTGCCATCCATATGGTCCAAAAGTTTATAAATTTATTCCCTTAAAGGGACAGATAGATAACTTGGGCATCGCAGGTCACGCTGTCTAGGGTTGGTCTGGGTGGTAGCTATGTAATGTCACCGCCACTCCAGCAGAAAAGCAACCAGTGACAATATGTACACCAATGGGCTTATCAAAAACAACCATTATGGACACCAATTCTAGAGAATGGCCTCTTCTGTTTGACAGCTGATCAAACATGGATTACGATAATATTCCCACTCCTTTACCTGTTCTTCAAATTACTGAGTTCTTTTTTTTGCCTACCTAAATCTTGTAACTGCTCCAGGATTTGTTATCAGAACTCCCGTGACTCAGCAAGTGCTTGACCTAATATTCCTGCTGCCAGGTGCCTTCTAGTAAAAGTGGAAATATTGGTAGAAAACTTGACCATATGGAGAGCAACGCTAGGCAGGGTTTTATTTCAGGGTCAGAAGCCACCTCAAAGACGGGGGGGGGGGAATCTCTCCTCAAGTTGTAATCTTTTAGTGGCACATTAGGGTCTGGAAGACCTGCTGAACCCTATTTTCAACATTCTAAGAGGCAATGTTGACTGAAATTGATACCTTGGCTAGCACCTGGGTTGTACCAGGATCCTGGCTGACTTTCACTCTAAAGCCTTTAAGTCTCATTTAAACTTTATATTCTGTGGCCTTTCTTACCATCTGGAAATGCGAGGACTGGATGAACACAAGAGTCTAACTGGGAAAGGCGTTCCAACAGAGGGGCTTCATAGTGAATTTCTGGAGGCATGGTGACCGTGTTACCCGAGCCACACAGCGCGCAGGAGGGGTTCACATCACAGCCAGAGCGCGCTGTGCTGTTCCGGTGAACCTGTGAAAAGCCAAACAAAACTGACAATTCAGTTTCTGATAAAACCCAGCTCTCTCCCATTGTCCTGAAGATTCAAAAGGCTCTTTCTAGATAACTTTATATGCCACTACTAACTAGAAGTTTAATTACTTTGTTTAAAGAATCCCTTTTGGGGCGCCTGGGTGGCTCAGTCGTTAAGCGTCTGCTTTCTGCTCGGGTCATGATCCTGGGGTCCTGGGATCAAGCCCCACATTGGGCTCCCTGCTCGGCGAGAAGCCCGCTTCTCCCTCTTTCACCCTCCCTTATGTTCCCTCTCTAGCTGTGTTTCTGTCAAAGAAATAAATAAAATCTTAAAAAAAAAAATCCCTTTTCTCCAACACATTACCCTTCAAAGCAATTAAGTAAACTTGCTTCGTCTTCAATGATGAAATCCAATAAAATTATTTGGAGCCAGAGCCCTAAGCACAAGTACCAAACTTGTGAGTTTAAAGCTACTGAAACTGTCTGGTGAACACCTTATAAAACCTGAATGTTTCCACCATCTTGATGGTTTTCAACGGTCCCTGAGATGAGTAATTAGCGCCTGATGCCCAGATGGACATGACGTGCTCTCTCTAACAACTTCATCCACCCAGGAGCCTGAATGACCAATCACACCTCTCTTGCTCTTTTCACAACTCCTAAAGACTTTCAGATGGTCTCAAACAAGGTGGCAAGTTTCCCTGAACTACACAGAATTCATTAGCTACATTTTAACCCAGCCTAAGATCTAGTTATAAAGTTCATGCCTAAGTAATGAAAATTAATTTGAGGGTGCCTGGGTGGCTTAGTTAAGTGTGTCAACTTTAGGCTCAGGATGTGATCTCAGGGTCCTGGGATGGAGTCCCATGTTGGGTTCCCTGCTCAGTGAGGAGTCTGCTTCTCCCTCCCCCTCTCTTGCTTTCTCAAATAAATAAAACCTTGAAAAATCAAAAAAAAAAAAAAAAAAAAAAAAAAAAAAAAAAAAAAAAAAAAAAAAAAAAAAAAAAAAAAGAAAGAAAGAAAGAAAGAAAAAGAAATTTGTGAGTGTCCACACCATTGTCTTTATGTTAGATTAAATTCAAGGGGATAGAAAGTATTCCCATTAAACTTCCTTTGTACACATGTAGGCAGGATAAGAAATAACTGCTCCTGCTATGTCATCTAACTCTTTGAAAGACTTAATATGGGGGGGCGGGGGAAGAAGGCAGGTTTTTTTTTTTTTTTTTTTTAAAAACAATGTTAATGCTTTGAGGGGAAAACTTCAGGCCATGCTGAATGCAGGATTCCTAGGCTCCAGTGTTAGGATGGACAAATCTGCCATGTGCCAAATCATGACCCAAAGAAAGTCATTTGGGCAGCACCATGAGAAGGGATGCTCTGAACAAGGGTACTATCACAATAAAAACAAAGGGTAGCATGGAAACTCTGCTAGCAAAAATCCTACGACAACTGCAAGAGCTGCATTTAGTTTCAGCACAGACCTCTCTTGAAAACTATTTGCTTTTACAGACATGTACAGGAGAAAGATAAATACGAGAACAACATGGTCTTTATCAACATTCCCCAACTGCCTCCTTCATGCAACCACACAGACGGGTGGCATGCAAAGAAGGTCCTGTGAAGGTCAGAATGGGCAACTCGCACTAAAGTAAAAGAATTCTAATAAGCTGCAATTGTAGATGTCACTGAAAGGGAATTATACCAACTAAACATGACACTACTGTGTACACAACATTAATTGGTACTGTTTTGGGAAAAAATATCCCTTGCATTCTATTTAAATCAGCGCTGTTTTCTGAAAGAGATAACATTTTGAGAGAGAGCTGAGAGAGAGCTATTGGCAGAGATGAAAACAACAGACCATACAGTAGATGAATGAGAGGATATAGTTAATTAGGAAGGATCTAGAAATTGCACCAAAACTTAAAAAGTTACCAAAATAATAAATCTTAAAATGGAGATGTTTTTCCTCATAAACTAACCCATGGTTTCAATTAGCTGAAAAATGAACATTCCATTTTATGGCTCTAGTATACCCTTAAGTCAACAGCCAATAGACTGGGTATAGAGGAAAAAGAATATGGCAAAAATAAAGTAAAAACTAAAGGAAGAGATTAAGATAAAGAACTCAAAAAAGACCTAGTTAAGTTAAAACTGGAAACTCTATGTACATATGTAGTATGTGTACAAATTATGCATTTCTGTGATGTCTAAATGTTACATATTTTTGTATTCCATCTAATAAGAGAATAGCATTTACATGCCTAAAAAAAGGTAGAGGCTCAGACAAGTCTACTTCCCTGGTCAAATCTTTTTTTTTTTTTTTAAAGATTTTATTTATTTGACAGAGAGAAACACAGCCAGAGAGGGAACACAAGCAGGGGGAGTGATAGAGGGAGAAGCAAGCTTCCCGCCGAGCAGGAAGCCCGGGTCTCCGGGATCATGACCCGAGCCGAAGGCAGTGGCTTAACCAACTGAGCCACCCAGGCGTCCCTTGGTCAAATCTTTAAAAACATTAAAGAGGGACATCTGGGTGGCTCAACTGGTTAAGTATCTGCCTTCAGTGCAAGTCGTAAGCCCAGGGTCCTAGAATCAAGTCCCACATTGGGCTCTTTGCTTAGTGGGGAGCCTGCTTTTTTTTCCCCTTTGCCTGCCACTTCCCCTGCTTGTGCTGACAAATAAGTAAAATCTTTAAAAATAAACAAAAGCATTTAAGAACAGATAATTTTCTATTCAATTAAGATGGCTAATACTAACATAAAGAAATTAGAATTTTATTGTCCTTTCAGAAACACAGAAATTTTTTAAAAACATTTTATTCATTTGAGGGAGAGTGTACAAGTTGGGGGAGGGGCAGAGGGAGAAGCAGACTCCCCACTGAACAGGGAGCCTGACACAGGGCTCTCTATCCCAGGACTCTGGGATCATGACCTGAGCTGTACGCAGATGCTTAAGCGACTGAGCTACCCAGGTGCCCCAGAACCTATTTCTTTTTTTTAATCACAACACATACTTTATGATAATAAATTTTAAAAACCACAACAAATATAAACAACCAAACCTGAGCCAGTGAAGATTTCATTTGTATATTAACTGCTCGCTCAATTTACCTTAGATGTCTTAATAGGCACCTCAGTTCAAAACTGAGCTTCTGCTCTTCCCAATTTCTACATGCTCAGTTTTAAATCTCTGAACTCACACTAAGCTCCCTTCTTCTACCATACCCCATATCCAATCATGAAATCCTATGGTCTCTACCTTCTTAATGTATCCAGAATCTGACCACTCTGGTCTAAGTCAGTATCTTTTCTCACAGGAATTTTTTTTAAGAGGGAGGTGGCCAAGAGGCATAGAGGGAGAGGGAGAATCTTATGCAGGCTCCACACTCAGCAGAGCCCAACATGTAGCTTGATCTCATGACCCAAGCTGAAATCAGGAATCAGGGGCTTAACTGAGTCACCCAGGTGCTCCTCTCCTATGAATTTCTTAAATAACTCCTAACTTGTCTTCCTGCTTGCCCCGCCTTCCAACTCATCAAAAAATACAGTAGTATATGAGTCTTTAGCTCATAATGTTCTAATGGCTCCTCCTCTTATAAGGAACAAAACCCAAAGCTCTTGAAAATGGTGTACACAAAGCTTTAGAGCATATGTCACCTCTATCCAATCTCCGACCCCATTTCCTTTTACTTCCTGCTTCTTTTCCTGTTCATTCTACCATTGCTATTTCTTCAACATGGCAGGCAAGATTCTAGATCATGGGCCTTTCCACGGTTATTCCTCTCACCTCTGGTCTTTTTCTCAAATGTCATCTTCCTTAAAAAGTTTAACTGTTGTTTAGAAACATGTACGTGAAAAAAAGAATCTTTTCTTGACTGTAAAAATAATAAAAAGTATTCTGGAGTAAGTTTAACTAAAACTTTAACACAAAGCTTTTTAAAACTATTAATAATCTACAAATTAATCTATAATCTTAGTAAAGTTTTGCTGAGGAAGGAAGAGGCAAATAAGATTTAAACAAATAATCATAAAACTGGAACTCAAAGAATATATGCTTAAAGGAAAAAGTCCCCATTAAAATTTCTGATAAGCAAAGATAGAGTGGAATTAATTTGCCCTACTACATAATCGAAATATTTTAAAGTTACTGTGACTAAAATAGTCTGCTACAGAAAAATTAAACAAAGAAAACTAGACCAAAGTATACATGACAGCTCAGTATGTAGCAAAGGTGGTACTTCTAAATGACTTAGTTTAGGGGTCCCTGGGTGGCTGAGTCAATGAAACGTATGCCTTCGGCTCAGGTCATGATCCCAGGGTGCTGGGATCAAGCCATACATCTGGCTCCCTGCTCTGCACGATGTCTGCTTCTCCTTCTGCCTGCCACTCCCCTTGCCTGTGCTCATGTTCTCTCTCCATCAAATAAATAAAATCTTAAAAAAAAAAAAAAAGGAATTAGTTTAAAAACAAAGAAAGGGGAAAAGATTTAAGGATGCCTCCACAGTCTAGGGATCACACAAGACTCCTACAGAAAACATGCTTTCCTCACCCCTGCCCCAGGTATAATCTTTCACAGTGGAAGAATACAAAGCAGGTAAGACTACAGACTGATGTGTGGCAGTCAGCAGATGCAAAAATGGGGAGAACCCATCCTCAAGAAACTAGAAACGGAATAATGTTTTAAAAAAAAAGTGATCTCTGGGCGCCTGGGTGGCTCAGTGAAAGATTAAAGCCTCTGCCTTCGGTTCAGGTCACGATCTCAGGGTACTGGGATGGAGGCCACATCAGGCTCTCTGCTTGGCAGGGAGCCTGCTTCCTCCTTTCTCTGCCTGCCTCTCTGCCTGCTTGTGATCTCTCTCTCTCTCTCTCTCTCTCTCTCTCTGTCAAACAAACAAACGAATGAATGAATGAATAAATAATAATTTTTGAAAAGTGATTTCTAAGCCCAACATGGAGCTCAAACTCAGGACCCCAAGATCAAGAGTCCCATGACCTACTTGCTGAAATAGCCAGGCACCCTGGAAATAGAATAATCTGAAAGCAATTTTAAAGTAAGTGTATTGGCTGAAGATGTGGAAATCTCATGTTCTCTACTGTTGGCAAATGTATACATATCTACATGGTTCTCTTAAAAAAATAATAATAAAGTATATTACAGTTCTTCAAATATATAAAGGAAGGAATAAACATAGTAAAAGAACAGGAAATGATAAAAAAGAAAAAAGATGTTTCTAAAAGTAACCACAAATAAATTCTGAATGAAAAACACACACTGGGGCACATGGGTGGCTCAGCTAGTTAAGCATCTGACTTCAACCTAGGTCATGATCTCAGGCTTCTGGGATAGAGTCCTACACTGGGCTCCCTGCTCGGCGGGAAATCTGCTTCCCCCTCTGCCCCTCCTCGCTGCCTGTGCTTGCTCTCTCAAATAAATAAAATCGTAAAGACAAAAACAAAACACCATACTGAAGTAAAAAGTAACAATCAAAAAAAAGATTTTATTTATTTGTGAGAGAGAGCGAGCGAGCACGTACAAGCAGGGGAAATAGCAGACAGAGCAGGCAGAAGGAGAAGCAGGCTCCATGCTGAGTAAGGAGCCCAATGTGGAACTTGATCCCAGGACTCTGATGTCCCGACAGGTTTAACAGTAAACTAAACACAGCTGGAGAGAAACTGGATTAATAGAAGGAAGAGGCACTGAGGTCTGAGAATAAAACAGAGCAAGACAGAGAGATGGAAATGGGAAGTATAAAAAAAAGAAGAGATATGGAAGAGAGAATGAGAAGATCTAAAACACTACATAGAAATAGCCATTCTATATTAAAGAGGGGAAAAGAGGAAACATACAAGGAAACAGTAATTTTCAAATTTTCAAAACTCCAGACAGTTAAGAAATCTCAGAATGAGGGTGCAAACTAAGACCCTAAGTGGCTAAAAATTAATTCATACATCTAAATATGTCCCTTGTTAGTGTAAAATATAAAAAATACTGAAAGTAGGGGGACTGGGGAACTTATATTACTCTAGAAGATAAACTATAAAAGAATGACAAACTGACATCAGGATTTTCATCAATAACAACAACACTGGAATGCAATGCAGTATTTTCAACTGCTGAATATAAAATTTTACATGCCATTAAACCAGCATTCGAGTATGAAGGCAATTTATAACTATTTACAAATACACATATGTATATATTCACACATAAAACACACTAGGTAAAGACTGACTTGATAATTACTAGACCATTGTTGGAAGGCTACTAAAGGAAGTGTTCAGCAAGAAGCAACCATGAACAAAAATGGCTAATGCACTGTTCAATGTAAATAAAGCATGAATTTACAGATGACTACTTTGGGAAGGATTTAAAAACAAGGTAACTGGGGTGCTTGGCTGGCTAAGCTGGTAGTGCACCCAACTCTTAATCTCAGGGTCTTCAAGTCCCATGTTGGGCATGGGACCTACTTAATATGCTTCTCCCTCTCTCATGCCCACTGCTTATGTTCCCTCTCTAGCTTTGTTTCTCTGATAAATAGATAAATAAATAAGATCTTAAAAAATCCATCACCCATTTAGCCCTCCCCTTATAGAAAGAAAAAAAAAAAGAAAAAAAATTTAAAATAAAAACAGGGTAACTAAAATATTAAAGATATTAATGAATGAGGAAAAAAAGATGTTTTAGAAAAAGGCATTCCAAAGTTCTACTGTTCCCAAAGTAACAAGAAATGAAAAAAGCATTCAATTACAACCAAAAGCAGAAGAGGCAAAAAACAAAACAGGCCAAGAGAAGACAAGACTTAAAAGCCTATTTCCTCCTCTCTCTCTGCCTGCCTCTCTGCCTACTTATGATCTCGCTCTCTGTCAGATAAATAAAATCTTAAAAAAAAAAATTATGGAAGCAATGATTCCAAATCTAATAGTAATCAGAGTGAATGTAAATACTTAACTCGTGTCTGCTAAAGGAAACTGTCAAAAAAAAAAAAAAAGTGAAGAGAGGAAAAAAGATATATATACCTAACAAGTATTTATCTAGATAGCTATTTAAAGTAAAATCGTTAATAGAGACCATGATAAATATCATGACAGGAAAGATGGAAAAGAAATAACAACCATGAATTTGTCTGCATCTAACCAGTCATCCTGGAATTGTATGAATCCGTATGTGTTAAAAAAAAAAAACAAATAGAAGTGGGAGATAGGGAAATAAGAGAGGTTGTTTAAAAGTATAAACTTGCAGTTAATAGATAAATTAGCCCTGGAGATCTAATACACAATATAGTGATTATAGAGACAATAGTACTATATTATAAATATGCAAAGAGACTAGATTTTAATTATTTCCACCACAAGAAAGAAATGATACATTTGTGACATGACAGAGGTATTAGCCAAGGCTGCATGTGGAAGGCAGACAGCACTATCAATGATCAAATCAACATGCCGTATACTTTCACCATATATAATGTTACACCCCAAATATATTTCAGAGAGAAATACAAAGCAGACCAAAGGACACAGAAGATATGAACACAATTATTAAACCCAAAATAGAAGTTCAATTAAGAACACTGAAGTCAACAAATGGGATATGGATATACTCACACCACTGTCTTTTTTTAAGGAAATGTGGACTATTTACAAAAGATGAACTAAAATTATGTCTATCAACATGGAGTTCTTGAAATAGCAACAATAAAAACACACACACCAACCAAGCGGCAGGATATGTACACCATGATGGCATTTATATAAATTTTTATATGAATATTAAACTAAATAATACATACTGCACTTTGCTCATGGATACATATATGTGTAGTAAAAATCTAAGAGAACTTGAACTGGGAGTATACACATCAAATTCTTGATAGTGGTTACTTCTGGAGAAGGAAGCAGATAGAGGAGATGACAGAGAGTAAAACAAACATGGTTCATCTGTAATTTTCTTCTAAGTATTAAAAAAAGTCAAAACATTAAACACTTAAGATGGTATGTACATAATGTTTGTTGTATCATTCTTTATATTTTATAGAATCAAAAAAAATTAGGGAAGGGGGCA
Source organism: Spilogale gracilis (assembly GCA_004023965.1). Taxonomy (NCBI): domain Eukaryota; kingdom Metazoa; phylum Chordata; class Mammalia; order Carnivora; family Mephitidae; genus Spilogale; species Spilogale gracilis. The sequence goes on from PITA01001331.1 coordinate 163,537, forward strand.
GGTAAACCTGATAAGTTATTTCCATATATAGGGAATTCAAGTTCTTCACACAATAAACTCAGTGGTGCCAAAGAGCTCCAGAAAACTGGTAGTGGGAGTAAAAGGAAATTCAATTATTTTTCCAGCTGGAGCAAGGGTATGTAAGTATGAAAGTTGCTGAAACTCAGGAACTGAATTAGGAATAGCACCTTTCCATATTCAGAATTAAGAAAAAGATTCAACCATATGAGTAGCAGAGACAAGGACCAATGGCCAGTGTACTGAGTAGAAACAGTGCCCACCTCCCCAACCCCCGGACCCCACCGCCATTATTCATGCCCAACCAGAACCACAGAATGGACCTTACTGGTAAACAGGATTTTGCTAATGGATTATTTAACATGAAGCAATGATGAATTAGGGTGGCCTTAAACCAATGGTGTCCTTAATAAGACCATGTGAAAACTCAAAAACACACAGGGAAGAGGACTGTGTAAAAACAGAGGCAAAGACAGGAGATATGCTGCCACACACCAAGGGATGCTAAGGTTTGCTAGCAAGCACAAGCAAAGAAAGCAGGACGTGACAAGAAAGGATTCTTCTTTTGAGAGCCTTCAGAGGCAGCAAGGGCTGTCACCTTGATTTCAAACTTCTAGCCTCCAGAACTGTGATAGGAAACAAATACACCCAGCTACTAAATTTTTCTAGTGAAATCACAAAGTCTGGATAGATCAACTTATTTTTTAAGAATAATGAAAGAAGGAAAAAAAAACCCTCAGCATGGGGACTATGAGAATACTGAAGAATAAGGGAAAAGGAAGCAAATCTGATAAATTCAGGAAGAACACACCTCCAGAAAATTATTAAACAAGTTTGGTAAAACAGTTAATGAAACTTCTCACATCTCCAATAGAGTAAAAAGATAACACAACTTCTATTACAGGGAAACAGGGAAGATGAAAGAGCAGTAAGATGGCACAAAAAGGAAACAGAAAATCTGAAAAGAAAGAAAAAATTTTAACTACCCATGGTAGCAGAATTAAAACCGACCTAAAAGAAACTATGGTCAGAACCAATTATATGGACAATCAAAATAGGATGTGAGCAATACTCTTGTCTTTCTTCTTTTCTACTACAGGAGAACCAAAGAGATGAGAACCATGACAGAAATGTTAACAGGTAACATCTGAGTACTACTTATGTGCATCCAAACTATGCCAATCACTTCCCTGCTCAATGGGATGATGACACGGAGGAGCAGCATGTAGTAAGAGCTAAACGAACAGGAGAGAAAACAATAACACGGAGATAACTGGAATACTTCCATTTCCAACTACAAACTGGAGAATCAAGAACCAAAGCTAGTACAAAAGACTTGTCAGGACCATTTTAAAAACCTGCAGCACTGTCCACTGCTGTTTAGCAATGATGGAAGTGTTCAGTATTTGTGCGACTTAAATATGGTAGCCTGGGTGGCTCAGAGGGTTAGGCCTCTGCTTGGCTCAGGTCATGATCTCAAGGTCCTGGGATCGTCCCACATCGGACTCTCTGCTCAGCAGGGAGCCTGCTTCCCCCTTTTTCTCTGCCTGCCTCTCTGCCTACTTGCGATTGCTTTGTCAAATAAATAAATAAAATCTTAAAAAAAAAATATGGTCGCCACAAGTCACATATGACTACTGAACACCTGAAATGTGGCCACGCAACTGAGGTACAAATTTTTTTTATCTTTTTTTTTTTTTAATGATTTTATTTATTTATTTGACAGAGAGAAACACAGCTAGAGAGGGAACACAAGCAGGGGCAGTGAGAGAGGGAGAGCAGGCCTCCCGCAGAGCAGGGAGCTCAATCCTGGGACTCCGGGATCATGACCTGAGCCGAAGACAGTCGCTTAACCAACTGAGGCACCCAGGAGCCCCCAAATTTTTTATCTTAATTTTAAATAGCTACACATGGCTATAGTAGCCACCATACTATACAGGAGAGAGCAGAACTGGTTACCAATATAAAAGGATTGAAAATAAGATCATTTTAATTCTCTACCAAAACAATACAACAAATATCACCCTCTGCCACTGCAAAAGACAGTGGAACAGTTTTGTTTGTTTGTTTTAAGATTTTATTTATTTGACAGAGAGAAACACAGCCAGAGAGGGAACGCAAGCAAGGGGGAGTGAAAGAGGGAGAAGCAGGCTTCCCACCAAGCAGGGAACCTGATGCGGGACTCGATCCCGGGTCTCCGGGATCATGACCCGAGCCGAAGGCGGTCGCCCAACCAACTGAGCCACCCAGGCGTCCCTGGAACAGTTTTAAGGGACAAAGGTTATGAGCTAAGAACCTGAAACATGGTCAAAGTGCTGTTCTAATCCTGAAAAACCAAAAATTAAAATTAAGAACTCAATAAACCTAAATAAGTCTTTGAGTCCACTTTTAAAACTGAATATAAAATAAAAAACTTTATTTAATAAAGTCCCCATTAAAGTCAAAGACTTTATGGGGAGTAAAAAAAAAAAAAAAGTTTCCAAAAACATACAGGAAGCAAAATGCTAAAAGTAAATGGATGAAAAAAAATCACATACTGTAACATTAGTATCAAGAAAAGTAGAATGTGAGGCAAAAACTACTGGAGAGAGAAGCCCTAAGACACTAAGAGGATGTAATTACGTAGAACTCGACTAGACACCGATGACATTTCTTTTAAAAAATCAACACAACAGACTACAAACATAAGAACTATAGAAACACCACTTTAACACAAATGCTATAAAAATCAGCAATTAAGTAACGAAAAGTTTAAAAACTAAAACCACTTAGAATTTCGAAACTCAATTTGTGACTCTTGGGAAAAGAACTCAAAAACTCAAAGGCAATGTACAAATAGCAAAAAGAATACTTCACACATCAAAGGCTGTAGAATGCCATCAAAACTGCAAGAAGAAAATTCAAAAAGCTAAATGCTTTTATTATTACATAAGAAAGAACAGAAAATAAATTAACTAAACATTTGAATAAAGGCAGAGAGGAGAGAAAAAAACAAAAAACAAAACAAAACCAAAAAACACCAAACCAAACCAAGACCCAAGACCACAGGAAGAAGGAATTACCAGCAACTAACCGATCTTTGAAATAGCAAATAAAATAGGAAAACTGCTGACAAGATTAATCAAGTAAGAGAAGACAAATAAGATTAAGACTGAGAAATGGACATAACTACAGATAACAAGGACTTAAAAAATTAAGAATGCTTTCTATAAAATTCTGTATTCGTTAATTTAAAAAATCTGATAGATGGATAATTTTCTGCAAAACAGATGCTGGTCACAGATGGTCTTTAAGTTCCAACAAATTTTAAAGAAGTAGATACTTCCTGAGAAACCTTTAGTTTTCCAGAGCACAGCAAATGGTAAAGTGTTCCAATTCATCTTAAGAAGTTATCCTACATCAAAATTAATAGTGAACTTCTAAAAGTATCACTCGCCATTAGGGGTGCCCGGGTGGCAGTTTGACTCTTGATTTTGGCTCAAGTCATGATCTCAGGGTTATGAGATCAAGTCCTGTTTTGGGCTCAGCAACAGGCTGGAGCTTGCTTAAGATTCTCTCTCTCCCGTCTTTTACCCATCCCTGTTCCCTCTAACAAAAAAAGAAGAAAAAGAAAGTATCACCATTAAAACCAGGAATGAAAAGATGCCTCACTGTGATCAACTATTTAACACTGCTCTGTCAAGTACATCACAGCTAGTCAAGGAAAATGAGTAAGTGCATAAGGAGGTTATTACATTATTTGCTGGTGATAGATAGCCTGTCTAGAAAATTTAAAATAATCAATCAAAACACAGAGTTCATAGAAGGTGTTTAATTACAGGAATCAACAGCACTCATAAAATAACACTAACAGAAAAGATCTCATTTGCATCACAAAAATATCAAGAACGCAGGAAATATATAAAAACTGAATGAAGAAATAAAATACTTAGATACATGGAGAAATTCTATGTTCTTTTAATACTATAAATTATATTAATTCTCTCTGAAGAAATTTCCATTAAAAACCAAATGCAATGCACATGGATGAATTCCACTATAAAAGTAAAGCTCTAGTCATCATTTTCTGTTACTCACAGAATATTAGTTCAAAGCATTAAAAATTTTGGGGGGGCTTGAGGACAGTTTATAAATAAAGTAGCAGAGCTTCTACCTCTATTTTATCGTCAGCTTTTCAAAATGTATTTTGTCTGTGTTTTATAATGACTGCAAATGTCCACATGGCACTCCTGCTCCTTCCCAAAAGTTTGACTACTCCTGAAAAGTTAGGCTTCCAAAATCTATCATAAGAAGCAGCCCCTGTCAATAAAGAATGTATCTTACTCGATATCAAATTACTCGCTTCCACTTTTCTATTTTTTTAAGGATTTTTTTGAGAGACAGAGTGCATGTGCGTGTGTGGGGGAGCAAAGGAGAGAGAGAACCCTCAAGCAGACTCCCCACTGAGTGCAGAGCCCAACGTGGGGTTCAGTCCCAGGAGCCTGACAGTAATGACAATACCCAAACCAAGAGTCTGCTGCTTAACCAACTGAGGGACTCAGGTCCCCCAAATTCACAATCATTTTAGTTCTCTAGTTTTCAACTACAAATATGACACTGTGCCGTAAGAGAATGTCCTAGTACTATGCGTTATGTTCTGTACATCCTCAAGTGTGATACAAGAGGAAGAAGTGAATGATCACTGGGAATTCTCCAGAAACCCACTTTAAAATTTAACCCAGGGCAATCCCCCTATATGATTATCCTCCAACACAGACTATAAAATTCCAAAACCATACTAGAGCACTGCCAAACTATCTGATAAGAAATGCTACCTTACGTTTATACGGCAGCATTATTTATAATAGCCTAATTACAGAAGCAGCCCAAATGTCCATGACAGATGAATGGATAGTAAGAGGCTGTGTGTGTGTGTATGTATGTGTGTGTACATGGACACACCCAATGGAATAATACTCAGCCATAAAAAATAAATCTTGCCATTTGCAATAACATGGACAGAGCTAGAGACTGCAGTGCTAAGTAAGTCAGAGAAGACAAATGTCATATGATTTCACTCATGTGGAATTTAAGAAACAAAGAAGAAAATAAAGCAGGAGAGAGACAAACCAAGAAACATCCTTCACTGTAAAGAATAAACTGATGGTTACCAGATAGGTGAAACAGGTGGTGGGGATCAGGGAGCGCACTTGCCGTGAAGAGCACCAACTGATGTATGAAACTGGTGAATTACTATACTGTATACTGGAAACTAATATAAACACTGTATGGTAACTATATTCTAAAGAATTCTGTAAGAAAATAGAAAATTCTAAAAAGAACTGTACGATCTTAAAAAAAATTAAAAAGAAATGTTATTAAGGCCAATACAAAAATTTCATGACATGTTATTTTTTCTTTTAAAAAGATCTGTACTATGATATACTTACTTTATGAAATAACTTTTTCTAACAAAATAAAAAAGCAACCCTATATTGGCCCCACATTCATTTTAAAACTTTTATTGATTTGAAATTTTGATATCTAGAAACTAATGTTTTAAATTAAGCTGTGAATATCTACCTCATAGAAACAGCAGGGCAGGAAATAAACATTAATGATACATGTTATAAAAATGTCCCACTTTAGTGTCTCTTCGCAGGCTTAGCTAACCGCTAACATTTACCAAACCAGACCTCTAACAGTGATGAAATACATAATACAGAGCAATGCAGGCAACTTGTTCCGATCTGCACTATTACTACAATAAAATGGTGATACAGTTCTCCCTAGGGCTTACTCATTTCCGTGGAAGATAACCCCTCTCTCTCAATCTCAAAGCTCTCAGTCCTCTCAACTCTGATACTCACAACACCCTGGTGTTTCTTCCTTAGGACTAGAGTTTTGAAATCTATGGCATCGTGAGAGCTTTTGAACCTTCAAATTATAATTTCCTCTAGGATTACTACTGTTACTGGTCTTTCTGACTCCAGTATCTTTTATGGCCAATCTACTCCAAATATAAACTACTTGCACACTTTATCTTTCAAAAATAGCTTATAAAACTGAAATTCTCTAAAATCTAGATGATAAAACCCAAATCAACAGTTTGGGCACTCAAAGTCTTTCATTATTTACAGATAGGTCTTATTCCTATTTATTTCCAACAAATTTAACCTACTGAATCCCCTTCATTGTAGTCACTCAATTTAAGATACTAATGACATGAAAACAGCCTATTAGCAGCAAAAGAAATATGCCACTACACTAAAAGTACATCTCAATTGTTTTTTAATTTTAAGCTTTTATTTATTTGAGAGAGACACAGATAGCAAGAGAGAGCATGAGTGGGAAGGAGTGGGAGAAGCAAGCTCCCCACAGAGCAGGGAGCCTGATGTGGGGGCTCAATCCCAGGACCCTGAGATCATGACCTGAGCCGAAGGCAAATGGTTAACCGTTGAGACACCTAGGCGCCCCACTACATCTCAACTGTAAAGTACATTGTAATTTCAGAAATGCTGGCAAAACTTGATGGAGTAAAATTCTGGCTGTCATTCAGCTAAGACAACTCTCCTGTAAAACCGAGCAAGTTCCCTGAAGTAAGTTTTATATCTGGATCTAGAGTGAAGCAGAGATACTTCAAAATATGTAGGTAAGCCAGTTAACAATGACATTAAACATCTGTTGTTCATATTCTATACTTGTAGATATACCAGTAACCACCTTTCTTGGGTAGGTAGGAAATGTGGTGGGAGGGGCAATAACAAAGGTAATTTGAGTCAATCCAGAAACATGTAGTTCCTCTTATTAAGATTCTTTTTTTCTTTTTTTAACTTGGATCCTATTACAATGAGTGTGAACTCAGTGCCATTTACCAACATGAGAAAATAGTTTATCTGTTAATTTCTTTACTATCTAGGTCCTGTCATTAGAAAGTAAGCTCCATGAAGGCAAGGACTTGGTTCACCAATGAAACCTAAAGAATGCCTGGAACACGATCAGCCTCTGACAAAGTGCTGAACAAAATTGCTTGGCATATCCAGCACCACAAGATGATAAAATATCACTGAGTCAGGAGACACAGTGAGCAACCAAGGTAGACAAAATAGCCTTTGCCTCCAACACTGGCAGAACTCCAGCATTTCTGCTCTAACCAGTAAATGGGTTATTCCCCCAACTCAATTTATTTGCCTTATTTTCCATGTAGCTTATTTTCCATGTCAGGGTGATTGTGTTTTAGAAACTGGCAGTGGAACCAAAGAGTCTTTAGTATGCTTTATGTGTCTTCAAAAGTACATTAGATTTTAGGCACAGACCAGAAGAATCTACTGTCAATAGCAACAAGGAAGGTTTACTAGTTCAGAGACTGAAAAGAATTCAGGAGGCCATTCTACACTGCAGAAAAGTTTTATAAAACCCCTAAATGTATGACACAGTGGGACTAACAAACTGCCAAAACAGAGGAAGGACACTATTTCCCTATGAGGTTTTTTGTTTTTGTTTGGTTGATGGTTTTTTATTGTTGTTAAAAACAAAGTCATGATCAAAAACTTTTTCATTTTGACAGTAATATATTGTTTTCTTGCTTTCCCAAAATCAACTCTTTCACCTTTAAAAAAAATAATTTAAATCTATAGGACTATTAATAAAAAACTGAGAGTCAAAAGTCAACATGCCAAAACCCTTTTTCTTTTCTGGTATTTTGGTAAATTCAGGGATTCTGAGAAACAGACAAGAGAAAAATGGCACAATCTGATAGTTAATTTTAACTTATGATGCTTTCCTTAAAAAAATAATTTAAAAAATTCATGGCAAAGTTCTCAGTCCAACTGCATACTATAACAACATAGGCCAAACACTGAACATCTACTGTCCAAATATTAAACAATTCTCTCCTCTCTTGTCAGTTTTCTCATCAGGAAATATAGTGTAAAAGCTCCATCATAAGAAAGATTTTCTTTCAAGTAAGCTATTTCTCAGCTCTCCTTTACAGAGCATTCTTTGAAGTGTTCTCCTAAACAACTCCCTCAATTCCTTGCCTCCCGTGCTCTCCTGAACCCAATCCTAAGCAGAATTTCACTCTTCTCCCCTTAGGGAAACTGCTCACACGGATCTCTAACAGCCTTAAGCCCACCACACCCAACAGCTGGTTCACAGTCTTTATCTACCTGGACCCGGCTGCATCTCAGACACCACCCTCCTTCCACTCGGACACATGCTACCCACTTGCCTTCCATGTGTCTCACTTTGTTTTCCTTCTACTTCACTTGTCACTCCTTCCCAGTCTCTTCCTCATCCTTAGACTGCCTCTAGGCTTAATTCCATCTGAGCTCCCCAGCAGTCCCTCTTCCCTTCATCTGCGACATTTTGCTCCCCAGCACTTAATACTATAGGACATACCATTATATTTAATGTTTTATTTTCTGTCTCTACCCAGTACAGTATTTCAGGAGCACAAACATTTTTTATCTGCTTTTGTTTAGTGTTGTATTCCCAAGTGCATAGAACAATACTAGCTTGCTATAGGAGCTCAATAAATATTTGTTGAGTGAGTGAACGAGTGAACAGTAACAAAAGTGCTAACAGTTAACAGTCGCTTTGTACCAGTAACTTATCAGCCACACACACCCCCACAAGCAAGTCACATGCATTTCATTTAACCCTGAAACAACCCTATGAGATCTCTGAGGCTTGGGGGGAGGGGAGGGTCTGGGAGGGAGCCAGGGGGTGTTAACATGCTCCAAATCATAAAACTACCAAGTGGCAGTGCCATTATTCAAACCCAGGTTTATCCTCTTCAAGGTTAATGCTCTTAACCACTGCATGGTATTAATTTTACTGAAGTATTACTTCATTAGTTTTGGAATATATCCAACTCTGTTATGTGAAGAGGCAGCAATCAAAAGTTTCATGCATTCATGAACTAATCTCCATCTACTCTGTGAACACTAACATTAGTCACATCAATTTAAAAATTTTAATGGAGAGCGCCTGGGTGGCTCAGAGGGTTAAGCCTCTGTCTTCCGCTCAGGTCATGATCTCAGGGCCCTGGGATGGAGTCCCACATTGGGCTCTCTGCTCGGCAGGGAGCCTGCTTCCTCCTCTCTCTCTGCCTACTTGTGATCTCTCTCTGTCAAATAAATAAAAAATCTAAAAAAAAAAATTAACAGAGAATCTTATTCAAAGGAAAGCGTACCACATCGCCATTTTCAGTGATAACAGGACAAGTGGGAAGCACATCACCCTCCATCTAAGTGTTGATGGCAGCACTTGAACTTCTTTTCTCCCATTTCTATTAACAAGCTTGTCAGTGATTTCCAAACCTGACCCAAGAACCACCTGGGAGTTTTTTGTTCTTCTGAAAACAAGAGTCCCAGGCCCAACCAAATCAGAATCTCTAGAAAACAGATGTCAGGAACCCAGGATTTTCTCAAGCTCCCCAGGAAACTTGGGTGGTTAGTCAAGTTTGGAACAAAGTTGGCAAGAGACTAATAATTCTGAGCCTGTGGCTCACTGTTTAACAATGACCAAGTCTCATTGGTACTGACCTTCCTGGAAAGAGGAACGATGCTGTTGGGTCGAACAAGCCTTCGTTTCTTACAGCTCAGCACAGGACGTGTTCGGGCTGCCACACAAGTGCCATCAGTTGATGAAGAAACTAGATTGAGTCGTTGCTTTTTTTGTAACTGTTCCTCAGCATCAGAGATGTCACCTGGAATGTGGTCTGCCAGGATAGGCTGAAGACTATAAAAGGGGAAGGAAGAATACTCACTTCTCACAAAACAAGGAAACAAAGCCTCTAATACTGGTTCAACCTCCTCTGCTTACAAATGTTTGCAGACACAAGTATCTAGAGCAGATAGAGGCGTCACTTCTTAGTGTGTGTGCAGTGTCTGTGTTTATTTTTAAGATTCCTGGTGGACGGTAACATCATGTCTGAAAAGTACAAGTCAGTAAGGGACAAACACAGGTTCCAAGTGATTAAGTTCTCTTCTACAACAGAAACACAAATAAAGAAATTCGAGAAAATTGCAACTGGTAAGAAAATGATTTATTTTGCAAAGGTTAATGAGCTGCCTGAAAATCAGTTCTTCTGTAAAATTCGACTTTTAGGGATGGGTACACATCGTTCACTTGTAGAGGGATTTCTTCAACTTTCATACAATATAGATTTACCAACATAGCCTCTAGGGAGTTAATCCATCCTAGAGTAAAAGAGTTTATGTAAACACTTCTCAATAACTCTACCAAGACTAAGACCAACCGTAACAACTCACAAAAGTAGGACTTTGTATTTTTTTTCTCCATGGTAAGTTAATTCTGGGCTACAGTAAGTAAAAGGGAAATACATGCTAATTAAAATACACTTGCTACAGTAAGAAGCATGCACAATACTATTAAGCAATAAGGTTTTTGTCTTTAAACCAGGGTTAGTCCTGGCTAGGGATAACTAAGAGCCCCAAATTAATCTTTTACAGGCCTACTGCACGCTGGAAGCAGAAGGTCTAAAACTTACGTGTTAATAACTCCATTCACAGGTCTCAATGCTCCACATGATTTGGTAGACAATGACTCTGAAGGATGACCAGAGGCACCATGGTTTTCCAGTGGCTGAGAAATAGATTCGATCTAAAGGGGAAAGATAAGAATACATGGTAACATTTAACCAACAGCATCCAGACTGAAATGTGGCACCGTTTATCATTTAAGTGAAACACCTATAATTTCTGACAACCAACCTGCAAAACCAAACATGTATGACTGAGGGAGGAAAACTAACTAAGAGAACTGGCTTTTGTTTTGGTGTGAAGAAGGGTAAGAAACGGAAAGAAGCTTAGCAAAATAGTAACATGGTAACAAGAGTCTTCAATTAAGGATCAAAAAGGACACATACATTCATTATGAAGGCAACTAAGACAACATAAATGTAGTTAATACCTGCTTAACTGCACAGCGTATGCTGGAAACCTCTTTCTAGAAAACCATACTTTGTGTAAATACATGTGCATGTGCAAAAACAGAAAAAAAATTAATAAAAGCTCCGTGACTAACTAATTATCTAATGCTAATGCTATCAGTAAGTTAACTACTGTCTCTGGACTACATGAATCAAATACATGCTTAGGACATAAACTGAAAAAAAGGGAGGTGGGAAAGAATCTGGAGAAGTTTGAATCTAACTATTTCAAAACAAATTATGTACTCATTAGGCTCAAAAGGGACAGGTACAGCCACAAGATGTCAATCATATGGAGTCTCTGAGTTACAGTCAATAAGCTACAGATACACTTATCCCTCCACTCCTGTTGCTGGAACACCACAGAAAGCATGTGGTGATCTTTGTCTCCTTTAACTCAAGATGACTTTAGAGTGTGCTTAAGTTCTCCTCCCCGTAAATGCTACCAGTCCATATCAAAGTAGTATTTTAAGGCTGAAATTCTGTTTTTCAGTATTGCTCAATTTCTTTTTGATCTTTTTACCCCAGGGAGAAACCGCCAAGGATCTGCAGAACAGAGCAGTTGTAGGCAAGCATCAAGAAAGGACAACAGCGGGGAGCATGGGTGGCTCAGTAGGCTGAGCATCTGCCTTTGGTTTGGGTGATCAAGCTCCATTCGGGATCTCTCTTCACTGGGGAGCCTGCTTCTCCCTGTGCTCGTGTTCTCTCTCTCTCTCTCTCCTTCTCTATCAAATGAATAAATAAAATCTTTAAGAAAGAAAGGACAATAGATTGGTAAGCTAATTAAAATGTTTTCATACAAATTAACCAGAAAGCTAGATCAAAGTACATAACAGAAAAGACATAAGCAAACTACAATTAGTGAACACTGGGAAAATGTTCTTAGAGCTAGCTTGTACATGTACTAAGTACCACAAAAATCCTCAACAATTAGATCAGTCAATGATACCATATCATAGCAAATTTGGCACACATACTTAATGACTTAAACGCTACACTGAATTCCTCTGGGAAAGTAAAGTGGTGTTAAGTAGCAATATTTATAAAGATGTTCGTATCACTCAATTCTAAAAATTTATCTTAAAGAAATAACCCAATAAACACATTTCCCAAAATAATATACACAAAGATGATCACTGCAAAGGTATATATCAGTAATCGAAATGCTCAGCATCTGAGGCACAGTTATAAATTGTACCATGGCAAATCACAGTATTAAAAATAATCACAGAAGACACTTCTTCCTTTATAACAAAAGAATATCTAAAGGTTAAAAAAAAGTCTTTTATGTAGAAATGATTTTAGAAAAAGATTAAATTCAAAATATTTTTAATACAACTGTGATGGCTATAAATGCACACATAATGAAAGGACAAAAACAGTGTTAGAGACAATTTTTTTTTAGATAATATTTTTACATTAAAAAAATAGATAAGCTGGAGGGCACCTGGATGGCTCAGTTGTTAAGTGTCTCCCTTCGGCTCGGGTCATGATCCCAGGTTCCCTGCTCTGCAGGAAACCTACTTCTCCCTCTCTCTCGTTTGTGTTCCCTCTCTCTCTATTTCTCTGTCAAATAAATAAAATCTTAAAAAAAAAAAAAGAAAAAAGAAAATCCCTCAAATCTTCCTGAATGCTCATGAAGATTTATTATTCAGGGGGACCCTCAAAAAACCCAAATATTATGGTATGACAAAGAACTAGATACTCAGAAGGGTTTAATATTCAGGCTGGCACTAACTAGCAGCTGTGGGACTGCAGGGATGTTAGAGCTTTCCTAAAATTCCTAAGTTCTGGTTTAGATGAAGAAGTTTCCTTTCAACACAAGATTTCCATGGCTATGAACTTTTTGCTGGTATACAGATCTTTAAAAAAAAAACTGTCAATTTTACATGTACTTACAAGCATTTAACATTAAACTATGGCAGAGATATGATCTACATATCTACATGTTTTACAACATGTCACATGTAAGAGGTTGAATCCATGTTTGATTAAAGCTTATTTTGTAGAGATTATGGGAGAATTAACTGTAAGGACACCTATTCAAGACAAAATGTTGCCATTCTTTAACAGGATCTTATTTTAGAAAACCTTACATACAAAAAGTCTGAAGAACAAGCACAACATCAGTAATCTCACAACTTACAGGTAACTACTGCTAATATCTTGTTTATCATGCCTACAGATGTATATATTTAAATACTATTAACACTCAATGTGAATTTTACTGATTTTCTTAGAGGAACCGAAGGCTTTCCTGGGGGCAATTCAGCCCCCAAATTAAAACCAAAGGCAACAGGGAAAACATTATTTAGCACAGAAATGTTTGTCAATGACAAAACAGCACAAAACAAGCAATTAAGAGCATGAACCTCAGAGGGAATGTTGCCTAGCTTCTACTCATGCAAGGAGGTACTCCACAATCAGAGGACCATGGGATATCCTATAATCACACTGAGATCCAAAAGCAGGGCATTGGGGCAATTAGGTTCATCACTCATTCTCAAATGTAAAGAGCTTAAAATATTAACCCCAATCCTCCAACAGTGTTCCATCTGGTACAAGAAAAACACAACTCACAACACACATAATTTTACTTTAAGTTACTTAAGCTACTTAAATGCATTCACAGTTAAGGAGAAGCAAACACTCTCTATGCTGCATTCCAAAAGGGTACAAAGAAGAGAGGGTAGAGATACATTAATAAACACTTCACAAATGTTAGACCCACATACTAACTGAAGCTTGATCATCACTATTGCAGTGGTTTACATCATTAGTATTTCCTGATAGGCCTAGAAAGTGCTGAGGGAAAAATGTTCAGGAAACTAATGCATGACTCAGATACAGTCTTCAAATGGGAAACTGTAAAAAGGATAAAAGACTCTAAGGTTCTACTGTCCAGAAAGCAGGACTTATTGAGCTTCTCTTGAGTTGTATGTGGTATTCAGATACACTCTAAGGGTACATGCATCCCACAGCCAGAAAAGTAGAAGAGCTGAAGAGGTAGAGAATATCTTTTAATTCCCCGTTTCCTAAAAGCAGAAACTCGGGGGATTACCCTTGGGGGTAATCTTAGAGTTAAAGTAGCAAGGAGGGTTACTAAAGTGATTTCTTCCCTGACTAAAGGAATAAAATAACACAGCAGTGAGATTCACATTTGTTCTTCCTACAAAGCAGGCATCTGGCTGATTCATGACTCCACCCTTCTGGCCAGACCAATTAAGTATGACAAATAGGCTTTAAAGAAAAGTTAGGTTAAATTATGGTCTTATGGAGGGTAGATTTTCCTGGAGGTCTAAGAATCCATGCCCATTTAACTTATTCTGCCACAAAGTAGAGAAAGTAAAAGGATAAATATCACAGGCACACACTTAAAAATGCATAACCAGCATAATACATGTGTATCTTTAGTCATTCAATTAATGCCAAGTCGTAACTGCTTGAAATGCCAATTTTTTAAGTGCAACACATTTGTTTAGAAAACCTGACAGTTCCATTTTGGTCACTTACTGGTTTTCTGACCAATGTTATCAAAAAGGAAAGAAAAAGCTAACTAACAAATTCAACTTTTATTTTTGGTTCAAAATAAATAGACCTTTTGGCTTTGTATCAATTATTTCATGGTTCAAGGTCATCCCAATGATATTCAACATAGTCTTGCTTAAAATCACCAAAATATTACTGGCCCTCAACAGTGTACCAGTCACTTCCATGAACTAGCACCATGGCCAGGAAACTGTGCTAAATTCAGAGTGAAATCTTCTGAAAATTCTACTTCCATCAAGGTACTTACCTAAGTTTCCATTTCTGCACATTGGGACAATATGTGCCTCACTTTCTTATATCTCTATATTGAGGTTAAAAAGAAAATCTATACAGGGGCACTTGGGTGGCTCAGTCAGTTACAGACTCTTGGTTTCAGCTCAGGTCACGATCTTGGGTTTGTGGGATTGAGGCCCATGTTGGGCTCCACACTCGACAAGGAGTCTGCTTCTCTCCCTCTCCCTCTGTCCCCCACGCTGCCGTGGACGCTCTCTCAACATAGATAAATCTTAAAAAAACCAAAACTATGCAATTATGCAAAGTAATTTTGAATTTTTAAAATATGTATGTATGTGACCTCCACACTCAAAATGAGGCCCAAACTCATGACCCCATCGCAGGTTCCCCTGACTGAAGCCAACTAAGCACCCCTGAATTATTTACATTGAAAAATTTCCATCAGCATGATGCTATTACATACAAGTCCAAAAGCTATTGCACCTAAGATTTATATTTACCAACAAATACCATTAAAAATATGCATCAAGAATCTAGAGAAATACAGTAACTACTCAAAAATTCTTGTTCAACTTATTTATCTACATCCTATTTTAAACATTCTTAATTAGCCTTTTTTTTTTTTAAATATGGTAAATCAAATACTCCTCAGCCAGTATCTATCACTCTACTCTATCTCAAAACCCTTGCTGGGCCAATGCACTATTCATTGTCCCTGGTGATTGCAAAACTTCAAAAAAAAAAAAAAAAAAAGTTGTTTTTGCTTAACCAATGCTAGAAGATTATAGCTTGGGCTGTTTAAAAAAGAAAAAGCAAGAGCTTACATTTTTGGCATGCCTTTCTTCTGAGAAAGCATTTATCCTCTGACTTGTTAATCATCATCACTCCACAAAGTAAGGAAAGGGTAAAAGAAATGAGGCTTATTTTTACAAATAGAAACAAACACAAATAATGAAGTCATCTGTCAAAAGCCACGGAAGCAATTATTTTGTTAACAAATCTTAATTTCAAATCTAGTCCTTTAGAAAATATTTATCCAGTAATTAATTACCTTTCCTGGAAGAAAAAGGGGGATATAAGAAAATATACACGTTATTCGCTCATTTGTACAAAGGTAATATAGGAAAGCTAACCCCAAAACTAATGAAAATGGCCACCTACAGAAGGTGGCAACAGGATGGAAAGAAGGGGAAAATGAGAAGAGGGAATGATGATCTTTTGTATAGCTTTGACTCTGAGAAATGTAGTAATGCTTCACATAGTCAAAAAATATTAAGTCTGGTCATGATCCCTGGGTTGTGAGATCGAGCCCCATACTGGGCTCCAGACTCTTCCTTCTCCCCCCCATATCTATGACAAAGATATTGTACATAATATTGTCCTCTGGTTAGTAAATACATTTCTCACAGGGATATGAGTTGGCAATTATGAAACTACTTTATGTGGTAAAAATGAGTATCAATAAAGAAGGAGGAAGGCTGTGGTGTCGGACTGGTATCAACATAGCCTTATAGTTTTTAATATATACCCATCCGCAGTATACGTATGTGTACATATGTTTTAGCACATATATGTTTCCCAGTTTTGTCTGTTGATAAGTCCTACAAGCAATGATGCCAAGCAGCAATGAGCACAACTAGTACCCAGATCTTGGTTTCTGAGCTCTGTTGCCCAGTAAAAGGAACCAGGGCTGGAGCAGGTAAAATATAAGATGAGCTTGGAACATCTTTTGGTGCCTAAAAGTGAATACTCACTGAGGGGAACATAGCAAAAACACACAGGAACCAAGATGAAAGAGACCCAATACCAAAATGTTGTCTCAATAAGTGGAGCAACTGAATAATAACAGTAACAGATTATAATCCAAAAAGCAAAATTAATGTCCATGAATCTATTCTGATATAAATACCTGAATAAATACATAAATAAGAGAAAGACAGCTCTTCTTAACAGAATTCCAACTAATATAGAAAATAGAAAATTATTCACTAAACACCACAGTAAAAATTGTTGCAGCAAAACCCACTAGTAGATGATAAAATCGTGATTAAAGTATAATAAGCAACAGAATATTACACAGTATTTCTCCTCATGAGAAAGACATTCATTACAAAGGGAAAAATGCTAACTTTACAGTGGGGAGGGGTGGCAGGCACCACCTTAGCCAAGTGAAAAAAGCTATCACCACCAACATGATGTGTCCTCAGGACGGTGCACTGAGAAGGGCACAGTATCATTTCTGTGGTATTACTGTGATAAATGCATAACTTCTAAGAATGATAAAACATCAAGTGACGCCAATTGGGAGGAACATTATACAAAGTAACAGATGACAATGAGGAGTAAACATCACAGATTGGGAGAGATTTATTTATTTATTCAGTCATTCATTCGTCTATTTATTTATTTATTTTTAAAGATTTTATTTATTTGACAGAGAGAAACACAGCCAGAGAGGGAATACAAGCAGGGAGCCCGATGTGTGGGGCTTGATCCCGGGTCTCTGGGATCATGACCTGAGCCGAAGGCTAGTCGCCCAACCGAGCCACCCAGGCGCCCCTACACCAGGCTCTCTTAAGCCTTTCACATTATACATGCAGTACCGCCCCTGTCAGAAGGGACAAGGACTCGGCTTAAGTATATCCTTTATTATGCTACCTTTCCTGACCTCCCTTAGAAGTGAGAGTTCTTCCTCTGTTATATGTCTCTTGTAAGACTATGAAGCTCTCAAGGGAAGACACCTTGAGAGGTTGCGCTGACAGGTGTTTCCTAGACACACAGCACAGTCTCGAACAATAAGCTTTTACCAAATGTTTATTATGGGCCAAATGCTGTTTAAAGCATAGTACACTTCTTTAATAGTTAATTATCAACCACTCTAAAGAGGTACAGAAATAGAGATACTCTTACCTAAGACCTTGAGGCCTGACTGGTCATAGCAATTCATGCAGACTTTTTTACAAAGTCATACACTGTATGCACTGGGTTAAGTGCTTCAAAATCAAATCCAAATCCAAATCCAAAGACTGTGAATACCAAAAGGGAACTGTAACGTAAACAATGGACCGTGGGTGGCTATGATATGTCGATGCAGGTTCATCAGTTAGAAAAAAACATACCACTTTAGTGGGTGTATTAACCATGTAGGAGACTACCCAAGGCAGCAGTGCCATGCCAAGCAGGGGTAGATGAGAAATCTCTATCTGCTGCTCAATTCTGCCATCAACCTTAAACAGCTCACCCCAAAATAGTCTTAATTTAAAAAAAAAATCAAATACATTAATATTTGTTTCAAAAGGTATAGATAATTGAAAATATAAACAGTCTTAACAAATATCACTTCAGGCCAAATTCTCCTGCCAAATGAGGTTGATGCAGAACTTAAGAAAACCACTTTTGGTTCTCATACATCTTTGGAGTTTAGAAATGCACGTAACATAGTAAGGACCTACATTATTACTCCCACCCTGCAGAAGAAGGTGCGGGAAGTGCGGGGGAAGTACTGTTCTCCACCTGTCCAGAAGGTCAAGGAGCTGGCAGTGTGCTGTTTGGATCTTTTACTTTCTCATCTTTTGTTTGGTAATTCTATCAATTACTGAGTTTGGAGTGTGTAAATACCAAATACGATTACGATTTACCTATCCCTTTAGTGTGCATGTAATATTTATGCTTCAGGTATTTGAAGCACCCACCTTTATGGCTCTTCTGTCTCCTTGATGAAATGACCTTATTTATCAATGTAAAATGTCCTTCTTTATCTCTGGTATTCCTGTCTCAAAAACCATTTTGCTAATATACCCACAGCAGCTTTCTTATGCTTACTGTTCATTAAGTGTATGCATCTTCCCCTGTTCTTTTATTCCCCCTAGATGTGAGCTTCCAACTGTTATTATTCACCTTCAACCTGAAGAGAGTTCTTCAACATTTCTTTTGGTGCAGATACTCTGCCAACAGATTCCTCTCAACTTTCTTTTATCTAAAAAGGACTTTATTTCACTTTTATTTCTAAAGGATATTTTTTAGCCATGTATAGAATGTTGAGGGGCAAATTCTGCCCCCATTTTAATCATCTCACCCCATCGCTGTCTGTCCTCTATTGTTTCTACAAAGAAGTCACCTATCAATATTCACTTCTATGGAATACATCTTTGTTCCCTCTGACTACTTGTGAGATTTTCCTCTTTCATTTTTACCATGTTGTATTTTTCCTGCTTACTATTTTCTGAGTTTCTTCAATCTGTAAAATTATCTTTTTCATTAAAATATCCAGCCATTATTTCCATGACTCCCACCCCTCCCCACCAGTACCACTCAATCTCTCCTCCTTCTGGAACTCTTAACTATACATATTTACTGCTTCCCTAGGACTATGTTTATTTCTGAGCAGTTCTACATTAGTCTACTTTTTGGCTGGGTAATTTCTATTGATGTGTTATGTGCACTGACCTTTTATAAAGATTTTATTTAATCTTATCTTATAAGAGAGTGAGAGAACACAAGCACAAGGGAAGGAGCAGAAGGAGAGGACAAGCAGACTGTGTGCTGAGTGTGGAGCCCATGCGGGACTCAATCTCACGACCCTGAGATCATGACCTGAGGTGAAACCAAGAGTCAGATGCTTAACCTAGTGAGTCACCAAGGTGCCCCAGGATCCTTTCTCTTCTCTATGTTTTCAAGCTGCTGTTTAGTATACCAGCACACTTTTTACTCAGATACTATGCTTTTCAATTCTCCAATTTGTGTTTCACAAGTTCCATGGGATTCTTTTTTAGTTTTCACCTCTCCACTGAGATTCCCCCATGTTTACTATCTTTTACTATAAATCTTCAAACATACTCTTATTTGATGCTTTTGTTCTTATTTCCTAATTTCAATCTGAGCCACTTCAGGATCAGTTTCTACTGACTCTTTCTTCTCATGACTAAAGATGACATTTTTCTATTTATTGATAGGTCTAATAAATTATTACATAATACATTGTATATGATATGTTACAAACTCTAGATTCAATTAATTTTCCCAGAAGCATGTTGATTTTTTGCTCTAGTAGGTAAATTTCTACTTGGTTAGAAACCAAATGAACCTTGATTTTGTATAACTAGTTTCATGCTTTTACAGAAACATATTAGAGCTTATTTTGGATTTTCCAGAAACTTAATCCTATGGTGAGTCCCTTACTCCTAGAAGAGTCTTTAAATCCCAAAGCATGAGCCTTCCTTGGTTTCAATGTAAGGCCCAGGCCCAAGGTATTTACCAAGTCACAGCAGAATTCAAACTCCAAAATTCTGTCTTCACTGCAGTGGGCAGTGATTACACTCTCTGCTCAGCTCCTTACAGCCTATCAACTGTTGCTTTCTACTAGGCTCTATCAAAACTCACTGAACATGTGAAGTTCAGGGGTTCATGACTCCCTCTTGGCCACTATTCCCTCCCTCAATTTCTAGCTACTTGGCAGCAGTGACCTCCAACCTCTGACAATATAAAAAGCCAATGAGACTGTGGCTCTCTAGCTGAGTTCTAAAAACCCTGTACCAAATGGACTATGGAGGTCCTCATCTCTGCGTATTTTCTTTCTGAAACTTTGTTGTTTTCTTTGGTTATGTATGTATGCATTTCATTTTATTTTATTTGACAGAGAGATAGCACAAGTAGGCAGAGTAGCAGGCGGAGGGAGAGGGAGAAGCAGACTTCCTGACAAGCAGGGAGTCTGATGTGAGACTCCATCCCAGAACCCTGGGATCAGACCTGAGCTGAAGGCAGATGCTTAACCAACTGAGCCACCAGGCACCCCTTTTTTGGGTAATTTTTAAATGCATTCTTCCTACCTAGTAATAGGCATAGGTTCCAAGTTAGCTCTTTCACTCGTTAACTCTTAACTGGGGAAAAGGGGACTACTATTTATTCAGGAGAGTGAAATGGGAGGAGAAAGAAGGAAAGGACATGTTTTAGAACATGGGAAAACAGCCCTCAATAGCTTTACACACTTCCTCTTTCCAGGAACACACCCTTTTTGTTCAGGTTTTTAATTTCATATCAGAATTTATTAGTGCAACAGCTGACTTTATCAGCACTTGCAAAACCCTTAGTTTCACTCTCCACCTACTCTTACCTTTCAAACTGCCCTTGAGTTAGAAGTCAGACTGAAGTGTGTTTTTTTTAAACGGGCATTTTTCTAGGAGTTTCTCCCTTCTTCTCCCCTACTACTCTGTGGTATAAAAACAAAACCCACCCCATATCAGGGAACATTTCCTGCTGAATTCATAGCTCTAAAAAGGCTCACCCATGTATCCAGTCTCCAAAATAATTTAGTTGCAGTAATATCTGCACTGTGTTCATAACCAAAGCAGATATATATATATATATATATATATATATATATAGGTTTAATCAGGAAACACTCATTCAGTTTGTAAATAAGGCAAAAAGATGATTATGTGTCCTTTTAGTGTACCACTTGAACTTCATCTAACAAGCCCTACTAGGGTCATATAACTCTCAATAACTTACTTAACTTTGTTTTACTTACTATTTATACCTGATTAGGGCTCGGATGCCTCAAATTGGATATTTATTTTTAGAACACTGAGGAGTTAAAACTGATCTTGTCTAGTTTAAAACATTACTCCGATCGTAATGGCTTTATTATTCTTATAGGACATTACATGTTTTGGAGTCTACTGAGTAATCGCATTCCAGCACTCATCATTCCCACCTTAATCAGTAAGTCACAATGTATTTCTTTGAAAATTGTGTTTAACTTCCTGAAACTACATCTTGATAGTTAAAAAAAAACCCTCTGGCTTTTGTGGTGAGTTTCAGAAATGAAAATACAAAAACAAACAACACAGCACAAAAATGCAAACACCTCTGACATAATTATTCTTAAATCACAAGTCTTCAAATGTTTTTTGAAAGGGAGGAGTAAGAAGGGAGAGGCAACAAATACTTCCATTTTGGTAAAAAAACTAATAAGCAAAATAGAAATGGAAAACAGGATAGTTAAACGTGAGTATGAAAATTTACAGCTGCCCCTGTGTCACGTGTGACTTAAGATTTTTTAAAGCAAAATTGAAGAAGAGGTATAAATCACTTTTCAGAAAAGCTGGATAACAAAAAGGCAAAATTAGAGATGTACCTTAAGGATTACCTTAAGTGCTACAAATATAATTCTAAGTAAGCCAACTGTATTTGAGCAACCAGAACTACTACATGAAACAAAGGTGAACAGTCCAGTCCCTACAATATATTACAAATCAAGAACTTTAAAAGGCCTTCCTACAGTGAAAAACTCTGCTTGGTGGTTAACATATCAAGTACTAGAAAGATGATCTTGACCTTTAAGAACCATACAATCTAATACTAAGCATACTCATGCAAGTGAATGGTGGGTAGGAAAAGGGACAAGTCCCTAAGGGGCGCATGCCCATGCACATATGTGAACATGTATAAATAGAAGCAGCATCAGAAACAAAATGAGAGACTGTCATGGCCTATCCTTCACAAGCATGCCCTATCCTTCACAAGCTTCTCACTGAGGTGAGAAAAACGCAACAAAAGAATGCCCAAAAACTTTTAAGAATTCCTTAATATATAAATATCTTTACAAAACTCATTCCCAATCACATATGTCTCAAATCCCTTGTTTCCTGTACCTCATACCACCAAGGACCAGCTGACCTTCCAAACTTACCCATGTTCTCTCGCTTATAACAACTTTCTTCTTGGCTAGCCCAATCACTAAAACAGTTTCAAAAATCATTTGTAAAAAATAATTCTACAGATAGCATATAATGAACTCATACCGTGGACTTGAATACTAGCAAAATCTGGCATTCTACTCTTTATTTAAAACCATTTTCCAGTTAAGAACCATTAATCTCTTAATGTTTTCACATTTATCCCTGGCTTTAAGTTCTCTCATTAGGAAAGCTAGTTTCCACCAGATCACATGAATTCTTGCTTAAAATGATAATAAAAAAGGGTAATAAGCTTTGTTGATTTGCAGATGCAAAGTCCAAGCACTCCAACCTCCCAAAGAAACCACTATCATGGGACCCTGGAATTTCTAAAGAATGACTTAAATCAAGAAATATTAATATTCAGTAGCTCAGTCAGTAAACGTCTGCTTTCGGTTCAGGTCATGATCTCAGGGTCCTGGAATCGAGCCCCACATCGGGCTTCCTGCTCAGTGCAAAAGCCTGCTTCTCTCTCTCCCACTCCTCGTGCTTGTGTTCCCACTCTTGCTGCATCTCTATCAAATAAATAGAAATCTTGAAGAAGAAGGGAGTGAAGGAGGAGGAGGAGGTGGAGAAGGAGAAGAAAGAAAAAGAAAGAAGGAAGAAGGAGGAGGAAGAAGGAAGAAGAATAGGAGATATTAATATTCGTAAAAGCTAATGAGCTTCTGGGTGGGGGGAGTGAAACAAAAAAGTGCTCTTGGCAAATTAATATGGGTTCTGAGGAAATAGGAAAAGAGAAGGAATCATGGAAAAGGAAGATGTGGGCTAGGCTCTAAGGATACAGAAAGTTTTTGAAAATGACAGCCTTACCCTCATGACAGAATTAGAGGGGGTAACTCAGAGAGAGCTTTCAACATCTTTGTGAGTTAAACCTCTAATCCAACCTTTTCATTTTGTAGTGGCCCAGAAATGTTGTCTTGTTAAATAAAGGTGGCAGAGCCACATGGTCACCTGATTCTTGGTAATACTCCACAATGCCACACTTGCTCTTGCTGTTTTCTGGAGTCAGGAGCTGCTTTTAAAATCAAGGTCAACTACACGGCTGCAGAAGGGGCCCTGTGCCACTCTATTCAGGAATTAAGGCCTTGAAATGCCAAAAGTGATAAAAAGGGATCTATAGTCCCCTTCCTTCAGCCAATGCCAGAATTCTTGTTATAGAGAATCAACTGTGTACTGATCCAAACCCCAGAATTCTCACTCATTCCCCCTATTCTGCCTTTTATACTTACCAATTTATCATTGCCATGATCTGTCTTCACTTCAGAACTAAGTGGAAGAAATAAGTCTGTTGTTGTATGTTCTGGGGGAGGTGCCTCTCCAAGAACTATCAACCCCTGCAAGACAGAAAAGTAGCATCAGTGAGTGGTATTATAAAGTACAAATTTAATTTACGAGTTAATATCACAAGAGTCAGGGGCAGGGGACTGGTTTACCAAAGCCCCCTTCCCTTTTCCTATGGTTCTGAAACAAAAACAACTATCAGCAGCTTTGCTTTCCTAAGAGCTGTTACAACATAAAGCCTACCAGTAGCAAGGAGTAAGGCCCAAGTCAGAACCCAAGCTTCCCTCTTTCCCCACTTGAATGCTATGACCTACATAAGCTCGTTTCCTTTAGCATCTTTTAGTCTGGAATCTTTGCAAAGTATGGTACTTTATACTGTATTACTAACTCAACTATACTGTACTAACAGTAGCAATGCAATTTTTCTAGGTAACCTGATCACGGATGTGGCTTAAAGATTACCTTAAGTGCTGCAAATATAAATGTTAAGTGCTACAAATGTAAGTGATAAGCCAACTGTATGTGAGCAACCTAAACTACATGAAACAAGGGTGGAACAGTCCAGTACCTATAAATATTACAAACCAAGAACTTAAAACAAACAAAACTGTTTCAAAGGCACCTGTTTCTCATGAGCATGAATAACACTCCAGATTAGGGATTAGGTTCTTGCTTCACAATTTTTTTTATTTTCTAAAGATTTTATTTATTTGACAGAGAGAAACACAGTGAGAGAGGGAACACAAGCAGGGGGAATGAGAGAGGGAGAAGCAGGCCTCCCACTGAGCAGGGAGCCCGATGCGGGGCTCGATCCATGGTCTCCGGGATCATGACCTGAGCTGAAGGCAGTTGCTTAACCAACTGAGCCATCCAGGTACCCCTTGCTTCACAATTTCAAAGTCAGATCTTACATTCATCCCAGGAAATAAAAAATGTGAAAAGAAACCTAAAACAACTCTACAAATCCTATCCAGTCAGCAAGGACCCAACTTGGTAAAGACACAAGTGAGCTTATACTGTAAAACAAACAAAAAGCCACACACATGAATCTCACCATGAACTCAAACAGAGGTAACCAAAACCAAGTTCTGACACTATGTAACAGAAAGACTGGAATGAAAGTAACCAGGGCTTTGTGTCTTTGGTTGTCCCTTCCTGATCTAGAAAATAAAAAGATCTGACTAAGAAGACTCTGTTAAAGGTAATTTTATATTCGAATCACCTGGGGAAACTTACCAAGCTATACCTGCCCAGCTTCAGTATCAAATCTACTGAGTCCCTGGGATTAAGGCCAGGTATTCTACATTTTTAAAAAAGCTCCATTGGTAAGTCCTAAGGCAAGCTCTAAATTGAAACATATTAGACTTGATCAGTCTTAACTCAGCATCAGAATCCCCCAGGGAACATCCTAAAAAATAAATTTTAAGTTTTAACCTGAAGATTTTGACGCTTATCAATTTGGGCTCCCTAGCCATTATGACATACTCTCTCTCTTTTTTTAAGATTTTATTTATTTGATAAGCAGAGGGAGTGAAAGAGGGAGAAGCAGGCCTCCTGCCGAGCAGGCAGCCCGATGCGGGGCTCGATCCCGGGACTCCAGGATCATGACCTGAGCCGAAGGCAGTGACTTAACCACTGAGCCACCCAGGCGTCCCTCTGGGGTCCTTTCTAACTCAAAAATCTCTGTGACATAGGGGATGCAAAAAGATGAAATGGGGGAGGGGGCTGGTATTAAGAACAATGGAATTCTACCTGTTCCCCCAAAAAATGAAGAAAAAAAAAGTGTTACAACAACCCCTTACCCGCCCCACCACCAAGCAAGAGAAACAACACTTATATATCCTGGAGTAAGACTATGACTAGCCTATGTAGAAAATGAAGTGGAAACGCCCCAGAAAGGGGGAAAGACGATTAAGAAATGTTTGCCCTAGGGGCGCCTGGGTGGCTCAGTTGGAAAGTAACCATAAGCGACTGCCTTCGGCTCAGGTCATGATCCCGGAGACCTGAGATGGAGCCCCACATTGGGCTGCCTGCTCGGCAGGAAGCCTGCTTCTCCCTCTCTCACTCCTCTTGCTTGTGTTCCCTCTCTGGCTGTGTTTCTCTCTTTCAAATAAATAAAATAAAATCTTTAAAAAAAAGAAAAGAAAAAAAAAGAAAAAAGAAATATTTGCCCTAGCTTTCAAAATGAAGTTTCTCTGACTAAAAGAACCGCTGAAAAACACTTTCTTCTCTCAATAACAGCATAAAACAGACTTCATAAACTTTACCATGTCAAAGTAAAAGCTATTTGCAAAAACCAGTTATCCTGCACACTATTCCCTTATTAAAATAGTACATCCAACATCTTCCCTGCTTAAGAGCCCCGGTTACAGTTACACAGGTCTCATGATATCCTAGAGAATGTCTGCATGTATATGAGGTTGTTGCCACTGAGAGGTGGGTTATTATAATATAGTTACTAGGTAAATAGATGCAATTAAAGGTTACAATAATCTTATGTCCTTTGTTCATATTGATTCTCCTCCTTAAAAATATATTTATCTAAAATGTCATTCATCCTTTCAAAGAGCTTGTCAAATCCAAGTCCCATCTCCTAAGAAAATGTCTCTGGTTACCTGAGTCCTACTTGTTTATCTATATTACCACAGTTCCTGAAGCACCAGGATTATGTCCTACATTTTGTGTGTTTGAATCTCATTTCCAGAGCAGAACCTTGGGCCAATTTATTTACTATTGCCTCAATTTGTTTATAAACTAATGTTAAGTTCCTTAAAGACTCAGACGAAATACAAATATATTTGAATCCCCCATAGTCCCTAGCAGAATCATACACCAAGAAAGGAAATGTGTAACAATTGTTTTTTGAGTTTTAGGTTAAAATTTTTTTCCTTGAAAAAAAAAAAAAAAATTTTTTTTCCTTGAAAAAAAAAAAAATTTTTTTTCCTTGAACAAGAATATTAAGTTTATATTAATTACAGCCAGAAGCCTAAATAATCCAATTACCAGGTATAAAGTTACTCCCTCAATTTTTTTTATGTGAGACAGTAAGTCAGGATATAACAGTCATATTTTCCAGAGAGAAAAACTTTTCCTTAAACCACTGAGTAATTTTCTTAAAATAAACAGCTCTCTGAAAGACAATAAGGACACTCTCCTGAGACTTAAAAAAGACCTGGTAAGGACCACTTATTCCCCATCATTTTATAGACCCAGAGAGGATGAAGGTTGAGGGTCATGTCAACAGGCCAATCGATGGAAGAACTAGGGCTAAACACCGCGTCAAACTACTCCTGTTCTTTCATTCATTGAAATCAAGCCATCAGTTATCATTTATTGACAATGTTTTAGGAGCTGGGACTACAGGAAAGAAGGAGAGACATATCCTTCAACCCCTGTAGCCCCGTTTGAACCCATCCCTGAAAATGCTTACATTCCAATACTGGGAAAGACAGATTATTTAATAAACAACTGGAGAAAATAAATTTTATGTAGTACATTAGAAGGTGTAAAATGCTAAATAAAGGACAATGTGAGGATTAATTGGAATGGGCATCTCAGGGCTATCACTACACTCTAAAACAGATCGCCAACTAGCAAAGGCCAAGACACAAAGACTGGGAGAGTCTCCCCATCCTTCACTACTGCTCAAGTCAAAACCAGGATCATGCCCAGGCCCCCAGGCCTAGAAAACTCCTACAGAAGGATCCTAGGAATTGGGATGGGTCACAGCTGCATGCAGTCATAATATATCCTTACAATTTATTCCTCTGTGGGAACACAAAGCTGTCCTACAGAAGTGTAAAAAAAAAAAAAAAAAAAAAAAAAAAAAAAAAAAAAAAAAAAAAAAAAAAAAAAAAAAAAAAAAAAAAAAAAAAAGAGGAAGGAAAAAATAGTATGAACCAAGACTGAAAAAGGAAGAACTGGCAGAAGGAATTATGCTAAGCTTGATTACAAAACAGGGCAAAAGAAAGAAAGCAAAAAGAAAAGAACAGAAAAAACCTAAGTTGTACACTTACTTGCTTCTATTTCACCAATTTCATATCATATACGGAATCAAAGTACAAGATTAAAAATCATCTCTTAATTTACAGTACAAAATTAAGATGCAATTTCACATACTCCCTCCCCTTTTCCTTCTGAGTAGGTCATTCTTCCTTACTCAGCTTACGATAAATCAGTGATCTCACTGTGGATCAGTTCCACACGAACTGTCCTGGGATCCCGAGTCAAGGCATAGCTGCCCACAATGCCTTATAACCCTAGAAGATGGGGATGGCAACTGCTTTATATCACTTTTGAAGACAAAGGTGTATTTCTAGGCTTCTACTATTCCATTCAGCTCCTTTTCTATCCAGAAACTTCAATGCTCTTCTGCCTCTCATTCCCAATAATATGTCCATCCTTCATTAGCAACCACTATGTAATTTCACAGATCAGTCAGAAGAAATAAAAGAAAAATGGTATGGTTTATATTAGACGTGGAGGTTGAAGACTATGTGTTAAGAAGTCTCCTTTAACAACAGAACCCATCTGGTCCCTGTGCTTCCCCCTTCAGTTTTATTTAGCCAGGTATGAAATGTCAATAAATACGCTCGAGACATATAATGAAGATGAAAGAGCAGAGTGTTAGACAGAAAATGCTTTGGAGTCAGATAAATAGCTATGAGTTCAAATTGCGCTCTGCCTCTTACAAACTTGTAAGCTGTAAGATTTGCTCTGTGCATGAAACAACATACTTGAACATTCCTGTCTATGTGCATACCCCAGGTACATACACTGTTCATCCTTTCTCATTCTATAAGACAAGGGGACATCTTAAAAAAACAAAACAAAACAAAACAAAAAAACCTCCCTGAACATGAAAATTAAAATAGTAAGAAGCGGTGTATAGAGAAGCTCCTAAACACTGTATATCCTTTTTCTCCAAGAAGCAACAGGAATCATTACTCCCGAAAGAAACTCTCAAGAGTCTCTCAATCTGGAAGTTAGTACTTAATTTCTGACAGAAAAGACATTTGTCGTCAACTAGTGGTAGTTCTCAAATACTTTATTGTTTTTTGGAATATATCACTTAAAGAAAATTAAAGTTAACATGCTAGAGAGAAAATCCTTAAAAAGAAAAAGAAAGCTTCACCTTCTAATTCCCCAACCTAAGACAAATTATTACTCTACACTTGACCACCAAGCCTACATTCATCTCATGAAAAGGCCTGTACTACCCAGGCAACCCTTACAAATCTTGGAGCAGGATAGGAAATGGGAACATCAATCCATTGTACCAAAACACAGGCAGTTAAAAATTTTAATAACTCAAAAAAAGTAGGCAAGCTCTTGCAAGTAACTAACTTAAGCAACAGTCAAATGCTTGTACCTCAGCTCTGCGCTCACATATTAACTGACCACGAAGAAACTGCTTACCTCTCTGACCCTCCTCCAGTGGTTTACCTTTACATTTATAAGCGATAGTAAAACGCTTAGCACAGTGCCTGGCACGCAGTAAATGCTCAAAGACTTCTGTTATTATAGTGATAGGAAACCAAATGCATGTTAATTTACCTTACAATACAATTGTAAGCAATTGCTTACATGTTATACAGGCTTGAACAGTATCCCCCCAAAATTTATGCAACCTAAAGCCTATAAATGGATCCTTATTTGGTATTAGGATCTTTGCAGATGTAACTGGGTTAAAATAAGCCCTACTGTGGGCCCTAAGTCCCAATATGACTAGTGTTCTTTTAAGAGGGAAATGCAGGCACAGACACACACAAACAAGATGCCCAAGTGAGGACAGAGGCAGAAACAGGAATGATGCTTTAGATGGAGGAACACCAAGGACTACCAAGCAACCACCAGGAGCTTAAAAGCAGCAAGGAAAGATTCTTCCCTAGAATCTTCAAAGGGAGTGTGGTGGTCCCCATACCTTTAGAATTCTAGCCTCCAGAACTATGAGAAATCAAATTTCTGTTGTTTTTAAGTTTATCACTCAATTTGTGCTGTTACGGAAGCCCCAAGAAACTAACATATTTGTTTTAAAGAGACACTGTATAAATATAAATATTAAATAAAATAAGGATTATCATCATTCAACTTTTACTCTTCCTATCACAATTCCTATCACAGACACTGTGTATCCAGACTGCAGACCAAGAAAATATATTACAATCTTGAATGCCTTATTTTACAGACCATGAAAACAGGGGCTCAGGAAGGCTCAGTGACTTTTCTTCCCAAGCTTACATAGCTCTATGGTAGCAAAGACAGGACTAGAACAAAAGATTATCAATCCCAAGCCTGGCATTTCTTTAATACGTCATGTTCTGAACAATAAAACTCTGGAAGAGTCAAAATACGCACAAAACTCCAGAATAAGCACTTTCCAAATATTTAGAAATATCTAAGACTTTTGAAAGCTTCCCCAAACAGCTGTCATTACTGAATTATGAGCTAAAGAATAAAACAGGAACCAAAAGTGAATTAAGAATATCTTCTCTGGGGGTGCCTAGGTGGCTCAGTCCTTAAGTATCTGCCTTCAGCTCAGATCATGATCCCAGGATCCTGAGATCAAGCCCATATCAAGCTCCCTGGCTCAGTGGGAAGCCTGCTTCTCCCTCTTCCACTCCCACTGCCTGTGTTCCCTGTCTTGTTGTATCTCTCTCTGTCAAATAAATAAATAAATACTTTAAAAAAAGAGTAAGTTCTCTGGGTGCCTGGCTGGCTCAGTCAGTGGAGTATGTGACTCCTGAACTCTGGATTGTGAGTTCGAGCCCCACACTGGGCGCACAGATTACTTAAAAAATACAATCTTATGAGGTAAAAATTCTCAGACACAACTAAGGAGACTGTAAACCAAGCCTGCTGCCAAAATATTTCTCTGAAGTATGCATTATAAAAGTATCCATGATATGACTTAGCTAAAGATGTTTATTATGGTATGCTTTATAATTTTAGTAAATGGCATAATTAAAACAGTCACCTCGAAAAGTTAACAGAATGTAGCCAATAAAAATGTTTTCCAAAAACAAAACAAACAAAACAAAAAACAACCAGAAGAGCACTCCGGGGGAATTCCTGGAATAAAAGCTTAGATGACATACAGAGGAGACTGCAGAACTTCAAGCTCTCATCATTTTATCTTGTCAGTTGGTCATCCTTTAACTTTTGGCCTACAAATTAATTTAATGCATATAGCACACAGAGTACAGCAGTTTTCTGAAGGCTCTGACCAGCACTAAGGCAGGACAAAAAAAGTATTGTGATACTTATTTTTAAGAGCAGACTTTTCATGTAGCTAATACAAAAAAAAATCTAGAAAGAACGTTAAGTGCCACAAAAGTAGAATTTTTATTTTACCACTAACACCTCTAAAGAGAACAGTGCCTGGTACACGATAGGCACTCACCTATTTGCTAAATGGATGTCTTCTCCATGCACTTTATCCCTCAGTAAAATAAAAGTTCTTTGGTATGAATCAGGACTCTGCATATTGGAGGACACAGAAAAACCAAAATCCCAAACACCAATGTCTAATTTCACTGAACAGTCTTTCAGGAAAAATCCCATTTTTCCTTAAGAAGGCAAGAGACACTTAGTGGTAAACTAAAAAAGCATCTAAGTAGAAAAGCAAAATGATATCCTCAGTCATCATTGCTCTTCCATAAAGACAACAAATAATGAGTCATATCAATGGCTTACATTTATAGTCTTTTTCTTATGTTTCCTAATACTAGCCCCAAAACAGGAACTGTTTTGTTCTAAACACATGTTCTACTTAACATAACGTTTTCTAAACAACTCAGGCCTTTAAACAAATTAAGCCATTATATCAGATCATATTAAACTCTTTAACACAGTTAAGAGTTATTGAGGGATGGGGAAAAAAAGGATAATGGTAATTTTTAGTAGGGCTGGAAAAGACCAGACATTTATATCTTACCTTATTAGCACGTATCTGTTTGTAAATATCTGTTTGCTGCCGAATTCGATATTCCAAGTCAGAAACATGAGCCTGAAGCCAGTTCCAGCGGCTGACAATAGCTGCTCGGTCTGCAGCCCATCTCCATTCTGACCTGCGTCTCCTAAAAGGAAATAAACTGAGTGAAATTCAAGAGTAGCAGCAACATTTATATCCAATAGGAATGGGAGGATTTTAATGTCTAACGGCGCTTATGTCACCTATTCTAGCACCAAGAAAAAGCCAGGACTTAGTGTGTGTGTGTATATCAATCACAAGATACACAGGGACCAAATTTCACATTCAGATACTTCCCAAATTAACTAGCTGAAAATGCCTTTTAGTATCCTGACCTTGTGGCAATTTCAGGAGACATAGAAATATTCTCAGGAGACAGAAATTTCTCAGGAGATAAGAGAAGTATTTTCAATTTTTACATAAAACATACATAAAGGTTATCTACACAGAAAATCTGAAAGACACCATGAATTATTAAAGCAAAGAATTCAGCAAAACTGTCAAGATCGACACACAAAAATTCCAAGCATTGGTATTTGTCAACAAGTAGAAAATAGTCATTTTTATAAAAAGCACTATTCATAACTCCAACTTATGCTAACATGATACATACAAGATCTTTAGTAATAAAGCCTGAAAACATAAAGGCCTATAAAAATGAACACATTTTTTTTAAGATGGCAATTTTCACATGTGTATAAATTTAAGTAAGTCCTAATCAAATTCCCTACAGGGTTTTTAATGAAAGTGGATGAAAAGATCCAAAAATTCACAAGGAAACAAAGACCAACGGTAGAGAAATTCTCAAGAAAACATGATGGAAAGGAAAACTGGCATTACAGACTTACTGTAAAGCCATGACAATTAAAGCAATCTAGGAAGAAAGAAAAAGACCAGTGAGACAAAATGCAAGGCCCCGAAACTCAGAACTGGGTAAATAAAAGGGATGAAATCCATTATCAGTGGGGAAAGATTGAACTATTCAACGAATGGTACTGAAATGGCCAGTTCTTTACACAGAAAAAAAATAAAATTCCCTTCTTCATCATATAATTCCATAATTTTGGAATTCCCAAATCTGAAAAGCCTAACTGAAAGAAAAGTATCTTTGGAAGGAGTCCTTAAATAGGACACAAAAAACATTTTAGCTGAATTTCAACATATAACAAAAGACTTAATAAAGCTAAAGGTAAGCCACTATTTGGTAGATTATCTGTAACACACATAACTGAAGGCTAAATATTAGAATACAGAGCAAAACTCCAACAGACAGATTAAAAACTGGACAATCTAATAAAATGATAAACAGAAAATTCACTTAAGAGAAATCCAAATGGCCAATGAATACATAAAAATACGCCATTATCTTGTTGGATTTTGGTTAAAATATTCGTATCAGGTCAAATATTAGGAAGCTATTTCAAACCCAGACTGGAAAAACCAAGTTTTGGTAAGATGTAGAGAACAGCAATTCATACACCGCTGGTAATAAAACCTGGCACACGCGCTTCTGAAGGGTGATTTGGAAATACCTGGCTAGAGAGAAAAATGTGAATACCCAACCATCATGAAATTCTATTTCTGAGAACAACACCTGCACATCTTCATGAAGAAAGAGATTCACTGCAGTAGAGTTTGTAACAGCTAAAAGTTACAATCTTACTTGCTTAAGTAGGGAAATAAACTAGAATAAGTTGTTTGAGTTACATACAAGTAATAAAAGAATTTAATGGAATACTGTTTACTAATAATTATTGTATGTATCAATAAACCACAACAACATGGGATGGAAAAAATGTAAGAAAAGTTAAAAAAGGATAAGCATACAACAAGGACTGTTACCAGTACATAAATAATAAAGT
Source organism: Spilogale gracilis (assembly GCA_004023965.1). Taxonomy (NCBI): domain Eukaryota; kingdom Metazoa; phylum Chordata; class Mammalia; order Carnivora; family Mephitidae; genus Spilogale; species Spilogale gracilis. The sequence continues at coordinate 197,125 of PITA01001331.1, forward strand.
ATGCATAGAATTGATATTCAACAAAAGTTAAGATCAGGGCTCTTATCACCTCTGGGAAGGGGAATGAAGAAGTTGGATTTTAGCTCTACTTATGTGCAATTCCTTTTTTAAAACAAGTCTGGGGTGCCTGGATAGCTGGGCTGGTAGAGTGTGTGATTTGATCTTGGGTGGTGAGTTCAAACCCCATGCTGGGCGTAGAAATTACTTTAAAAAATAATAAAAACAAAAAGTCTGATAGAAATATGATAATATTTTAACACTCCTTAAATATCAGAGGGGGTATAGGGCACCTGGTATATTCTGTAATCCAAGTATTTCAATTTCCATAAGATTTTTTTCCACGAAGTAGCAGCAGTCACCCTGACTGCAGCCCCACCTCCAATCAGGATATGCATACTCACCACTAAAAACTTTAAATGGCTTTAAGTGAACTTTAACAGATTCTGCTGATGAGATTAAAAAACAAAACAAAACAAAACAACTCAACAACGTAACATCAGGGTGCCTGTGTGGCACAGTCGGTTAAGCAGTCAACTCTTAGTTTCAGTTCAGGCCCTATTCTCAGGGCTGTGAGACTGAGCCTCTGGTCGTGCTGCTCCATGCTCAACATCTGCATCTGCTTGGGACTCTCCCTCTTCCTCTGCCCTTCCTCCTGCTCTCTCTCTCTCTCTAAAATAAATAAATCTTAAAATCAATAATGAGAGAACACATCTAATCACAGTAGGGTTAGAAATGAATTAATACTTAATGATACCATTATAATTAAGACCAAAGTTAGCAATGATCTTTTACTTTTATGTGGTCCAAAAACAGGCCATTCAAGGCAACCACTGTGATAAGTATTATCCAACTATTCCTCTTTCAGAAAGAAGGCATTTATAGTTCCCTAACTTTGATAAAATCAGTACAAGATGTAAAGAGACTTTTTAAAAAAGTATAATTATCTGGGGTGTCTGAGAAACTCAGTTGGTCAAGCATCTGACTCTTGATTTCGACTCAGGTCATGATTCCTGGGTTGTGAGATTGAACCCCAGGTATGGCTTTGGGTGGACTCTGTGCTGGGCATGGCACCTGCTTAAGATTTTCTCTCTCCCTCTCCCTCTGTCCTCCTTCTGCCCTCCCCCTCTCCCCTCTGAATAAGAAAAGTATAATTATCTGGTTTAATGTTGGCTGCAGGTCTAGTTCTAGCCCAAATTCAGAAAAGAACCTCAAAAGGTTAACTATAACCTCTGGATCATTCCTGAACTATAAAAATGCAACCCCATTTTTATTTTGTAAGAGGCAGAGCTAGTTAACCTGCATAATAAATTTCCAACTTTCATTCCTCTACAAGGTTTACCTTCCTATCTCCTATCCTGCTCAATCTGTTGGTTTTATAAGTTCATTTTCATTCATTCCCAAAGCTACCACAATACCAAATGTCCATCTACCATATCACCACTGGGCTATTCCCATAAACCTTAGCTAATACTCCTAACTTAAGTGACACACTACTTTTCCTAACTAAACTCCCCCTCAAACCTCATTACTTCCAGTTACTCCTGTGACAGGAACCATAAAGCCGGAGGCTTCTTTTCAAATCCTAAGTCTTTAAGAAAACAAAGTATAATGGAAGTCAAATATTGTAAAAGCAATTCAAAGACAAAAAGTGATTAATACAATTAACAGTGTTCATTTAATGACAAGTTTATTCAGAGACAAACCTGTTTTAACAACAGACAGTGGCTAGCAGAAACAAAACCCTAATGAAAACTAAAGCAAAGGAAAGAAAATTTCTTGGCAAATTTACAGCGCTTCCTCCTTAGTCACCTTTGATGGACAAAGAATCCTGGCAGTCTCTCCCAGTGATCCTGAACTTAGTTCATAAACCTTCTCAGGACAGTGTTCTCAGGCTACCAAATACTCTTAATGGGCAAGAAAGGTGAAACCTATTTGTTATCTCTGAATTTAGATACATCTTAACCAAAAGAATTCTTTTTTTTCTTTCTTGTCTTTGGGGGGGGGGATAAACAAAAACACTAAAATCTGTTTGAAACTCTGAGACTAAAAAAGAAAATTACTTAAAACATTTCCATTCACAAGAACTTTGACAAGTACTGTTTTTCTTTGATATTAAAGACTAGCCCTTTTAAATTTTCCTAAGGCAAAAACTAACAAGCCCCACTATATAGGTATTCTCCTAAATATCAACAACAAACATGACTAATAAACTCATTAAAGATAGGCAGCACCAAATTATGAACAGGTTTCATTCTGCAAATACAATTGTCATTTGACAGTTTAGAATTGGAAGTGATTTTCAGTGGAAAGTTTGCCACAATGTTATAATGTAATTAATGAGAATGGAAACCCCACCCCAAGCGTACAAAAAGTATCTTGTGTGTTTTTTAAGAATTTGAGAGCACCTGGGGGGGGGGGCAAGAGAGAAGAAGACTGCCCGCTGAGCAGGGAGACTGATGGGGCTCATCACAGGGGCCTGGGATCACCACCTGAGCCGAAGGCATTTGCTTAAACCAACTAAGCCACCCACATGCCCCAGTATATTGTGCTTAAAATACCAGCAATATGGACAGAAAGATGAACTATTAGCATAGGTATACAGTTAATGAGTCTGAGGTAGCTAGGAAAATGATATCACACTCCAGTGACAGAATAGACCACAAAATATTATTTTAAGAATAAGATCTTTACATCTGACCTTTTTGTTCCCCCATAACAAATACAACATGCCATAGAAAGTTTACTTGAGAGAGAGGTGGATTCCCCCCAATGTTCAAAATGTATATTTATTACTCTGAGAATTTACAAATCAAAGAGATATTGATTTAATATTAGTCATATAGACTTCGAAGAACACATGACTAAGATTCCACAGTGATAACATACTGAATTGGTTTCTAATGTAGTCCTTGTGAATGATGAAGACAAAGATATGAATTCCAACACAGATGAGTCTTTCAATTCTTTCTCATCGCTTATTCTGTGCTAACAATTAGTAATTATTTTAACTTTATTGCCTATGCAGGACACTAGAATGTCTTCTAACCTATTATTCTGCTGTGTGCTACTTTAGTCCATTTTGTACCAAAATGTTTATCTACCCTTACCCGACTACTGCCTGAGAATTTATTTTAACTCCTATTTGCCCCTCACTTTTATAAACATATTGGTAAATATGCTTTCTCTCCATGTAGTATACAAAACTCCAATAAAATTTCACAGTATGGATTGATTTTTGGTTACCTAAATGCAGGAAGATACAGTACCAATGTTTCCTTTGGTAATACCACATGAATAATACATTTTAATGTTGCCAGCTATGCACAAGTATTTATTTGTATAAAACAGTATATGCTGTATACATAGATTCTTTTTGGAGGGGTAGAAGAATATTACCACATATCTAGATCTTAGGCTATTTTACAGGATCCAAGAATATAAAATATTTATGCTACTCACTTGAACAAAAAATAACATTTCCTCTAAAAAGGCTCTTACATTTATAAAAACACTCTGAAACTACATAGTGGAAAACACTCAAAATTCAGGGTTCAGTTTACATCTTGGCCAACGCAGAAAATGAAAACATGATTTGTCTTTTTTTTCTTGCCTTTTGTCTTGAATTTTCTAAAATCATCTTGAATGGTAATGTTAATGGAAATGTTTCATTAGAAAAGGAGGAACAGGGGCGCCTGGGTGGCTCAGTTGGTTGGGCAACCGCCTTCGGCTCAGATCATGATCCTGGAGATCTGGGATCAAGCCCCACATCGGGCTTCCTGCTTGGCGGGAAGCCTGCTTCTCCCTCTCTCACTCCCTCTGCTTGTGTTCTCTCTCTGGCTGTGTTTCTCTCTGTCAAATAAATAAAATCTTAAAAAAAAAAAAAAAGAAAAGGAGGAACAGATCAACACAGGGATTTTATGCAAGGAGATTTAACCTCCGTTAAATGTGGCAACCAAGGGGAATCCTCAAAGGTGTCACTGATAAAAACGTTTCTATTGCACCACGAGAAGTAATGATCTGATTCACTTAACTCCGAGGTAGTTACCACTGATTTTACTAAAACAAAAGCATTAAGGAATGTAATTTCTGCTAAGGAAAAAAAACCCCAAGAATTTGTAGTATTACCAGTATATCAACTCTTTCTATTTGATAAACCCTATCTTCAATGCCTACAGCACTGCCACAGACAGCAGAGCAATAGGTGCAGTGACAGAACTTCCTCTTTCTCAAAGATAAACTACAGCAAAAAGTGACTTATTGAAAAGGAACAGTAAAGCTAGGCACTGAACCATGCATACTTGACCTACTGCTGTCTTTAATGAAATCACCTAATTCTATTCCAAGATGGAAAATCTGTTAATCTAGCAGAAGAGTGCTGGTGGATACTACTTTTCCCTGACC